>JARJHM010000222.1:0-377500 GCA_033356055.1 Carex pumila
AATTAAGGTGATTGTTTATTGGTATAAATTATCTGAATCATATATTGGGTGTAGCTCAGTGACACTTCAGTGGATTTACCTGCATGTTTGCAAACCATCAGAACTTACTTTTCCCGGTCCACTTAAACTACAAAACAATCCCTTAATATAACCATTGTCTTGAATTTATCTCATAAATTGCAAGTTTCTGAAGAACAAACAGGCTTGCTTTTATTGACCATTAAAAAGAACTCTGGTTGCTCTAGGTAACAAATACTTGCAAGGTAATTGATTACTAACAATAATGAAGAAATAATTAATGACAATATCTCCCAATTCTTTAACTAATAAGATCGAAGAATTGATTTTATCATGATTTCTTGAGAAAGCACAAATCTAAACTAAGGATCGAATTTGAACAGTTGACTTCTTGACAGCCAATTGGTTTCAGATTTAGCAATTTTCTTGTTATAGATTGTTCCACAAAACTTTACGCATTTAATATTGAAATGTGTTTGAAAGAGAACACAATCACCTCTTGTATACATTTTGGGCCAGTGTTGTCTTCCCGATGCCGCCGGTACCCACAATCGAGAGCACCATGCGCCTAAATTCGTTCTTATCAAGCAGCTGCTTGATAATCTTGCACTTCACAGCCTCAAGGCCAACAACTTCTGACTCATTAATATCAGAAGGTTTTGTCGGTCTAAAAGGTTGGTCATTTTCTTCACTACCAGCACCAAGAACTGTAATTCCCAAGTCAGTTCTGCGCTGGTAAATCAATTTGAGTTGCTGTGTGATTTTATTGAGCTCGCCACTCAACTTGTTTATTTTTATGGGATTTCTTACAAATGTTGTAAGTTTGGTGAACCAGCGGGGACGTTTTGGACAGTTTTCTTGGATATCAACCAAGAAGGTATCAATCACATCTTCTATTCTGTTGGCAATTTCTTTGACCAGGTTCAGCCACTCTCTTACCATTTGATCTCTGTTACTCTTGAAATGGGCATCTCTAAGCAAAGCATGGATCAAGCGAAGCTCCGTCTGCATCTGCTCAATCTGCCCACTCTCATTGTCTAGTTCCTGAGCTTTCTCGACCATGGCATCAGCAAGCTTGCTCAAGACATGGTTCACAGTTGCCTCTGCCATGTATTTACGATTGTGGATAATGTCTTTCTTTTTCTTTTTTTCTTTTTTTTGGGTTTTGTGTGTGTGTGTGTGGGTGGGTGGTGGGGTGGGGGGTGTTCACAGATGATTGGTAGAGCAGCTTCAGTGGTAATATATAGTGGGAGCTTCTTGGCTGAAGTATATATTAAACAAGGTGGAGATTGTTGTAAATGTCTCTTATCTCATAATTTGTTATTTCATATTTTTATAAGGTTATTTTTGTAAGTTTCCTTTTATAGATCTTTTCTACTCAAACTTTTTAGAAAGAGAATACACAGAAATTGCCCCAATATATTGTCTCTCTCCTGTTGGCTGCGGTTGCTCTCTTCGCAAAAACCCTAGATCTATAACATTCTATTTGAGGTTTTTGGTAGAGACCTTAAATGCGGATCGAGAAACCAACTGCCAGACCCAGGAATCTCTGACTCGAAGGCAAATATATCGAGTACCGTGCCAACCTTTGGGAGTTTGGGGACAGTAAAAGTTAACACTAACAGTGGAAATGTGAAGAATCTAACAGTGAAAGTGTGAAACATGAAAGTCCTTAGTCTAAACGAGTAGATTAATCACAAATGTTAATGCGTCTAGTATAAACCATTATTGGACCTTTTATTAGATAGCTAGGGTAGTATACCACGAAAGTGGATGACTACTTCTTGCAGATTAGAAATCCTCAAGCAACAATTAGTATCACGTATATGAGTAAGAGCCAAGAACAAGTATATTTAGTTTAGTGACCAAAACACGTCTTCTGATGTGAGAAGTTATGAGTTCAAAATTCAGATAGGAGAAAATCTTTTGTTGTAAAATATAGATATGAAAATAGTGTGTTGCTGTGTGACTTGACCTTTAATCTTCACATTAAAAAAAAATAAAATAATTAAGAGTAAGAGTCAATTAAAGTTTATGGTAGCCTATAGAAAGCCGCCTTCTAATATCTTTTCATAAATTCGCTTTTAATTTAGTATTATATATTATAGTTTAATATTCTGCAATCAAAACTCCGAAAATCTGAATTGACCTAGCTTTGCTAAAAGAGTAAAACTTGTCAAAAAAATTTCTTGTAGTTCGAAACCCTAATTTATACCTCAATAAATTTATGCACTTGTAAATTGACCAAAGACCAAAGTAGTTGTAATAATTGATTTGTTTCTCAACGCTCTTGTTAGGTGACGGATATCTTACTATATTATTATCTCTCTGTCAACGGAAATGCTACAAACAAGGTAATCAAGGGCACATGATCGCGACGTTGCTACTAATCCGCGGAATTTCTTGGATAACTACAAATTAAGTCTTCTTCCAGTTGTGTCATTCAGCCCTTGGGGAAATGTCAATTAATAAATTCCTATTCACAACTACATTTAATGATGGCCATGCATCATGCATTCACATCGAAATCTGTATTAAGCAATATGATTTAAAGACGGACCTCATGCATTTCTTTACTTGATCATGCAAAGTAATAGGGAATTTTTTATTCATAGTAATTATAAAAAAAAAGATGTATGAAAATGGATAGAGTAGCTCGTTTTCAACCAACATAGTAAAATCGCCAGCATGAATTACGATTCACATTTTATTAATCTGAGGCAAAGCCCACGATCCATCTTTTTAAAAAAAAAAAAAAAAAAAAAAACTTAGACTGCAGCTTTAAACCGTTTTACAAAAAAAGAATAAAGAAAAGGATGGATCATGGGCATTGCCTCAGATCCATAAAATGTGAATTGTGATCCGTGCTGACGATCTTACTATATTGGTTGAAAACTTGGTACTCTATCTGTTTCCGTACATCTCTTTTTTATAATTACCATGAATAAAAAATTCTCAAAGTAACATGCGGCCATGACTTCTCTCTACATTAATGATAATTAAACATCTCTATACATTAATGATTTAAAAGAGACAAGATCTATGCATACTGCTAATAATTTGTAATAGATTAAAATAGCATAAATTAAAATCATTAATCACTTGATTGATGATCAATGATTTATAAATTGAATTAAATTTTATACACAACCTACCAAAATTATGGAAACATTTTCTTTAACAATCGGTTGAAATTGTCGTCTATGTTATCAACACAATTTAATTACTAATGCAGCTTATTTCTTTTAAATGATATTATATTATGTTAAATATTTAGACTCTACAACTTAACCGTATATGTAATCTACGAACCAATAACGTATGTAATTTTGATATTTAAATTTGCTATATATTATTTAACTCTTCATATTTTGGAAAAGATTAAAATGTACAATCAAAATCGTTTCATGGGAAGAAAGTTTTGAGTCCCCAATACAAAATATATAAAAAGCGAAGGACCTCTTTTGTTAATGTGAAAAGGACTATAAGGAAGGCATCATTGCATGTGAAGCACATGTTGGAGAGAAACTTGACAGTTGCAGAAGCAAATCTGTTGCGATTCTAATTTCAACCCTTCATTTATTATAATGTACGAATCTTAAAAAAAGATAGTTTTTGTGCACGGATCTCAAAATATATGAACAGTTGAGATTAGTATCACAGGGACCCTGCTATCTTGTAAGATCGTAGTAGATTTACTTCCGACAGTTGCTGCCAAGCTATAGAAAAGTAGGGTTTTTTTTCTTAAAAAAAGCTATCGAAGAGAGAGAGAGAGAGAAATTAATGCTGATAGCCAGTGTTATAAAATACGGTTTCTATACGGTATGCGAAAGGCCACCGCATACTGCATATACGGTATACGGCTGCATATGCTGATTTTTATGCGGACTAAGCGGATTTTAAAATAATAATTAATATATAATTTGTATGCATAATCTTACAACAGAAATAAGAATACAAATGTAGCTTTGCATAATCTGACAACATAAGAATACAAACATAGCTTTGCATAATAGAAATACAAATATAGCTTTGCATAATCTCATATATAATTTTAAAATAAGAATGCAACCTAGTACAAAGATGAACAAAGGATAATCTCATGAAAATAAAGGTCACAGCATACAAACAACATAATACATAAAACATACATTGTGCATAATCCATGACAACATGCCAACAACCCAACAGTACAAATAAATCTAAATAAAACATAAGTTCAAACTCAAAAGTACTAAATTACCTTTCTAAATAAATTACCCTTCTTCCTCTACTGATACATTTAACGGCCTATACATAGTTGAAGTAATGAATTATGAGGTCAACATTGCATGAGAACCAGAACTGGACATGATCCTATTTGAAAAAAAAAGAACGATGTGCATATCAGAATACAACAACAAGAGAACTATTATGCCATAGCAGCCACTGTAGTCAACAAATTCAATGTGTATATAATAATATCCTATACTGTCTTAACATCTCAGAATACAACAATAGTAAAAAAATAACTTATAACAGATTACTACTATGTAAAACTTAACAAATAAGAGAACTATACAAGTATACAGCACATATTATTAAACTAACTTTATAAGTTTACCTAAGCTCTCAATATATGGAGAAAATACATATTTTGTCATTGACTTGTAATCTCCTCTTTACAATATCAGTACCTAAATACCTAAATAATAGTATCTCCTTATTTCCATGGTTCGAAAAATCGGCCGATTCCGATTCAAATCGGCCGATTCAACTCGGAATCGGACTGGACCGACCCAATTTTTGTCCGATTCTCAAGTTGGTGCGTTTTTTTTTCAAAAAAGCGGATGAACAGTGAAAAAATCGGCCGATTTTCCGATTTTTGGTCCGATTTACACTGATTCAAGCCGAATTACACCGAGTTGAGCCGATTTCATTTCAAAAAATTCCGATTTCCAACTAACCTGAACTGTGCTCTGCCGTAGGAGGAGATAAGTCCCTGGAGGAGAAGGTTGAAGACCGGCTGAGGAGAAGTTTAATGGAGATCGCTGAGGAGAACGCTGAGATCGCTGAGGAGTCGCTCCATGTTTCTTGCGCGAACGGGAGAGAAGGGAAAAAAGAGAAGGAAGAGAGGTGCATGGGGTCCACTGTCGGTGAAACACGGGAAGAGAAGAGAAATGAAGATCCGTGCTGAACGCATTTAAACGGTTTGAGATTTTCCAGAAAGGTCACGCTGAATATGAGATATCTCGGAGGGTGTGAATTCCGGACCCGAATTCTTCTTTCAATTTGGTTAATTCCATTTCCTTTCTAATTTAAACAATGCTTTGAGATTCGTGCTACTGGTATTTGATTGGTTAATATTAATATACTTCCTAACTTCTAAATAAAATTCTTGTTATTAATGTATTCAAAAAAATTTAATTTACGAATTAGGTTAATGATTAGGATTAATTAATTTTTTTTATAAGTTTTAAAATTTTAAATCTTAATTTAACATGTAAATTTTAGAGTATGGTTTTATTCTGAAATTTAGTTTCGTTTAATTAATTAGAAATTTTAAATTTGAGCATGATTTTAATTTAGCTACTTAATCTTGCTTTAAAATTTCGAAATATAACAATGTGAGTGTAATATTATCTTAATTAACATAGTTTTTTTTATCAATTTTTTTTATCAATTTTTTCCTACTTTTTGGCTACAAAACAAGGCTTCTGCCAAAAAAACCCGATTTACCGATCCGATTTTCCAATTCTGGCCGATTTATCCGATTTTAACTAGGCGGTCAAAAATCGATTCCGATTCCGATTCCGATTTTTCGAACCATGCTTATTTCAATCAACGATAAATAATATTGCCTAATTTGAATCAATGATGAACCATCCAATATATCTTACCAATTATCTTACACAGTACGTGGCTGTTATTTATTTCAATCAATGATGAACCACTTGATTTCATATTTATTTCAATCAATGAACCATCCAATCTTACATGTATAGCTATAAAAGATATCAATTTTCACTAATTACCATAGACAGTGACTACATCAACAAAATTTAGTTACCAATTTAGTGGCTAATTTATCAACAAATTCAGCCTAGGTAGGTGGATTGGCAGTGACTAATTTACCAGAATCAAACCTATTAATCAGAACTCAAGATGGATTTAAAAAATCAAGCCAATTAATCAGAACTCACTAATTTACCAGAATCAATCCTATTAATTGAGCCTAGGTAGATGGATTTAAAAAATGCTTTAGAAGTGGAAAAGGAAAGAAAACACACTCACGATGGGTGAAGAGGCGCTATTGATCAGAACTCAGAAGCAACAAAGCCAACAGCGACGATGGGTGAAGAAGCGGAGGAGAGACGATCGGTGGAGAGTGGAGGACGTGCTGGGATGGGAGGAGACACGCCAATGGGTGAAGAGGCGGAGGAGAGAAATGTATACTAGGTGGACTGGTTAGGATATGTGCTGGACGGCTGGAGAGAGGCGGACGGGATTTAGGTTATGAGCTAGAGAGAAAGAAATGTTTATCGGGTTAGGTTATGCGGATTAAAGATCTAATATGCGGAATGCAGATTTTATGAGGCCAATTAAATTATATGCAGTAAAAATTATGCGGCCGAATATGTGGCCGCATATGCGAAATTGCATATTAGACCGAATATTGATTTTCTATGTGGTTGCCAATTGCATACGCATATGCGGCTGCATAAATCGCATTTTGTTACACTGCTAACAGCTACTGTCATAATTTCAAAAGAGAGATTAATTTCTTTGTTGCTCAACACTTTTTTTTTTTTGAAGGTTAGAGAGCAAGTCGCCTTCTAACAAATATTATAAAAATAATAGAAAGTTATGTACATAGTCTCACAGAATATATATCTTATCTTCATGATTAAAACCAAGGGTGTTGTTAAGATTACCAAGTTGTTTGGTAAATTTAACTCTAAAATATAGTATATCAGTTTCAAATGATAAATTTGAACCGTTAAAATCTATCTACTTCACAAGTAATGAATTTACATGCAAAAATTTTAAGTTTTCGAATTATTTTAGTATAAAATCAAGCGGTCAAAATTAAAAAGTTTACAAATTAATTTTAGTGTATTTATTTTATAAATATTTTTTGACCAGATGAGCTTGTATTTGGTTGATCAGTTCCGTAGCTTGACAACTTGTAACATAGAAATCAGTTGACTATGTTAATGTATATTATTAAAGCCAGCAGCGTATATCCAAATAATTATTCAGCAACTAGTGCATGATTGATTTGACTGAGTGACGCTTATTATTACAAATGGAATTCAATTAGTTTGAAGTTAAATTGCATACGCACCAAATTCAATTAGCCAATGAAATTGGTAAGAACAGAGAGAATGTTTACAAGAGGCTCTGTTAATGAAGAGACACCTCTAGTAACCGGTTCGGCGGTGGATACCATCTTCTGGGGATTCACAGCAAATTTCATAGGGAAGCTCAAACAAAACCCATGATACATCTGAATTGTGCCTAAATAGATAATCATCGGGTACTTTTTACAGGTTATGTGATAAGCAATTCTATTCAAAAAACAATGTGGGACTAAAGAAACAATAACATGGCCAGATCGGTCTTTAAAAGCATACCAAATTTAATTCCGTATTTTTCTATGATCTTATTTTATCTCGATCTGGTTCATACTAAGCATCACTCCTCAGCAAAGTACATGTCTTATTGGGTAACATCTACAATTTAGATACACATGGAAATATATAACACTTCATGGAGTATTAGTTTTTTGTATTATTATTATTTATTTGTGCTCTAACTTTAGAAATTTCGTCCATCATTTATATATTACTATTATTGACAGTTTGAAGTTAAAAATGTCTACATCTTTCCTGCTCCACTCATTTCCTTAACCTACAACGATTTTTTTTTTAAAAGTGAAACATCATTCAAGATAAACCATTTAATTAGTTTCGAACCACCATCTTGATATCCAATTTAAAAAGCAAGCTTCCATACTTGTAATCTGTACTTTACTGTTCACCCCACAACTGTACATTAATTAATCATGTGATAAAAAATTCATAATTGCCAAGTCGAATCGATCAATAGTACTATAATTAACCATATATAGATCACCTTTTAATGAAAACTTTGAAAACCTTAATTGTCAAGTTATTTGGGAGCATCAATACCTGACTGAAAATGCTGAATACCCATAGTTTTGTGCGGATGCTTTTCTTTAGAAAAGATATATCATGCAAAACTGGCTTCTATTCAACCAATCTCAATGTCAATTAAACAAAACTAAAACTAAGAAGAATATACCACTTACCTTCCAGAAGGTGGATTCAATTTGGTGCTTTTCTTAGCCCAAATGGCAGGAATAACAGAGAATTTTGAATGTATAAACCCAAGTTAAAAGACCACAATGGTGTGGATCGTCATTTATAAAGCTAATGGATTGGATTAAGAACAGCATATGGGGTCTCACATGTTAGTAGAAGACAGTTTATTTTTTCAACATAAGAAAAGCTACTTCATTGACGAATTTCATCAAACAAGTTGCGGGCAATGCAATTATCACAAAAATAAACTTGTCCAATGGATCAGGGAAGGTTCCAGTAATAGTCATTCTTAATAGGTTAATTAGTGGGATGATAGTTGGTTAGTATTTGCAGTGTTGGTTTGGTGCAAGTGATTTACACTTATTATCTTTCAGTTGTACACCATGGCCTAAACAAAAATATTATTGATTTCCAAAAAGTGACAGTTAAGTAGTTAACCCGGCCCTTCAATATATAACTGGAGAAGAATAAAGTTTGTGATAAGTCACATCACAACTGGTGACTGAATGGTCCCGCTTAGACCACTAAAAATCTTAGAGACAGGCGTTAACCTTTCTTAATTGAATCTGCTATTAGAACTCATGAGGAAGTCTAAACTAACAGTAATCATTATGTTCTCGTAATATTTATGACTTTTTTTGTTTTGAAGAAACAGAGTATTTAATTTTGCCTCTAAAGATTCACAACCAGGAAAGAACAAACATATATTATATTACAGAAATGAAGTGAATCACAACTATCCAAATAGATTTAAGAGTACAATTACAATTAAAAAAAAATGAAAATGACAGACAATAGAAAATTAAAACTATTAAAAATGCAATATGAAATATTGAACAACACGAAACAAACAAACTGAAAAATGGAACTTACAATAAATGAGACTCGAAATGTAACCGTTCATCTCTACACGGATAGGAGATACAAATGTATGATTATGTGATGCTCTCAGATTTCATGAATTCTTTTGAGTGCTGTCTTTCTTATTTTAGCCTGCTCAATATAATCCATGAAATTATTCAGAATACAAAAATGATGAATTGATGATGACAATCAATAATAAAGCCTTGCAGGCACGAAAGTATATATATGAACATCAAATCAAGACTTGAAAAACTGTAAAGAATTATTTTTTTGAAGGTTGAAAATGGCAAAGAAATTTTACAACCAAAGAAAATAAGATGTTACCTTTCTATCTGCACGTTTGGTAGATCGGGAAGTGCGCGCAGCTCATCACATCTCTCAATTTTGAGGTGAGTAAGAATGGGCATAGCTCCTTTTAATTCCCAATGATTTAGGTTCGGTAGCTCTTTAAGCTGCAGTTTTTCGAGGTTAGGAAACCCTCCGGTTGAACAAATGAAATGTGTTCCCAAATATGAGTATGACAATAACCGAAGTATCCTGAGGCTTTGCAAGCTCTCAAGTATGGGCATTGGATCTTCCTCAAGCCTAATATATTCGAGCACCAATTTGGTGAGGTTTGTTGGGAACATCTCAACACTTGGAAGCCACATATCTTTTGACCACTCTCCCGTAAGATGTAGACTTTGTATCTTCTCATGACAAGGTAGGTCTCTTGTACCACCAAATGGAATAGAGTACCCATTAGCTCGAGGATGTGCGTTAATGCTGAGGGAGGCCAACTGCTCTGTCCTTGTCAGCACACCCTTAAGAGTTTGCCACTCTTCTAGATAATTAAAATCCCCTTGATTTGGAACAAATGGATAATGGATCCCTAATGTACGCAAGTTGATACAACATCCTAATCTAGGAACTACACCCTTATCCACATATTTTAATGTTTGTAGATTTATATGGTGATCCCATTTTAATGGGACACGTAAATTATTGGGTTTATAAATTAAATGTCTTAGAGTTGGCATTACGACAGCAGATGACCAATCCATAGTTTCTAAGTCAGTAGGATCCGATGTGTATGATCCCTTGAAATCAATGGTTTCTAGATTATACAAGGAAGTCTTCTTAATTATTTCTGGTGTAATAGTGCAGTATCTCAGACCCAAGTACCTCAAGTGTATCAAGCCCTTCAGCCAGTCTTTACCGGCTAATTCTCTTGTATCAACACGCTCAATGGTTAATACTCTAAGTAGTCTAAAGCCACTATAATTTAGTAGTCTAAAGCCACTAGCATTTGTTAACATTTTCCCAGAACAAAACCATAGTAAAGAACGAGTGTTATCTGAATAAACGGCCTCATTTGTAAGAGTGCAAAATTGTAGTGCCGCACGGCACGGCTTTCTAGCAGCCAGCTGGTGGGTAACATCTTCTTTTGAGAATATGGTGAAGAAGTTATCCTCATTGGCTTTGTGGATAGCCAGGTCCCGTAGAAGATCGTGAATATTGCAGTATTTGCAGCAGCCGTTCCAAGATTTTACAGTGACTTGAATCAAACACCTACAATAATAGTATTTTCCATAGAAATTCACATCAAAGAAGAAAAAAATTATTATTTTATTTATAAGTAGGCATTCCTTGAGTCATACTAAAATGAAAAAAGATGCACACTAGGCTATATCATTCGTCTAAAGAAGGTTTTTATAAATGAAGATGTAGATGCAAGGAGATGCCGTTTGGATTGCTGATGGTGCGGTGATAGAAATATAGAATATATATATATATATATACAACTCCAAATGCTGCAAATATTTTAGCAAAAATTCATACTCGGCTATTATATATTAGGTTGTATTATAAATTTGTTTTGAGTGGATATGTACTAGGTTGCACTTTAAATTTGTCGATCTGAATAAAATTAAGAATGTTGGTACTACTTCACAGTGAAACTGTTAGTAATAGTTATGTCATATTTATTTAGGTGTAAAGACTAGCTACATGCATCATTGAAAAGGGCAACTCTGCCAAAACCAATTCAAATTGCACAAATTGGAAAGTTATAGAGAAGTCAATCTAATTCTTGAAAGTTGATGAATTTACTAAGTGGGTCAGTAAATTTCTAGAATTATGGAATTTTTAATGGGATCTAGAGATTTCTATAGCAAATATAAATAGAGTACCTTGGTCCTCATTTGGAAGCAAGCAAAACTATAAGCAAGTAAGCAAAATAAGAGAGAAGCAAGAGAGAGAAGCAAGAGAGAAAACAAGTAGAGAGTGTTGTAGTAGTTTGGAGGTGTAGGGTATTATAAGTAGTAGAGGTGTAACCTTGGAGGTAAGATAATTTAGTAGAATTATAATATTGCTAAGAAAGTTGGAAGACTATTTTGAGTGATAAATAAGTGGTAGTTTTACAAAATGTCCATCTGTATACTCAACATGCATCTAATACTCATGGTATTAGTTTGTTATTTAACGAAAATAGTTGTTGATAGGCTCTGTACTATAAGCCATCATTATATTCCATGCATTTATCCAACACAGTAGTTGCAAAAACCAGGTTTTAATTGGTTTAGTGATAAAGGCAATGCCCTCTGTGTGAGAGGTTGTAGGTTCAAATAAAACTAAATGCATGGGCAATTCATTATGGATATTAAATAGTTGGGAAGCTTGACCTCCAACCTTTAATTGAAAAAAAAAACCACCTTGCAGCTACGCATCGTTAACTGCTAATTTAAATTGTCGGTACAATGTGGCACACATATTGTGCCAAGGAAAACTTGTCAAGAAGTATTAAACTACATGTGATTTACAGTAAACTGACAAAAACTGAGTTGTAACAAGTTGCAGACATACTAATCACCAAACATAATAATCTATATATAAGAACTTATATTTTATTTATTTTTAAATAAAAGAATTCAACCTATCTGAGTGCTTTCCTCTTCCCAATTTTTTGACTGTAGGGGGAGTCCTTTGAATAATTTGTGTGCTTTGGGTTTTGGTTATATAATTTCATTTTTGTAAATTTGGTGTGAAGTTGACTCAATTGGACTATAGAAAGCACATCAGTACTTCTTTATACGTGATAAGTACCCTCAAAAATTAAAATGAAAAGGGATATACCTTTGCACCAGCTCTTCAAGGAATCCCTGAGCTCTGTTCTCTATTGTTCCAGATCCATCTTTCGGTATGAATTCTTCAGCGACCCACATTCTCGTGACATGCTTTGCCGAAATCCTATAGTCTTCCGGAAAAGAGGCAAAATAAAGAAAACATGGTTTCAGATAGGAAGGCAAGTGTTCATAACTCATGGCAAGGACCTGTGAGCACTTTTTCCCATCATCGTCGTGCCAATCCATGGTTTCCTCCAACATGCTCCAGGCACTGTAGGTGGGGTCTCTAATTGTGAGGATACCGCCTAGCACAACCAATGCCAAGGGTAGTCCACCACATTTTTTCGTTAATTTTTTGGCTACTTTTAAGAGATCAGGAGGGTAATTCTCAGGTTGTATATCACTTTGAAATGCTTTTCTAAAGAGGAGAGCTAAACTATCATCATCATTTAGGTAATGGAGCTTATGCGGTTCTATATTGCGATCTGCCGCTTTAGCAACATTAACCAATCTGCTAGTTATTATCACACGGCTCGCATTGTTTGCATCAGGTAATTTTGTTTTCAGTCTGTCCCAAAGATCGATTGTCCACACATCATCTAGGATAATTAAGTATCTCTTGCGTCCCAATGAGCTCTTAAGCTTCACCAATACATCCTCATCTGTCACGGGTGGATTTTGTTTTCTCATTTCAGGTTCAATTGAGTAAAGAATATCTCTCAAGAGATCATTTATATTGAACTTTTGAGAAATGGACAGCCATGTACGACACTGGAATTGCTCCACCAATTCTGCACTGTTGTTACAAAAAGAATGTGTTACATCAAGAAAAAAGGCAGCAGAAAGGGAAATTTTTATTGGAGATCTTTTCCATTATTACTTGATTAATTATATGTATTGTATTGAAGAATTAGAATACATTTTGTATCAAATTTATATATCGCTAATAAATTTAAATATTGGAAAGTACATCTTTGATTATAAATTAACTTAAAGCTAAGAAAATTTGGAGCCATTCTTACCATCTTTTAAATTGTATTAACCAAAACAGAGAAGCTAATTTTGATTAAACGTACAAATTAAGGTGATTGTTTATTGGTATAAATTATCTGAATCATATATTGGGTGTATCTCAGTGACATTACAGTGGATTTACCTGCATGTTTGCAAACAATCAGAACTTACTTTTCCGGTCACTTAAACTACAAAACAATCCCTTTATATAACCATTGTCTTGAATTTATCTCATAAATTGCAAGTTTCTGAGGAACAAACAGGCTGGATTTTATTGACCATTAAGAAAAGAACTCTGGTTGCTCTAGGTAACAAATACATACAAGGTAATTGATTACTAATAATAATGAAGAAAGAATTAATGACAATATCTCCCAGTTCCTTAACTAATAAGATCGAATAATTGATTTTATCATGATTTCTTGAGAAAGCACAAATCTAAACTAAGGATCGAATTTGAACAGTTGACTTCTCGACAACTAATTGGTTTCAGATTTAGCAATTTCTTGTTATAGATTGTTCCACAAAACTTTACGCATTTAAAATTGAAACGTGTTTGAAAGAGAACACAATCACCTTTCGTATACATTTTGGGCCAGTGTTGTCTTCCCAATGCCGCCAGTACCCACAATCGAGAGCACCATGCGCCTTAATTCGTTTTTATCAAGTAGCTGCTTGATAATCTTGCACTTCGCAGCCTGAAGGCCAACAACTTCTGACTCATCAATATCAGAAGGTTTTGTCGGCCTGAAAGGTAGCTGAACATTTTCTTCACCACCAGCACCATGTACCGTAATACCCAAGTCAGTTTTGCGCTGGTAAATCAATTGGAGTTGCTGTGTGATTGTATTGAGCTCGCCACTCAGCTTGTTCATTTTTATGGGATTTTTAACAACTGTTGTAAGTTTGCTGCAATTTGAACAGCAAGGTATGGTGAACCAGCAGGAACTTTTTGGACTTTTTTCTTGGATCTCAACCAGGAAGGTATTAATCACATTTTCTATTTGGTAGGCCAAATCTCTGACCAGTTTTAGCCACTCTCTTACTGCTTCATCTCTGTTACTCTTGGATTCAGCATCTCTAAGCAAACCTTGGATCAAGCGAAGCTCCGTCTGCATCAGCTCGATCTGCCCACTCACCTCGTATAGTTCCTGAGCTTTCTCGAGCAAGACATCAGCAAGCTTGCCCAAGACAAATTTCACAGCTTCCTCTGCCATGTATTTCCGATTGTGGATAGTGTCTTTCTTTTTTTCTTTTTTATTTGTGTGTGTGCGTGTGGGTGGGGAGGGGGGTTTGAAAGTGAATTAGCTTTGTGCTCACGGATGATCGGTACTAGAGTGGCTTGATTGGTTATATATAGTGGGAGCTTCTTGGCTGAAGTATAAATTAGAGAAAACAATTGGTAGATTTTTTATTTTCTAAGGGAGGTGCAAAACTGCTATTACGAACTGTCTGGCTTATTTTAAATAGGTGTTGCAAGTTGCAACAACTACAGATACAATTGACATAGCTTCTTTAGAAAATAATAAATAGAGTAGAATTATGTTATGAAGATCTTCCTACAGTAGTTTTTAATTAGCGTATTCTATCTCATATCTGAAGTCATCACTTATTGAAATGATCATGAAAAAAATATCTCTTTTCAAAATCCAATGACATATATGGAAATAAAATTTAGAAAGGAGAAAAAGTCAGGTTGTGCAAGATGTCACTCGTTTGGCAGATGAGATACGGGCACAGTGTATCACGGAAATGGAAGAGGAGATGCAAGACCTTATTGTGGAGTTTTGAGCCGAAATTCTTGCGGAGCACCAAGCCGGCAAGTGAAGACCAGGAGAGTCCTGGAGTCCGTTGCAGCAATCATTCGTCCCATATGGTTCACTTGAACCCTCTAGATACAACTGAGGCAGGTATATTTTTTGTTACAATTAGTCGGAAGTTATTACATTTCCATCAATTACTAATTAATATTTTGTCTAACAATCATGCTTGTTTTTGTCACATCTCAAGAAATCCTAGTCGTGGCGATCAGCCTCTCATTATTGTGCACTCTGTAGTATAACCATTTGGCCGAGGGAGCCTTTCAATAATAGAAGTGTTAATCAGTTTCGGATTTTTGCTATATATATCTGACCCTGATTTGGCGGAACTGATTAATCATTTTGTACTAGTGATAATCATTATTATATAATGTGGTGTACTGCAATATTGGCTCCAATAAAACAATCAAAGAAAACGGAAAACAAATACAAGTTAAAGTAAAAAAAACAGCGAAACATCAAACTAATCCAATAAATTAATAGAAAAACTAGTTAGTAATACAGTTTTTTATGTTTTGGCTTCCTCTTAATAAAAAATACTATAATAATGAAAAAAGTATAGCACACCAATAACTAAAAAATAGTAGAACAATGCGAAACACAACTAGAGAAGCCCCCAGTAAGGTTCAAATTTTGTCATAATACCCACAACAGATACATATTATATGATATATGGAAACTCTCCCAAGTTACCATCAACAACTATCTTATGGATCAATAACAATATCACCAATGATCTTAACATGGGAAAGCAACTTGTTGATTAGCTCAGACTACGGGCATGCTTTATGCAAAAAAAAATAAAATAAAATAAAATTGTTGATTAGCTGTATCAACACAATTTAATTATTAATGCAACTTATTTCGTTTTTAGTGTTAATTGTTATATTTTGTTGATTATTTAGACTCTACAACTTAACCATGTATATATGGTATATGAACCAACATATGTAATAGTGTCATTTAAATTCGATAATAAAATATTTAACTCTTTATAATTTATAAAGATAAAAAGGTACAATCAAAATTGTTTTATGGAAGCAAAGCATAGTAGAAAGGTACAACATAAAAGCAAAGTATCTCTTTAGTCAATGTGAAATCTTCATGCATAGCAAGGAATCACTGCATGTGAAGCACATGTTGGAGAGAGAGCAACTTGGCAGCGCTTGCCAAACTATCGAAGAGAGATTAATTTCTTTGTTTCTCTCACGTTTTTGTTTCTTTTGAAGGTTAGAGGGCAAGTCTCGTTCTAATTATTACTAACATATATTATAAATTATAAAAGTTATGTATTCTGTCTCATGAATCAGCTAAGTGATGACCAAGGTTAGCTGGATATCTTATAATACTAATACCTCTTCTGTCAAAGGGAAATAAATGCTATGGGGTAAGGGATCATTTCATGTGAAGCATGCGTGATGATGCCTCAGAGAGAGAGAGAGAGAGAGATAAATGTATTATATTAGTTTGTCCGTTTCTCAACACTCTTGTTAGCTGGATGCGTGAGAGAGAGAAAGAGATGTAAGTGTATTATTTTCTTGGTTTCTCAACGCTCTTGTTAGCTGGGATACCTCATTATATTACTGCCTCTTTTGTTTAACCAGGAGTGGATGTCCTCTGGGGTTATAGAGGCGAGAATGGAGGAGGCCCGATGTCCATCGTAAGTTTCAAAATTGTTCGATTGGTTTTCAACTCTGCGTGCATGAAAATTTAAACAGACATGTATCAATTTTAAAGCGGAGCATATGCATCTTAAAGTGGATCAAATGATGATTGAGTCCATCGAACTAAAGTAGATCCGATGAGCATCGGACCTACTCTCAAGTATATATATATGGAGAGATGGTTCCGCCAAAAGTTACCAAACAATTAATGTTAGAGAATTAATATCTCATGCATGTTCTATCTTAATTTTATTTAGTTTTCTTTTTTTAAATTAACACTAAATTGAAGTTAAATAAATAAATGGGGATAGAAAGAGGAATGTCACATTTTGATGGGGATTTTAGATATTATGGTGGTTTATGGGTAAATTGGCTATTTTGAAAGTTTATATGGGCACATTGGAAATTTTTCCTAAAAAAAGGTTCATTTACCAATTGATTGCGGCATAAGTTTTCGTGGTGGATGTGAATCTGCCTTTCTGGGAGAAGCATAAACTTGTTTTTCTTTATCAAATCGTTCAAATCTTTTCAACAGTCCAGATATTGTAAGAAAACAAATAAATCTGGACTGTTTAAAGCATTTGAATGGTTGAAAATAATGAAGAAAAACAAATTCCTGCTCTTTTGGAAGAAAAACAACAGATTAATTTGTTCCAAGTTTTCTAACCTTTACCTCCGTGGTGTTGTTATCCGGCCAGTATAATTTTCATTTTTAAATTTAATGCTTCGGCACTATTTTGGTTGTTATCCAGTAGAATTATTACTCTGGTGGGGAACAGCGTGTCCACACCCGAACGTGACATTTCTCGATGAACTACAAATTACCAATATTAAATTATTAATTACTTGTTTTTTCTCTTACTGTTCAATGCGTCAAGTCAGTACTTTGAATTAATTACAGGTATGGACGAGTAGGAATCTAAATAAACCAAACATGTGCATCAATTAATAAAATAAACATGAGTTCCTTTCAAGAAATAATAAATAACCTAATCAAGTAACTTTCATGCATCTTCCTCGAGATCTACTTTGACCGAAAGAACAAATAACAAGTACAATATTAGTGTATATCTACTATGGTTCTTTATACACTACAACAATGTAGATACTTTTTGCGAGAGAAAAAACAAATTTATAACGGTACTCCCTCGCGAAAAGTACCGTCGCAAAAAGAAAAAACTGAAAAATGAGAGTAATCCGTCACAAAAAGTCATTTTTTTATCCTCGCGAAAGGTGTCTCATTCTTGTTGTGATAGTAGAATTTGAGTTGGAGTTGGTTAACTTGGGAAAACAAATCAAATTACGCTATCTCGCCTACAGGATAGTCACAGGCATACACTAGTTAGAATTAAAGGACATTTCAAAAGAGAGAGCGACAAAGAGAAATTGCTGAGGCCGTTGTGGCATTTCTGGTGGGCAAGCCTTGGAAATATCATCTATAAATAAGAAATAGAACACTTGGGTCGGCTTGAGCTGATCCAAATCTGACGCTGCCTGAGAGATGCAGACTCATAACACAAAAATAATGCTAGCGTGAAGAGCTGGCTGAATGAGATCCTTTCTGGTGGCCTATCACATCGACAACGTAATCGGTCGACACATTGTTTTTTTGCAAAGTTTTAGATATCCTTTCACGACCGTCTATTATGGAGTGTTTATATTCTTTTCTAATTACTATGCCATACTTGCAAAACAGAAAACTATAACTTTATCATCATATTTGAACAATCCATCTAATTTGAAGTTAGCTCAAAAGCAAAAAAGTTTTCCTAGCTATCACAGTGGCCTGATTTGATGTCAATCGAACGGATAAATAATGTTTTTCATCTCATAAATGTTTTGTAATAAATGAATATACATGTAAGTTTTCAAGTTGGCCTTGAAAAACTTGTTATAAAATAATAATAATTTTTTTTTTGACAAAAGTGGATTATACTCACCTATTTTATTACGAAATAATACTGTTTTATTAGAAAATCCGGCACTAAGTAAATGACTAATACAGCTAATAAAGGATAAGTTCACAACTCCAACAACTATATACAAAAGGTAGAATCCAGAGAATCCATCGTACGTAGCAGTAGCAGATACTATAGTAAATTAAGTTATTACAACAATGAGTTACTATCAATAAAACTATCATATTCATTGCTTCGCCAGAATAGCAACTGGAGTCAGATCAGCTAGAACCAGAAGCAGAGTTTGGAGGAAGCAGCCCAGCAGCTCTATCAATCTCTTGGTAGACCCTCAGGTCAGCCAGAAAGTTTTCCAAGTCAGATCCTTCTAAACCGAGTGCGGGATCCGACCCTAGGGAATTTGCCCATTCCAGGATATAGGAATCCGAAATCTGGGATATTATCATTTGCATACCACTGGTCAGCTGGGGAGTAGGGAATTCAGATCCTCCCTGGTACTGTAATAGAGAATCTTTTATAATTACTTTATAATTACTTGATCTAGACCGTTCTTTTTAACTTGGCACGAATCTCAAAGCCCAATAATACTGCCCCCCTGTACTAGTCCAAATCCCAAAGCGGCTGAGAGTTAATCTCAAACCGTAAAGTGAAGGGAATCTTTTACAGTAATGGAGATGATACTTGTCCGGGAGAGGGGCAGTCCTATCGAACTGCTTGTCATTGTCAACCAAATTCCGAGTTCGGCTAGTATGGCATTAGTGTCATGTGACATCAATTTTTAAAACATGTTGGATGGATTTTAAATGACAAATCCCAACTGTTCAAATCGACCTATTTATAGATTTTGGAATTATTTTAGTATTAAGTCAAGTGATTCAAAACTAACGAAAAATTAATGCATTAAAATTAACTTAAAAAACCCTACATTTGACCACTTGATTTGACATGAATTGTTATAGATTTAAGTTTTTAATTACACATATAACTGTTACAAATTTGTATATGTTAGCGCATTATTAATTTTTATGAGAGGCAATACATGCAACTATCATTTTAAAAGGTACAAAAAAAAAAAACTAAAATCATTGTAGATGAAAAATCACGTACATACCACAAATTACATTATTTACAAATTTATGACTTTTATACATCTATAAAATTAGTCAAATTTGAATTATCATACTAATTTGCGTAAAAGAAATGAATATATTATTTTCTTCAACAATGATTACGCGAAAAAGAAATGAATATATTCTTTTAATCAGCCTTGTCAAGGATTGCTGCCGTCACATGGGTCAACCAGATCTCGGATTCTGTGTGATTGGTCAGCCCTTGAGAGAAGCATGTGGTGTTGATACCATCATGTTCGGCTCCCTCATCAACGGACTTTGTCTATTGAAGCAGATTGGCCTTGCTGGTAAGGTGTTTGCTAAAATGCCTCTCATGGGATGCGCTCCTAATCTGGTGATTTACAACACTTTAATTGGAGGGCTTTCCAGCACTGGTGACACCAGACTTGGGCTTGAGCTGTGTCATCAGATGGCAAAAGATGAGGTTAGTTGCAAGCCTGACGTTATTACTTACAACACTCTAATCCATGGCTTTTGCAAAGAGGGTGAGATTGACATGGCGGTACAGATCATTAACGAGATGGCTGCGCAAAAAGTGAGGCCCAACGTGATCACTTGTAACATTCTCATAGGTAGACTCTGCAAAAATGAAGATGTTATCACAGCACAGAAGGTGTTCGAAGAAATGCCTGCTTGTAGACTTGTTCCTGATTTGCATACCGACAGCAGTCTTATTCATGGTCTCTGCAGCCAGAGTGACATACATCGTGCTTTGAAGATATATGATGAAATGGTTGCTAAAGGCGTAGTTCCAGATGTGATCACCTACAACATTCTCATTCATGGTCTGTGTAGCCAAGGCAACATTCATAGTGCTCTCAGAATGTTTGATGAAATGGTTGCAAAAGGAGTTGCTCCTTGTGTTTCTACCTACAATAGTATCATTCTGGGATTTAAACTGATTTGATTTATGGCGCGAAGAAAATTAACACATGAAATGAAATTGATTTGATACATAATTGCAGCCATCCCCCAGCAGCCTATTAATTTATTAAATAATTCTCTCTGGGCTTAACGGACCGTCTAATAATGGTCCAAATTCAGCCCGTTTGTTTTGGGCCCATATATGAATTATAAATTTGCTTAACGAGTGAAATATATGTATCAAATTCAGCCAGTTGTGGAAATTTATTCACATGGATTATCTAATATATATCTTAATTAATTCTAACTGTCTCATCTATATTACGCTTTTGTCGGTTACTAAAATATATGTAACGATTAGGACTTAGCATTTCCGATACTTCATTGGCAGAATTCAGATTCTCCCCGGTACCGTAATAGTAATAGATAATCTTTTACAGCTAGTGGATCTGGACCGTTGTTTTTAACTTGGCATGAATCTCATAGCTCAAAAATAGTGTCTCATGTGTTTGTCCGAATCTCAAAGCGGTTGCGAATTAATCTCAAACCGTAAAGTGAGGAGAATGTACCTGAATTCGGACCTGGGAGGATGTGAATTCGCTGTGCCCAAGGTTTTCATAAAAGAGATTTGCATTCGAACCTCTCTCTTTTTGAAATTACATAACACGAAAGTAAATAAATAATTAGAAACCGCATAACTTAATTACTGTGTATATATATCCTCAGTCAGTACGAGCCAGAAACTAGGGAGTAGTGTATAAATGACCTCCTCTTATGTTTTTTGTTTCTTAAATTTAATTTATTCATATTTATATGATTTTTTGTATCCGAATTTTCAAGCGCACAATATCGATCAATACAGCTCGAGCTCGATGCATGTGTGATGTGTAGAACTTAGTTAGCTAATTTGACTGAAGAAAAATTAAGTAATAAGTCCTAAATTAATCGTAATAAAAGAAAAAATTTCACCTTACATTATTAATTATTTTTCATGAAAAGAAAGTGCACTTACATATCATAACACAAATGAAAAAGAATAGTGACAATTTATTCAAAATTGAAACTAAAATTTATAAAGAATTGGAGGATTTGTCATAATGGTCTTTTTTTTTAAAGGTAATTCTTTGTTATTCTAGTGTCATTTTTTTCATTATCATGTTTGATGAAAATGATAAGAGAATGGATATGATAATGTGTGATTACTTTGTTATTACGATTTCATAATTCATGACTATTGCACTTATATTGGAGCGGATTTTCTTTTATTCCCGCTTAAAGTGAATTACTTCTTTTGAAAATAATTTTCTTTTTGAAAATAAAAGTTATCATTAATTTTATTGAATTATGATAGACATTGCAATTTAATGATTTATACTAAATCATATATTTTCAAGGAACAGTTAAAATGATAGCTATTTAAAACTAAACATAATAATAGTATGTTACCATAAATAATATTCATTGGTATTATATTATCTGAAATTTTAATATTTTATGAAAATAATCTATAGCGCGTTCCTTAAGGGTTTTGGAGTGAGAATTGAGAGTAGATTTTGAAACAAAACTACTGACACATAGATTCATAATAGATTTTGAAACAACACTACTGACACGTAGATTCAAAGTAGATTTTGAAACAAAAATATATCTAATATTTTAATGTTAAAACTCATTCAGAACCTATATATATATTAATGACTTTAAGAGCAGGTGATCCGGTTCTGGAGTGAAGCGTGTCGAATGGCATTGGATTCAAATTGGCGTGATATCCCATTGAAACTATTTGATTCGTTTCATTATTTATGTATTAAAAGTCATATGTTTTTTCTATTTTAAAATATATATTATTTTAGTAATTTCTTTTTCTTTTACAATTGAAATAGAGATACGACAAACTACACTGAAAGCCGAATAATACACTTCGATCAGACACATGAATGCGAAATACCCATGCAGGTCCATTTATTGAGAAGAGATAATGTTAGATTGTTTTTTATTTGATAATATAATATAGAACCTAAAAACTCAATATTGTGCTTAATTTGAACAGCTTGTCGGTTTGATATGACTGAATTATTTAGCAAGAACGAAAATACTTTTTTTCCACTGGTTATTAAGTGTAATTTTTTTAGTCCATCAAAAAATCAAACCCTTTATTGTTTTTAACACTGATTATTTTTTTATGGTGATCCGAATTAGTGATTGAAGTTCACTTTTTTTTTTTTTTTTTGTGGTCTGATTATGTATTCGTGCACATAAGTTTACCGTGAAGATACCTTTTTCAAATCTCTATTAGAAATTGATTTACAATAACTTTTGTAAGAGAGAGGGGTATATTTTGCATGATCTATCATGCATATATTACTTGTTTCTTAATTTTAATATTTTTTGATTGGTATGGATGATAGGATATATATATATATATATATATATATATATATAATTTGATATATTACTTGTTTCTTAATTTTAATATTTTTTTTTGGTATGGATGATAGTATATATATAATTTGTTATGTAGAGAACAAAATTTGTAAAAAGATCACTTTTTAACTTCTATAGTAAACAACTTGATAATAGCAAGTCTCTATTAATTATATTCATTTTTTATATTTTTGAATTTTATGATAAAATATTGGAGAAAATCAATAAACACATATATAAATTATAAGTAAATTGCTTTAATATTTAAATATAAAACCCTTAAAATTATTTCAAAATTTGACTTTTTTTGCAATTTTAATACAAATATTTTTTTCTCTCTTGTATTACTAAATATAATGTGTAGCTCCAGCCAAACATCTATATTTCGGTACTTTTTACTGGTCTTTTTCATTAAATATAACATTTGTATATTATTCTCAGCAAGTTTGATATAAATTTTATTTAAAAAAAAAATGTTGTTGCATAGTTTCAAATCCTGTTGGCCTTAATTTGCACTTAATTTCGTCCGCCATTTTCTTTAATATAACTAAAAAGAAGTATTTTATAAAAGTGCCCCTAGTTTCATTTTTTTTCTAAATATATCCAAACCGCTAAGCCCACAGGCAGCCCACAATCCTAGTAGACCGCTTGGGGCTGGAGCGGTCCTCTATTTTTTTTTTTCATAGAGAGATATCTTAATATTTTGATTTAAATAATTTTGTGAAGTTTTAGTTTTCTTGTTTAAAGTGTATGTCAAAATATAAGACATTTTATATATTTATGAAGTGATGTTGTAACTCTTTATAACTTTGATTTGATTTGTTAGTTGGATATCACAAATCTAAAGATAACACTAATTAAGGACTTGGCCTTGATTTTTAATAATTTATTTTATTCAAATATACACAAACAAAATATAGTTAGATTGCCTCAATGATGTAAACATGTTCTTTTTTTTTAAGAAAATAATTGGAGAGCGAGAGAGAATAATTGGATTATTTGATTATTGTCAACATATACCATTATTTAATTATTGTCAACATATACCATTTTAAAATAATTATATGAATAATTCTTGAATAACTTCTCAAGCTTTTGATTAAACAAAATACCGATCATTGTACGTCTACCGTGAAACAAAAACTTAAACTAAAATTTTGAGGCACTAAGCGACATTTTTTTAAAATTCTGATGCTTCAGATACCCGGGAATGATTTGTGGGGCGATATTTGGATCCGTCTCGTCCCTCCCCGCCTTTTCGAAAAGTGGTCATACGCGCAAATCTGACTTTCTTAGCCAAAGTTATGGCCGTTTAAAGTTTTTTCAAAAGCTGAACTTTGGAAATTCATCACTAATTATAGAAAAATTCAAATAAATTGAAATTTGTGTATTGCAATTTGATCCCTGTATCAGTACAGACTTGCTGATTTACCAGCAGAGGCAAAATTTGATGTTATTAGTGCATTGCACTATACCAGTGGTCTTTGCTTAGTGCTTGGCTGTTGAGTTTGGACTTGGTACCATACCAGAGGTCAGTCTAGGGTGCTTTGTGCATGGACAAAGATCTAATTTGAGGTTTGGACATATTTTAGTAGCTCTAAACTACTGTTTTAGTATCAGAAATAAAGAGAAGAAGATCAACAATTTGTCAGAGCTTGGAAATTTTTGAATCAATGCTAAGTCCTTAATTTGTGTTATCTTTAAACTTGTGATATCCAACTGATAAATCAAATCAAAGTTATAAAGAGTTACAACATCACTTTATAAATATATTAAATGTCTTATTTTTTGGCATAATACATCCTAAACAAGAAAAGTAAAACTTTACAAAATTACTTAAATCAAAATTTTAATATTTCTCTAAAAAAAAAAAATAGAGGACTGCTCGACCCCCAGGCGGTTAGGTCCCTAGTGGACCGCCCCAGCCCTAGGCGATCTGCTAGGATTGTCGGCCGCCCATAAACTGGCGGTCTAGATAGATTTAAAAAAACAAAATTGGGGGCACTTTTGTAAAGTAATTTTTTTTTTTTTTAAAATGGCCGTAATTTCGTTCAGCTTGTTATGTTAACGTTAAGCCAGCTCCTCCTACTTAGTATGTTAATCTTTATATATAAATGCTAAGAATTAATATAATATTTATTTTGAAATTTAAAAATTAGTGAGTTAGATTCTCAAGTTTTTTTTTGTTGCATTTATTTTTTTTGGTTAAAAAATAGATTAATGAGGAGCTTGATGCAATTCTTTTTTGGATGGTGAGTTCTTCAACAGTGTGGTGAACTGCTAATTTTTTCAATTGTTAAGAGCAATTGCATGCATTGTTTTGTAGTTTACAAAGTTTGTAGTTTAGTGATTGATACATATATATTTCCAAGTTGTTTTGTTATTTTTGTTTTTTCTCTTATTTTTCTTTCAAAATTTGAGAAGAACTTTTGAATATTCTAAAACCCTTAAATCGTTCTAAAATCTGGGATCCGACTATGATTTATAAAAAAAAAAGTGAGAAACAAAAAAGAGAGAGAAACAAGAAGCTGTGTTTATTTATTAGAATCTATTCCTAGAGAAGTAATACATGCAGGACTGCTAATTAATTTTTCAAAAAAAGAAGTAATGTGTACATATTTGGAGTAGAATTGGCAAAACTCAAAATAGAAATAATAGTCATGTCATAACTCTATAAATTGTGATCAAATGTGACATAATTGATCAAGTACGTTAATTATGTGTGGTCCCATTTGATAACGTATATTCACATTTTATCACGTCAAGTTTAAGTAAATAAGTTAATTTTCACGGTTTAAATTTAATTCCGAGAAATTCATGTATATTGAAAAATGTTGGGTAAAGATTTCATATAAATAAATTTTCACCCATGGCAGCATCTCATTTGGATAAACTATTTGGTGCTAATTTCGACCAATTTGAGATGATTGGATATTTCTTCACATGCCATAAATCCTGCGCGTACGTACGAAAGGACCCGATCCCGACCCAAGACGCACACTCACCCGGTAGAAATTTTCATTTATAGAAATTCTTATTAAATAATAAAGAGAAACATAAATAGTATTTTGATTTTAGCTCGGCCTTACGTTCATTGGTATCTTCAGTATTTAGATCTGATACTGAATCACAAGATTGAACCCTACTAGAATTCAATTTTGCCATCCGGGTTCGAACCCGACTGGGATCTGGTTTTGCTTGGTGGGTTCGCACCCGACTAGAGATCGCCGAAGATAGCCGGGTTGGGCTTGACTAGAACCCGCTACATATTGGGCCTGGTACTACAGATGGAGTTAGCATCCACATATAACTCGAGGATTTTGTACCCCATATTGACAATATCAATGTACAATCGTGCCTAGAAATCATCATTAGAGATCACAATATCTGTGAACCATGATTTTCTGGACCTATTAATATTCCATCTGAGCCTAATACGAAGGTCATAATACCGACCCTCATCTAAACCCAATTCCTTGTAAATGATCTCGCTCAAACCTATAATAAACACCATTTTTCCCATGTAATACTTCACCACCGGTGTAAATGATCACCGCAATCATGTTGGTTCAAGTAATTTACTAACCTAAAAATTATAATTATAAATCCAATTTAAAACGGTGGTAAAGTTAAAATTTAAAAATATTAAGATAGTAGATACAAGAATTGCAGAACACGAAGAGCAATTATTATTATTAATTTCAAGCTCATGCAATTTTCCACCAAAAATCGGTTGAACTGGGTTGACTCGGCCAAGTTAGCCGATTTCTGGTTCGAGTCATCCGAGTTTTGAGCCGAGTCAGCTGGGTTTACCTGTCGAAAAGTTCCAAGCCGATTTTTTTACTATTAATTAAGATGGGTACAAAAATTCAACGGTCTGAATATAGTAATTTTGTTAAATACTTAATAAATAGTAAAAAAATTTCAAAAAATGTAAAATTTGATCTGCAAGTACATTTTAACATATCCATCAAGTTGAACGGTTTGGATCAATTGTTTAGACTTTGAAAACTTTAAAAATACACGATGTTATCCGATGTCACCAAAAAATAGTGTCATCCGATCCCTCATCTTCAAAATTTCGTAATTAGTAAGACTCGTTAATACTAATAATTTCATAATTAATAAGAGTCATTAATACTAATAGAGAAATTATATAGTCCACTAATTTAAATAACATGTATAATTCTTTCAAGTATGGGAGGCCAAAAAAAAAAACATATCCCTCACTGAATTTAAAAAAAAACAATTAAGAATAAACTGACTATCATTCTACAAATTAAAAATAAACTAATTACTATTCTCATATAATACCATTCTACAAATGTCGAATACTCTAGTCGATCTGCACCTATTTTATTTATTTTTAACATTTTAGAAAACTGAAAAATATGACAGGTAATTGAAGAAATTTCCAAAATTAACACGGATTTTTTTTTGTTCAGAAATATATATATATATATATTTTTTATGATGAAACGTTTTTCTCAGAGAAACTTTTCTATTATAAAAAAATGTTGAGAGAAAATTGCCATTGAGAAAGCATTTTTTTTAATGATTTCCTTTTACTAATATTTTTTGAAGTTTATGTATTGTCTTTTCTTTTCTTTTTTTTCCAAAAAAAAAAGAAATTAAAGTCATGCATAGGGGTGGCAACGAACTGAACCGAACCGAACTTATCTTAGGTTTGAGTTTGGTTTGAATTAATTTCAAACCGAACCTGGTTTGATTCATTTCGAACCGAACCTATTTCGAATCGAATTAATTGCGAACTACATATTTTTCGAATCGAATCCGAACCGAACCACGAACTAAATTATGTTTTAGCAGCCCTAGTTATACCGGTAGTTTATACATTAATTTTTTCTCGCGGAACAAAAATTCACATGGCTTCCTTTTACCAGTATGAACTATGAAATGAGTGTTTTTAAGTTAAAAAATTATTCATGAAAAAATACATTAGAGACGGCTTTCCTGATATGAACTATGAGAGATGACCGAAGAGAGGAGAGACAGTCATCTAAGCCGGAGAGAGGAGTGACAGCCAGAGAGATAGCTAGTCGCCGAGAGCGTTGGCTAGATTTTAGAGCTAAAGGGAGAGTGAGTTAGGGAGAGGTGGAGAGAGAACTATGTTAGATTTGAGAGCGAGGAAGTGTCAGCTAAGTTAAATTATGACTCTCTATCTTAAATTTTAATTTCATCAGGTAAATGGATGGCTGGTGATTTTATAAGATTCGAACCACAAAAAAAATCACGAATCTATTTCGATCAAACCAAGCTAGATTTGAATTTGGTTTGAATTAATTACGAACCGAACCTAATTTGATTCGTTTCAATTCAAAACCATTTCAAATCGAATTAAACTCAAATCGAATCCAAATCAAACCCGAATCGAATCACGAACCTCGAATTTCTTTGCCAGCCCTAGTCATGCACATGTCCCCTTATCACGATTTTGTTTGCCTTCAGTTCACGTGATGTTATGAGAAGCGCCAGAAGATTTTACACCCTCCCTTGTGTGGGTCCCACAGAAATTTATTTATAGTACCTAAAATACCCTGAGTCCAACCTGAATTTTTCCATTGTTGCCATCAGTCCAGATCGAGTAGGGACCAATTTGTAGTTATGTTGCAAAGACAGGGCACTTTATTTTTTATTTTATTTTTGCAAAGTTTCATGTCCGTAGGCTTTCATTTCATGAAATCGGTTTCCATTAGTTTTACAACAATTTACTCTTCTCAAACACAAAACACCTGATGCACTATACTACAGGGGACCATAGAAACAAGGATCAGATGTTTGACTATATAAAATCAAAGTTGATAAACATTGCAAAAAAAGAAATTACATGAACGAATCTCTCACTTCAACATGCATGCATGCGTCAGTAAATAAAGGAAATATAAGTTGTTTCAAATTATTTCACATTTCACCATAGAAGTTACAAATCAATGGAGATGGAGAGTTAACCCTTTTATGAGAGGAGAGGATATAATAGTAAAAATAAAATAAAATAAAGAGAACTAGTACAAAATAAACCTTTTCTTCCTTTCTCCAATTTAGTACAAAAAGAACCTCTTCATTTCACATTTCAAGATGCTCTACTGATCGAGATCCAATTTAGTAGGATTGTTTCACCTCATTTTGATTAAAATTCTCTCATAACCTGTTTTTGTTCTTTAATTTCTAGATTATTGTATCTGACATGGGATTCGACCTTTGATAAAATCCATTATGCTTTTGTGAGAGTCCGCATTTGTAAATTTTCTCAGTTTTCAGTTTTCTAAAATCCATTTCTATTGCATATGACAAATTTTCTCAGTCCGATTCAGTGTTCTCAGTTTTCTAAATTTTCTCAGCTGACTTGTTCTCAGAATTTTCTGCAAATAATCGCTTTTGTAATTTATTTGCATTGGTACGTATACTTACCATATTTGGGTCTATTTTGACACTGATAGCAATGCCTTACTGGTACGAGTTTAACTTTTTTTTTAGTAATTTATTTTGCACTGGTAAGCTGAATTCAAGGCTGGTGAGCGTAAAATCAGAATCCATTGGTACCTATGTATGTTCTTTTGATTAATTGATGATTAAGGTTGTATGTGTGTAAAATCTAAAATAATGGTTTGTGATAATGACTAAAACATGTGTACAACAAAACAATTAACTTAATTCAATTTATGTACCGCAATTTGCGAAACTTAATTGGTATGAAGATGCTAATTAAGATGAAATTAATGCAGTCTGAAACAAACCAGAACTAGTCAGCACCCTTTGGATCAAGCAAAATAAATCATAGTGATCCTTCAAACGAACAAGTACTATAATATAGGGAGTATTTAGGTCTTTTATAGAGAGGTGAGTTTTTGTGTGTGTCTACACTCAAATTTTGACAGATTGCTTTATTTACTTATTTAGAGAGAGGAGTTTTTGTGTGTGTCTACACTCAAATTTTTGTTTCTTTGTTTCTTCAGCAATATTTGTTTTACTGAATTCTCTCTATTAATAAATCATACTAAGCATCTAGATTAATAAATCATAACTGACGCATAAAATAGTCAAATTTAAATCCTCTAAGAAACATACAAAAAAATTGAATAAAATTAGGAACTTATAATTGGCTGAAAAGTTCAATTAAAACTTATTATGGTGTGGACTAATTAAAACAATCAATCATTATTATGCCCGAGCTACTAATGACAAACTATGAATTGAAACTATTCATGCATGCACCAAATGGTGTGTAACACATGACAAAGATATTAATCAAATGACGAATTATTTGTGTGCATAACAAGTCATTGAGTCGGGTGCAGCTTAGTAGTTGGTACCAACAAATTAAATCAATTAATTGACGATCTCAAAAGAGTAATCTCCTTTTAGTAGTTCGTGGAATAATCTTGTAATGAGATAGTGGCTCTTTTCTCTCGGAAGAGCCACCTGGACCAATACCGTAAAAGGAAATCTTTTAGAATTAGTGTATCCATACCGTTTTTTTAACTTTACACGAATCTCAAGCCTAAATAATAATGCTCCCTGCGCTAGTTCGAATCTCAAAGCAACTGAGAATAAATCTCAAACCGTAAAGCAAAGGGCATCTTTTACACATACTGGACAATTTTGGTGGAATAATCTTGTAGTGGCGGGCAAGTGGAAGAAAGCATATTATATTTTACACATCTTTTATTCCACCAAATCTTTTACACATCGGATAATTTTTTTCCATGCGTAAAAGATTTGGTGGAATAATCTTTTATCCGATGACATCTTTTTCACGCTCAAAAGATATGGTGGAATAATATTGTGTACTCAAATTTTCTATTTTTCTGTTGAGAACATATCATCGGAAATTATTTTCATTTCACATTTTAAGATGCTCTACTGATCGAGATCCAATTTAGTAGGATTGTATCACCTCATTTTGATTAAAATTCTCTCATAACCTGTTTTTGTTCTTTAATTTCTAGAATATTGTATCTGACATTTGATTCGACCTTTGATAAAATCCATTATGCTTTTGTGAGAGTCCGCATTTGTAAATTTTCTCAGTTTTCAGTTTTCTAAAATCCATTTCTATTGCATATGACAAATTTTCTCAGTCCGATTCAGTGTTCTCAGTTTTCTAAATTTTCTCACCTGTCTTGTTCTCAGAATTTTCTGCATGTAATCGCTTTTGTAATTTATTTGCATTGGTACGTATACTTACCATATTTGGGTCTATTTTGACACTGATAGCAATGCCTTACTGGTACGAGTTTAACTTTTTTTTGGTAATTTATTTTGCACTGGTAAGCTGAATTCAAGGCTGGTGTGCGTAAAATCAGAATCCATTGCATGGTACCTTTATATGTTCTTTTGATTAATTGATTAAGGTTGTATGTGTGTAAAATCTAAAATAATGGTTTGTGATAATGACTAAAACATGTCTACAACAAAACAATTAACTTAATTCAATTCATGTACCCCAATTTGCGAAACTTGGTATCAAGATGCTAAGATGAAACTAATGCAGTCTGAAACAAACCAGAACTAGTCAGCACCCTTTGGATCAAGCAAAAAAAATCATAGTGATCCTTCAAACGAACAAGTACTATAATATAGGGAGTATTTAGGTCTTTTATATACTATAATATATTTTATATATATTAAGCCTCCATTTATAAGCTTGTTGTTCAAACGAACAAGTGATCCTTAGAACGGATTAAATTTTTAATCCTTCATCTTTAAGAAATTTGACGGGCCGTCTAAAAACCGTCCAAATTCAGCCCCTTTTTTGGGCCCATATATTATTAGAAATTTGCTTTATTTTTTTTGTCGTGTGTGGCAATTGATGGACACGATAATATTCCACACAGCAGCCAAAACGTATTGATCCACTTATAACAAAAGTTACAATATTTTACAACAATTCGATTTTGTAATTTTCAAAGTCCAAATAGTCAATTCAACCCGTTCAATATAATGTATATACTAAAATGTATTTGGAGATCAAACTTTATATTATTTTAAATTTTTTTACTATTTATTAAGTATTTTATAAAACTGTTATTTTTCAGTAATTCAAAATTGTCTAAAAACTACAGTTTTGTAAAATACTTAATAAATAGTAAAAAAAAAAAAATTTGATCTTCAAGCACATTTTAATATAGAGATCATATTTAACTGTCTAGATAGATTATTCTAATTTTGAAAATTACAAAACTAAATTGTTGTAAGATGTTATAAGTGGATAATATAATATATATTGGCTTAGTCGTTTACTAAAATGTTACGAGCCAGGGAGAGTATAAATAACCTCCTATTTTGTTTTTTTCTTAAATTAAATTTATTTATATTTATATGATTTTTTTTATCAGAATTTTCAAGCACACAATACATATCAATGTGGCTTTTTTTCAACGCATTACTATGTAGGGAACTTAATTAGCTAGTTTGACTGAAAAAAAAATTCCTATAATAAATCGTAAAAGAAAAAATATTTCACTTACATTATTAATTAATTTTCTTCAAAAGAAAGTGTACTTACATGTCATAAAACAAATGAAAAAGAATATTGACAATTTATTCAAAATTGAAAATAAAATGTATAAAGAAACTATAATCAATGAAGGATTTGGCATAATGGTATCATTTGGGAAGGCAATTCTCCGTCATCTCAGTGTCATTTTTTCATTACCTTGTTTCACGAAAATGATAAGGTAATGTATATGATAATGTGTGATTACTAATAGAGAACCCTAAAACAAATGTTGCGCTTTTCCGATTAACCCGATTATTGTTCCATATGATATAAACTAGCACCAAAATATGGTTCTTGTGTCAAACTATAAATCAGACAATAATAAGCTAATTCACTAATTAATTAAACATAAAGGTGAGAAAACAAGACAAAATCTAAGCCAAAATCCTCCGTTATTTACTCACAAACATTACTTGATCAAATGGTATCATTAAAACAAATCCATTTATATTTCTTCTATTCTAAAATACTTATTTTCAGCTATACCCGTTATATTATAGAAAATAACTTGGCTTCTAAAATACTTTTTAATAAATTTACATGATGTTCGAAATACTAAAATATCCCTATTTAGACTAATTAATTTACAAGTACAATTAAATTCATCAACATATATAATTAATTTAACGTATATTAATGAGTTTGGCTAATATAACATCAGAGTCATTTTAGCCTATATAACACCAACTCTAAAACCTATCAAATCGATTTCGAATGACTAATCCAAACCATTCAAACCGATTTACATTACGAGTGATGCGTTTACATACAATTTTTTTTTATATTTTCGAGTTATTTTAATATCAAATCAAGCGGTAAAAATATTTTAAAATGAATGTATTAAAATTAACTTAAAAACTCACACTTTTGACCGCTTGACTTGATACCAAATAAACTCAAAAACTTATAAATTTTACATGTAAACGCACAACTAATGAAGTATATCGGTTTGAACGGTTTGGATTAGTCGTTCGAAGTCGATTTCATAGGTTTTAGAGTTGGTGTTATATAGACTGAAATGACACTAATGTTATATTAGCCATACTCTATATTAATTTAAATCTTAATATCTTAGAAAATTTCTATGATTGCTGATTTTAACACTAACAAAATTTATCAATCAAAATTTGTGGATCTTAAAATGAGCTATTTCTAATTAAATTTTTCTTATAAAGTTCTAGTGTATTAATTTCAGATTATTGAAATTCCAGTGTTTGTAATTTATCCTTCGAAATCCATATTGTTATGTTTTTAACACACTTTATTTCAAGTCAAATAAAATTTCATACTTCAAAAAATTGGGATGTTACAATAATCATTATGTCTCGTAAAACTTATGAAATATTGTCTTAAAGAAACAAAGTATTTAATGTTACAGATTGAGAACCAGGAAAAACAAACAAATATAATGTTAAAAAAATGAAGTGAATCAGAACATTATTCCAAACCAATACAAATCCATGCAAAATTTAATAGTACAATTACAATTACAATTTAAAAAATTGAAACTGACAAACAATAGAAAATTAAGCCTATTAAAATGCAATATGAAAAATTGAACAACCTGAAAACAACAAACTGAAACATGAAAATTACAATCAATGAGACTCAAAATCTAACCGTTCATCTATATGCGCAGAGGAGATACATATGTATGATTATATATGTGCCAGCGTGCTGCCAAATCCATAATTTTTGAAAAGTTACCGTTGAACTTTCTTCATTCCATAATCCCTGAAATTATTCAGAATAGAAAAATAACGACAATCAATAATAAAGCCTTGCAGGCACACAAGGTGTATATATATATACGAACATCAAATGAAGACGTGAAAACTGTAAAGAAATTTTACAACCAAAGAGCATGAGATGTTACCATTTTATCTGCACGTTTGGTAGCTCGGGAGGTCTCCAAATGCTCATGCAGTAGTCAATTTTGAGGTGACTAAGGATGGGCATAGCTCCCTCTTTTACGTCCCAATGACTTAGATTCGGCAGCCATTCAAGCACCAGTTTTTCAAGGTTGGGAAACCCTCCGGTTGAACAGATCAACTTTGTTCCCATATATGAGAGGCACCCTAACTGAAGTATCCTGAGGCTCTGCAAGTTCTCAAGTTTGGGCATTGGATCTTCCTCAAGCCTAGAATATCGGAGCACCAATTTCGTGAGGTTTGTTGGGAACACACATGGAAGCCACATATCTTTTGCCCACTCTCCCTTAAGATCTAGACTTTGTATCTTCCCATGACAAAGTAAATCACTTGTACCACCAAATGGAAGGAAGCGCCTACCCTCAAAATCACCAAATGGAACGATGCGCTGTTTTGCAAAAATGCTGAGGGAACCCAACTGTTCTGTCCTGGTCAGCACACTCTTAAGAGTTTGCCACTCTTCTGAATGACTAACAAAACTTATATCTGGATAAGAAATTCCTAACGTGCGCAAGTTGATACAACATCCTAATTTAGGAAGTGCACTGTTATCCACATATTTTAATGTTTGTAGATTTGTATGGTCATCCCATTTTAACGGGAAACGGTCTACAGCTTTCCAAAGCGAGGAACCAAATAAATGTCGTAGATTTGGGATTACAACATCAGATGACCAATCCGTAGCTTCTGGGCTATGAAGTAGGGAATTTTTTAAATCAACAGTTTCTAAATTATTCAAGGAAATCTTCTTAAATATTTCTTGTCGAATAGTGCAGTATCGTAAACCCAAATACCTCAAGTTCTCCAAGCCTGTCAGCCATTCACTACGGGCGAATTCTCTTGTATCAACACGCTCAATGGTTAACACTCTAAGTAGTCTAAAGCCACTAAAATTTAGTCGTCTAAAGCCACCAGAAATTGCTGACCTTTTCTGTAAAGAAAAACATAGTAAAGAACGAGTGTTATCTGAATAAACGCTATCCTTCGTAAGAGTGCAAAATTGCAGTGCTGCACGTTGAGGCTTTCTAGTAGCCAGCTGGTTAACATCTTCGTACTTATTTGAGAATATGGTGAAGAAGTTATCCTCCTTGGCTTTGTGGATAGCCAGGTCTCGTAGAAGATCATGAATAGTGCAATATTTACAGTAGCCATTCCAAGACTTTTTAGTGACTTGAATCAAAGACCTGCAACACAGTATAATTACGATAGGTCTTATCACTTAGTCCAAACATCTGAGGATACGAAAAGAAAAATATATGTATAATTACGATACCAAGACAAAACCCAAGCTGATCCGCATTTAATGGGAGTTAATTAGCTATATAAACGAATTATCCGAACTGTTAGGTCACATCAAGCCCAGCACTAATGTATTAAAAAGAATTACATCATCAACTCAATGAGTGTGGAAGCTGAACGCACCGCCAAGATTCAAGGTGCTTGCTTGGTTACTGTTATTAAACAGAATTCTCACAACTGAAAATTTGAACAAAATGGGTTTCAATGAGTATCTGCTATTTGTGTCGAGCGGACAAAAGGGGTTTCACTGTTAAATTTGTAAATTATTTTAATTTATATATCGAAAATAATTAGTATACAACCAATAAGACAAAATAATGAAAACTTATTGTTAAATAAATTAAATTGAGTGATCTTTTATAAACTCAAAATAAGAATAACAGTACATCTCTTAATGATTGTGCCTTAACAAGAAGAATATATCACAAAATTAGTATATATTTGTTCCACAAAAAGAAGGATCAACAAGTAATCAAACTTATGCAATACAATGGCTTTGAAAATGGGAATCAAAGTCAGAATCAGAATCAGTCCTTTTGTCATGGAATCGGAATCAGATAAATCGGTATGAATTGGATGAATCAGATCGGAAACTCGGATTGTTTTGACATAATCTTTTGTTTGTATAAAAAATTGGTAAAAAAAATAATTTTTCAAAAAATTATGTTAAAACAAGATTAATATAGCAAATAAATTATTTTTATTGATTATTTAATAAAAAAACAAAATATATTGCATAAATTAAATCTTAGAATCATTGGATAGATGTAAATGATGACAAGAAAATAATATAAAATATTTCGGTGATACTAAATTATTTTACTTGTAATCACAAAATCATTTGATACATTATTAAAATACTTTTATTTGAAAATTAAAATTTGTTTGGGACAGCTCGAGCATGTTCTTTGTCTTTTTAATAACTTGTATGGACGTAGTTCGCAAAGAATGAGCTTATATTCTCAAAGGAGGCCATACACCACTCGCACACCATATATATTCAATATTTTATAATGTTTTAAGCTTCTTTCTCCCTTTTTATTTTTATTTTTTGTGAATGGCATGTCGCCTCTTGGTTTCTTCCCCAATTAAATATCCTTCGATTGGGCATACAAAAACACAAAAAATGGGAAAAAAAATATAGCTCGATTGAATTACTAAAACGGTATAATTTTGCTATGGATGTATGAGACAGTGGAAATTTGACTTATTATTTCGATTCAACTTCAAAATTACGTAGTTTTCTGTACAAAATTCACCCAACCGGGAAAACTCGAGAAATATAGGCTCGCCACCGGTCGATTCTGTTCTGACTTGGCCGAGTCAACTCGTGTTGAAATATAAAATATAATTCAAATTGCAACAACTAGTTTATTTAATATCCTCCAATATATACACCATAATTTTTGTGTTCTAATATGCTCCACATTTATTATCTCCGTTTGCAATATTCGAACAGTCGATCGAACCGCTCAACATAATCTTCACAATAAAATATGCTTGGAGACCAAATTTTATACATATTTTATATTTTTTAGAATTTATTTACTATTCTTTTAGATAGATACAAAATCCCAAATTTTTTATTAATATCCAAAAAAATTAAAAAATTTCAAATTGTACCCCTTTTCAGCTGGATTTTGAAAAATGCTCAAACTAGTGAGAATCTCACCGGTTCTACAATTTTTTTCTAGTGAGATTCTCACCGGTTTTTTTATAAAACATAATTTTTTTAATTAATTTATTTTTTGTATTGAAATATTAGAAATGATTAATATATTTCTTTGAAAATAGATGAAATACAATATAATTTGATTTATTAGAAAGACTGTGACAAATAACCTGGATTAACATTTTTTAGGCCGAATTTTTCGCGGCTGTAGGAACAATTAATATATTTATTTATGTGTTATTGAAAAAAATAAATATACTTTGAATTTGAGTTATTGATCGCGTTTTAAAAGTCACTTCTAGGTAATACAAAAAATATTGTGATCTTTCTAATACATTTAATTTCTAAAAAGTTGTATCTATTTTGAAAATTCTTTTTGAATAACAATCATTAAATAATTTAATGTTTTTATATTTTTCAAAAATAGATATAATTTTTTATAAATTAAATGTACTAGAACGATGACAATATTTTATGCATTTACATAGAAGTGACTTTCAAACCGGGATCAAATACTCTAAATCCAAGCACTTTTATTTATTTTTAATAACACATAAAGAAATAAATTAATTTTTCTTACAACTGCAAAATATTCGGCCTGAAAAATGTTGATCCGGGTTATTTTTCGCAGTCTTTCTAATAAATCAAATTATATTGTATTACATCTATTGTCAAAGAAATATATTAAATATTTTTAATATTTCAATACAAAAATAAATAAATTAAAAAAAATTGTTTTGTAAAAAAAAACAAAAAAAAATAAAACCGGTGAGAATCTCACCGAAAAAAATTGTAGAACCAGTGAGAATCGAGATTCTCATTGGTTTGGGCATTTTTTGAATTCCTGTTGAAAAGAGGTAGAATTTGAATTTTTTAAAATTTTTGGATATTAATAAAAATTTCAGTACAAAATCACCCTTTTAAGGAGATTCTGGACCACTTGATAAAGTGATATTGCACCTATGTAAAAAAATAGTAGACAAATTCTAAAAACTATAAAATTTGGTCTCCAAGAATATTTTTTATGAAGATTATGTTGAGTAGTTCGGATTGACTTTTCGAACTTTGAAAACGGAGATAAAAGATGTGGAGCATATTGAAGCACAAAATCATGATGCATTTGAACCCTCCTCTTTTTAGGAATAGAGGTAGCTTCTTTAGATAAAAGACTATTTAACACTTGATTTATTAAAAGAAATCGGTAAATTAGGATGCAAACCGCCTCTACTCCAATTGACAACAATTGGAAATTAAATAGTAAAGATGGCGAAGCTTCAAAATACATAAATCAATTTCAAAGAATTGTAGAAAAATTAATCTATCTAACGGTTACTCGTCTAGATATTTCCTTTTCCATAAGGCAAATTAGTAAGTTCATGTGATCACCAACAACACCACATTTTGAAGCTGTAAATAGAATGTTGAGGTACTTAAAAAAGTAATCCCAGTGAAGACATTTGAATGAAAAATAATAATTCTAATGATAAATGTGGTTATTTCGATGTAGATTGGGCTGGAAGCTTTGATAAAAAAATCGACAACTGATTTTTGAACATTTGTAGGTGGAAATCTAGTTACATAAAAAAAGCAAGAAAAAAATATTATAGCACGATCAAGCACCGAAGCTGAATACCGTTCCATGGCATCAATTGTAAGCGAACTAACATGGATCAAGCAACTCCTATCATACATGGGTTTTAAAATTCAAGAACTAATGTGTAACATTATGAAAAAAAAAATGAAATAAATAATTGAAATTAAAATACAAAATGTATGAAGATATTTTTCAAGAAAATATATAAAATCAATGTTATTTATTGAAAAATGCTGAAAAATATAAAGAGGCAAAGATTTGAAAGTTATAAGTGATATGAGATAGATATATGTAAAGAAGTAACATTTCGAATGTACAATCTTTTGTTTTATAAGTAATTTTGGACTAATTTGTAAGATTTAGAAATTTAGAGGATGAATTTACAAGATGAATTTTTAATGATATATGGGACCCACGTTTTTGTTTCCACACGTGGCAATATTTCCTCTCTCCAGCAATATGTTGAGTGTGCTGCTTGGTATAATTTCCTCTCTACACCGTACCATTTTCTTGTACCACGGTACACCAAGTATCATTTCCACCTCTTTCTTTGTTGGTTTGGTTTTATTTGGGATAAATTGACAGTGGCTGCCGATGATTACAAATGAAAATAAATTACATCTCTACTATATATCCCACTAGATGAGCTTGATCTTACACCTTGCATGCCACCGTTTCCCATGCAGCGTGGCTGCTAATAGGGTTTGCTCTGCCAATCATTTGAGTTGCTTTGTTGAGAAGTTACTTGTTTGTTCTCACAGCGCGCTTAGTGCTTTTATTGGTATTCATCTCTCTATTTCGTTTTTCTTAATTATTGGATCCAAACCCGATAACTATGGTTGACAGTCATCTACTTATTGTTTGCTTTTAATATCTCGGTTACTATTATGTGACTATTAGAAGGGTTATCTTTAAGAAACTGTTTTATGTTTGAGCATAAAATCAAGAATTCAACCCAATTGTTTTGGTACCTGAGTTTTCTTATTTTTGTGTTATGAGGGTTATAGGGGCTGACTGTGAAAAGATATTGCTAGGAGGTGTTTTAAGCAAAAGTGTTTAATAATTTATTGTCAGGGCACTAAATAGTAACCTAGCTAATATTTAGACTTGGTTGAAAATTTTATAAATCTTTGGACTCGTGAATTATATGTACAGAAATATCAAAAATTAAGTTTGACCTAATGGGTTGCAAAATCTGGAACTACAAATGAAAATACAAGGAATATAGAAATAGGTTGGACTTTCAGCTCGGTTAGAAAGAAGTAAAATAAATTTAGATCAATTGAATTGCTGCCTTTGAGCTAAAAATACTTGACCTGGACTATTGAACAAACTCACTAACATTGAAAATTAAATTGTTGTGTTGTATTTATTTTTATAAGTATTAATCAGGAATACGTTATTATGCTATAGGCATATATATACTGTGGAATGAGACTTGATAGGACTATATGGAACAACTGATATGCAATGATTGATCGTTCTATTTGCCCTACGATATCAGGTGCGGGGTTACTGGACTTGTTTGATATTACATTTTTAGAATTAAATTATTATTCGTTTTTCATGTTGAACAACTGATTGTTGCATTATTTGAGATGTGTGAATCATGTGCATAGCCCAATCAAATTATAACTAGATTTCTGTGATATTGTTGACCTATCATTTTGAATGGTTTACCGTTTGTATGATTCTCCTATTCTGAATTATGGTTGAGTCACCACAAGTTTATGTTTATGAAAATATGTTGAGCTCTACAAAGTCTAGAGTCATGACTAGACTTTGGTTACGGAATCCTTATGCGCATATGGTGAACGGCCCTCGCTAATCCCAGTACTGGTTGGGAGGGGGAATTTGATTCTGACGGTGAATATGGGTGACTATAAAGAGACGTCTGATTGATGTCATATCCAGTCTGGGACCGGAATGACAGGTTTGTTTAAGGTGTTGAGAATTACCGATTCCGAGTTTATTGCATACGAAATATTATCTGACTATGAACTAGACTTTAATTAATGGTATAAGCCTAAGCACATCAGATGAGGGTCAGTGGATGGTACTGAGTACCGGCAGGTGTGGGTTTAGCGTGGCCACCTGCGTGACAAGCTGGTGGATCATCTGTTTGTGTTACCAGACATAATAATCTATGATTAAGCCAAATATATCTCTGTTGAGCTTCATTTGAGATTCTGTGAGTTGAGATTCGATTGAATACTGTGATTGAGCATTTGCATTCACTTATATATAAACTGAACTGTTAATGTCAAGTTGCAAGGATTTAATTTTAGATATGGATTGATTGCAAGTCCAGTGGCTTGATTGTGGCAAATTCGCACTGGGAGATAATATTATTATTATTTCTCACCCCCACCCTTTGGGTTATTTTCAGGTTTATTACACTGATACGGAGAGACGGTTTTGGATTGCATCTGACAGCATAACCACATAATACTGAGGTTTTGGGTTGTTGTAAATGACAGGATGCGGTAGGCATTTCTAAAACATAGATTGCCGTATTATGTCAGATAATTTCATAAATATTGGGATGTGGTTAATATATAATGGTGTTATTGGTAATGCATATAAAAGATCCACTGTCTTACGTATATATTTTAATAAATATACGTGGCAGGCTGTTATACCCGATTTGGGGTGTGACATAATGAAAATATATTGCGACAACAATTCGGCACAATACATAGCATCCAATTCCGTATTTCATGAGCGAACAAAACACGTAGAATTGGATTGTCACTTTATTAGAGAAAAATGTTCAAGCAAAGGAAATTGAAATACCATACGTAAAAAGTGCATATTAACTGGCGGATATCTTCACTAAAGGCTTGGATCCGAGTCAATTTGAGAAGATTACAAGTAAGCTAGGATTGTACGATATATACATCCCTACCTTGAGGGGAAGTGTTGAAATATAAAATGAATTCAAATTGCAATAGCTAGTTTATTTAATATGATAAGAAATAGTGCCTTGTAATTAATAGCAATAGGGAATAGTGCATTCCAACGGCTAGTTTTTCTTTTGACTTGTAACTATAAATAGCAATACATACAAAGCTGAAAAATAAGATTGCGAGTAAAATATATTTTTTAAACTCTTCCCTCATGTTGCAAAAAATAACAACTCGAAATCAGCCAATTTTACAAGCCATACATGGTGAATAAAGAAACTCGCAAACAGGTCAAAGAGCTACTTTTAATAACACAATTTGTTATCTAGAGAGATGTTCCAGAATTTTTCAAGGCAGTAGCAAGACAGAAAGTGAACTTGTAGAGGAAACACATAATCAATGTGATATGGCCTATCTCAGAATAGCAGACTGTGTGCTAAAAAGGGTTTGAATTAGGGTCGTCCTACTAGAAGTCGCAAGTCGAGAGAGGGTGTTTATGGGATCGAAGGTTGATCTCAGATCTCCCAAGTCGAGAAGGACTTAAGAGACTTGTGGGCATCTCAGAAATATTGAAATCTAACATGTGTTATTTCCGAGATGTGTGAGTGTGTAAGCGTGTATTGCTTAGTGTTTGCCATTTTCCTATCAAAGGAAAGGGCTTTATATAGTCTGACCTGCGTACTACCTCATCGACGGTTATGCCGTAACCGGCATCGTGAACTGTTATGTCAAAACCGAGGTCATTGACAGTTATGTCAAAAACCGACGTCAAGGATGGTTATGCCGTAACCGACGTCGTGGGTGGTTACATTGTCCAAGGGGTGACTTCGGATTTTTAAGCTGCTGCATTATTATCGCAGCCCATTTAAATCATTGGGTCTAGGCTTTTATTATTATGGACTTCAATCATAGGCTTTGCATTGTATTCCGGGTTGGCCCCTAAAATGATGTCCGAATCCCGGCCTTGTTCGTGGCCTAGATTATCGCTAAAAGGGCCTTGAGAACATGGCCCTATCACAATAGGGTATATCTACGATGAGTAAAACAATTAACATAGAGAGAGAAACTTGAAGACTGAATACTTGTGTACGATTGAAGCTTGAAATTTAATTCCTTATATTGATGCTTTATTTTTCAAAACCCTAAAAACTCTGTAACCAATAGCAAACCAATAGCAGTTAATATATAATAGGGACTAGACCTCTATTGTTTTCTCAAAAATAGAAAAATAAAAAATCAAACCCAACATCACTAATGTTTTAGTACCATGTGGACTAAATGTACGTTACACCATAAAAACCATATAGAAAATAAAATTTAGAAGTTAAAAGTAATATCCAGAAAAAAAAAAAAAAAAACTCTCCACGTAACAAGGCAGAGAAAAGAACATAGTATGGAGAATATTTGTCAATTTAATTTTTAAAATAATTAAATAAAATGTTAAATAAATAAAAGAGTATAGAAAAATAAATGTAATGTTTTGGAGGAGATATTAGATATTATGGTGTTTTTATGACGATAATGGTTCTTTTAGCAGTTTACATGAGCACACCAGAAATTCTCCCCATAAAGGGATTTGAAATTATGCTAAATTATTCGTTATTATATCAACTGGACTGATTTAGGGGTGTCGTTGGAAAAGAATTTGTGTGCTTTGAGTTTTGATTCTATAATTTCATTGTAAATTTGGTGTGAAGTTGACTCAACTTGGCAGCCAAAAGCACATCAGTACTTCTTTATACTTCTTTATACGTATGTGATAAGTTCCTTTAAAAAATAAAAATGAGAACGGATGTACCTTTGCACTAGCTCCTGAAGGTATCTCTCGGCTCTGTCCTCTATTGTTCCAGGTCCATCTTTCGGTATGAATTCTTCAGCGACCCACATTCTCGTGACATGCTTTGCCGAAATCCTATGGTCTTCAGGGAAAGCAGCAAAATAAAGAAAACACTTTTTCAGATAGGGAGGCAAGTAGTCATAACTCATGGCTAGGACCTGCGAGCACTTCTTCCCCTGATCGTCGGACCAATCCATGTTTTCCTCCAACTTGCTCCAGGCACTGTAGGTGAGTTCTTCAGTTGTGAGGATACCGCCTAGCACAACCAATGCCAAGGGTAGCCCATCACATTTTTTCATTAATTTGTTGGCAACTCCCAAGAGATTACGAGGGTAATTCTCAGGTTCTATATGTTTTTGAAATGCCTTTCTGAAGAGGAGAGCTAGACAATCATCATCTTTCAGGTAACTGAGCATATACGGTTCTGTATTGCGATCTGCCCGTCTAGCAACATTAACGAATCTACTGGTAATTATAACACGGCTCGCATTCTTCATATCAGGTAAATGTATTCTCAATTGGTCCCAAAGATCTTCTGTCCACACATCATCTAGGATAATTAAGTACCTCATGCGTCCCAAGGAGCTCTTAAGCTTCCCTAATACATCCTCATTTGTCACGGGTGGATTTTGTTTTCTCATTTTAGGTTCAATTGAGTAAAGAATTTCTCTCAGGAGATCTTTTATAACGAAATCTTGAGAAATGGACAGCCATGCACGACAATCGAATTGCTCCACCAATTCTGCACTGTTGTTACAAAATGAATATGTTACATCAAGAAAAAAGGCAGCAGAAAGAGACATTTTTATTGGAGATCTTTTCCATTATTACTTGATTAATTATATGTATTGTAAAATAGAATTAGACTACATTTTGCCTTAATAAATTAAAATATTGGAAAGTACATCTTTGAGCATAAATTACCTTAAAGCTTAGAAAATTTGGATCCATTCTTCTCATCTTTTAACTTATGTTAACGAAAACAGACAGGCTAATTTTGATTTCTTGAGAAAGCACAAATCTAACAAAGGATCGAATTTGAGCAGTTGACTTCTTAACAACTAATTTGTTTCTGATTTAGCAATTTTCTTTTTATAGATTGTTCCAAAAAATTTATGCACTTAAAATTGAAACGTGTTTGAAAGAGAGAACATGCACCTTTTGCATACATTGTGGGCCAGTGTTGTCTTCCCGAGGCCGCCAGTACCGACAATTGAGAGCACCGTGCGCCTTAATTCGTTTTTATCAAGCAGCTGTTTGATAATCTCGCACGTCGCAGCCTCAAGGCCAACAACTTCTGACTCATCAATATCAGAATTAGTTGGCCCAAAAGGTAGCTGAACATTTTCTTCACCACCAGCACCAGGTACCGTAATACCCAAGTCAGGTTTGCGCTGGTAAAGCAATTTGAGTTGCTGTGTGATTGTATTGAGCTCGCCACTCAACTTGTTTCTTCTTATGGTATTTCTTACAACTGTCGGAACTGTTGTGAGAAACCAGCGGGGACGTTTTGGACTGTTTTCTTGGATCTCAACCAGGAAGGTATTAATCGCATTTTCTATTCGGTAGGCCAAATCTGTGACCAGTTTTAGCCACTCTTTCACTGATTCATCTCTGTTACTCTTAGATTCGGCATCTCTAAGCAAAGCTTGGATCAAGAGAAGCTCCGTCTTCATCAGCTCGATCTGCCCACTCACCTCGTATAGTTCCTGAGCTTTCTCGAGCAAGGCATCAGTAAGCTTGCCCAAGACAAATTTCACAACTTCCTCTGCCATGTATTCCGATTGTGGGGAGTTTTTTTTGTTTTGTCTTTGTTTTTGTTTCTTTTTGTTTTGGGGTTTTGTGGTGGTGGTAGAGGTCTGTCTGGACCAGATTGTCTAATCACTTGGGATATAAACTAATGATGTTAGGAGATTCTATTGAGCAGACTTGGTCCAGGTCTAAGCATTCAGCTATGGCAGCTGGAATTCAAAATAAAAGAGGTTGGATTGTATGGTTTAGCATAACCATGTGGTTTGTGTGGAAGGAAATGAATGAGAAGATCTTTAGAGATAAAGGTGTTGCATTCAATGAATTTAGTTGATCGTCATGAGGAGGAAATTTTGTGGATGAAATTTTGCAAGGGCAAATTGAGATAGATATCAAAGCCTATAAGGAGAGGAAATGGATATAATTTTTATTATTTTTTGTTTCATTTTTTATTTTTTAAATTGGTAGCTTCTACCAACATTGTCAAAAAAAGAATTATCTTCATGCTCACTGACGGAACACAGCCTTATTGAAAAAGAGAAGTCAAATAAAAAAGTACAAGAACAAAGTCAAATAAATAAAAAAGTAGAAGAATAAAGTCAAATAAAAGAAGCATAAAGCAAAAGAAAATTAGAAAAAATAAAATATTGATTGCTATCAGATAATAAGATTTCTCTATAATTTGTGTTTTTAATTACTATCGTTAAATTTGAATTTTGGTATTGAGTATTGGATTATGATCATATATTTAATGGGATAATGTGTTCCGATTTTGGTATTGAGTATTGGTATTGAGTATTAAGTATTGGATAGTGTCGATATCACGTTTTCAATTGTTCTTCACATATATAAAATCCAAAAAAACATTACTAAATTATTATATAGACAACAAAAAAAGAGTTCAAAAAAATAATATATTGCTAAAAAAATATAAATCTTAGATGTAAACTACTTTCATAACCTTCTATGTTTATATCAAACTTTCTAAATACCTGTAATAAAAAATAACCGCTTTAAAACTCATATAAATTTTGAACATTTAAAAAGATACATTTAAAGTAATTGAAAAAGATAAATACAAAGTGAACATTAAGCAAATAATTTTAGCAGATAAATGCACAATTTAAATTGAATAATAGAAGAACTAAATTTAATTGATATATACATGTACAAAAATTAAATTAAACATTAAGCCGTAAGTTCTAATTCCGATTTTTTTATTTATATCCAAAAAAATATATAAATTTAAAAAACTAACCAAACCTCTTGTTTATTTCCAAAACTACCCAAACCGGAAAAAAATTTTCCGCAAATTGGATCCTAAATCCGGAATAATTTTTTCCGGATTTAGGTTTTTTTTTTCCTAATTCTGGAATAATTTTTTCCGGATTTAGAATTTTTTTTTTTTAGGAAATTTTTTTTTTCCGAAATTTTTTTTTTCATTTTTCAGTTTTGATAATTTATTTATTTTTTGTATTGAAATATTACAAATATTTAATATATTTTTTTAAAATAGATGGAATACTATATAATTTGATTTATTCGGAAGACTGCTATAAATAATCCGGATCAACATTTTTCATGCCGGATTTTTTATGGCCGTAATAAAAATTAATATAATATAATATATGTATATATATGTATATATAATATAATTCAACGGTAGGCATTCAATGATCGGTATTTTCAAAGTTTTCAAAGTCCAAACAGTCGATCCAAACCATTCAACATGATGGATATTTTAAAATGTGCTTGCACATCAAATTTTACATTTTTCTAATTTTTTTTACTATTTATTAAGATGGGTACAAAAATTCAATGGTCTGAATATAGTGATTTTGTTAAATACTTAATAAATAGTAAAAAAATTCAAAAAAATATAAAATTTGATATGCAAGCATACATATATTGTATTATATATACCTATATATATACATATGCATATACATATATTATATTATATTAATTTTTCTTACGGCCATAAAAAATTCGGCATGAAAAATATTGATCCGGATTATTTGTAGCAGTCTTTCGAATAAATCAAATTATATAGTATTACATCTATTTTAAAAAAAATATTAAATATTTGTAATACTTAAAAAAAATAATTAAATTATAAAAACTGAAAAAAAAAATTCGGAAAAAAAAATCTTAATTCCGGAAAAAAATATTCCGGAATTAGGAAAAAAAAAACCTAAATCCGGAAAAAGTTATTCTGGATTTAGGATCCAATTTTTGGAAAAAAATTTTCCGGAAATTGGTATTGAAACCGGAAAAAAAATTTCCGGTTTGGTTAGTTTTGGAAATAAACAAGAGGTATGGTTAGTTTTTTAAATTTATATATTTTTTTGGATATAAATAAAAAAATCGGTTCTAATTCATACACGAATTAAATTTAACTTCAAAATAGAATGCCACAGTCAAGTGTCTTAAAAAAAAGTTTTTTTCACAAATATATACCTTCAATTTTATAGATCATTGTTGCTGAAAAGTTTTTTTTTTTTTTTTTAAAAAAAAGAAATTTGTAGATCATATATTTTTCTTTTTTTACCAAATTAATCTTCTTTCTGAAAAGATGGCAGTAAAATGAGAGGAGGGAAAACTTTAGCATTGGTGAGTCCCACAGTATCATTTGACAAAAAAATTGAAGAGAGGGTCTTTTGTTTAACCTTTTCGGAAAAAATATTATTTTATAAATTTTTCCGAATCTGACTTTATGAGAGACTAGCATCGTACTTGTGCGTTGCAGTGGAAATAGAATATTTCATTATAAAATATTATAAAATGAAGAAGATCAAGTGTTTCATTATTTCCTTATTTGCGTGACCTTTTTGAAAATCAACCATTCAAATACGTGCTGCACAAATCTCAAAGCAATAATAATATATTTTTTTATTATTGTATATATGATATTTATATAATTATAATTTAAATCAAATTTGTAGAGAAAAATAGTTAAATACTATATTTATCTACAAGATAACATATGTGAACTCTAGTGTAGTGATAAGAATTTTGGCACCAACAGAATCCAACTGGGTTCGAATCCCGCCTTCAGCAGAAAAAAAGGGTGCGCGGTGCATAGGCTCGGTCTGCAGGCGCCATGCGTGGTTCAGAGGCGCGGTCTACGGGCACTGAGATCATATGCGGCGCGACCAGTACATGTTTAAGTGTTGAAGCACATAATTTGGAAAATTCGTCTATGTGCTATCTGGAAATTCAACGGCTGAGCATCCTTTCGAAAAAAAAAACAGTAAATCAGGACCCTTGCAGGATCTAGACATTAAGCTACTTAATAAGAATGAGAGAGAAGTGAAAACTTGTTTTTCTTCATCAAACCGTTCAAATCTTTTCAACAGTGTAGATTATAATAAAACAAATAAATCTAAACTATTAAAAGCATTTGAATGGTTGAAATAAAGAAAAACAACATATTTGGTTCCAAGTTTTCTTACCTTTAATTAATTACCTCCGCTGGTGTTGTTATCCAGTATAATTTTCATTTTAAATTAATGCTTCCTCACTATTTTGGTTGTTATCAAGTAGAATTATTATTCTGGTGGGGAACAGCGTGTCCACACCCAAATGTGACATTTCTTGATGAATTACAAATTACCAATACTAAATTATTAAATACTTTTTTTTCCTCTTATTGTTCAATGCATCGAGTCAGTACTTTGAATTAATGACAGGTATGAACGAGTAGGAATCTAAATAAATTAAACATGTCATAGTCTAGTTTGTCGTCAAGTATGTGCATCACTTACAAATTCCCAATACTAAATTATTAAATACTTGTTTTTTCTCTTATTGTTCAATGCATCGAGTCAGTACTTTGAATTAATTACAGGTATGAACGAGTAGGAATCTAAATAAATCAAACATGTCATAGTCTAGTTTGTAGTCAAGCATGTGCATCAATTACAAATTACCAATACTAAATTGTTAAATACTTGTTTTTCCTCTTATTGTTCAATGCATCAAGTCAGTACTTTGAATTAATGACAGGTATGAACGAGTAGAAATCTAAATAAACAAAACATGTCATAGTCTAGTTTGTCATCAAGCATATACATCAATTACAAATTACCAATACTAAATTGTTAAATACTTGTTTTTCCTCTTATTGTTCAATGCATCAAGTCAGTACTTTGAATTAATGACAGGTATGAACGAGTAGGAATCTAAATAAACAAAACATGTCATAGTCTAGTTTGTCATCAAGCATATACATCAATTACAAATTACCAATACTAAATTGTTAAATACTTGTTTTTCCTCTTATTGTTCAATGCATCGAGTCAGTACTTTGAATTAATTATAAGTATGAACGAGTAGAAATCTAAATAAACCAAACATGTCATAGTCTACTTTGCCCAGATTTTTATTTTTACCCAAAAAATATATTTTATTAAAAATAACCACGGTTCGGCGGAATTTTTAAAAATACCTAACCCATGGAAAAAATCCGCAGCCTGGTATTTTTTATTCTGCCCCGTGGAAAAAATCCATTGCCCGGGAATTTTAATATTTTTTTTTTGGAGATTATGCTGTTCAGATTGTTTGGAATTTAGATTAGTTTGAATTGTTAAGTTGGAGGTTTGTATAAATTTTATTTGTATGAATTGTTAAGTCAGAGTGCTTCTGAATTCAATTTTGCAGCTCTGGTTAACATAGCAAAACATTTTCAAAAATCATGAAAATGGATCGACATGCAGTCTTGACATTATAGAACAAAACTGTGAAGTTTCATACAAAATCTCAAAATAGATCACGAGATAGCATATCTCAAGAATTGACAAAACTGCTGAAGGAGTGCTCCTGAGCCCAACTTTGCACCTAACATACCAAAGCATCTTCAAAAATCATGAAAATTGACCGACATGTAGTTTTGACATCGTAGAACACTCTGACTTAACAATTCATATCTATGTTAATATGAGATACAAAATTGGATTCAGAAACACTCTGATTTAACAATTCATACAAACCTCCAACTTAACAATTCAAACTAATCTAAATTCCAAATAAACTGAACAACATAATCTCCAAAAAAAAAAATTATTAAAATTCCCGGGCTGTGGATTTTTTCCGCGGTTTGGGTATTTTTTAAAATTCCACCAAACCGTTGTTATTTTTAATAAAATATATTTTTTTTTGGTAAAAATAAAAATCTCGGTCTAGTTTGTCTTCAAGCATGTGCATCAATTACAAATTATCAATATTAAATTATTAAAGAGGAGGGTTCCAATGCACCCAAATTTTTCTGCTCTCATTTGCTCCCAAATCTGCACCCTTCGATTTCGCGTCAAAAATCGTGCATATCATAGTGCTGATCAGTGCAAAAAATCATCGTCCAATACTGGATTGGTACACTGGTACACTGGTACAACTCACAGAGGCAAAGTTTGACTTCATTGACATATTCTAGGTAATAAAAATCAACTACTGATTTGACCTGAACTTCTTTTGAGCCTATTTTCCATTTAATGATTGATGTAATTACCATTTAAACTCAACACAAACATTCTCTTTTCCAAACTCGAGTAACTAAATAAAATGATAAAACAATCCAAACACATCCATATACTACCACAATTTGATTCAGTGATGATCCACAATTTAACCTAGGCAACTATTAATTCAGCTTAACCATAGTTTAATACAAACTATTAATTCAGTTATGCACTGCCGCAATTTGATTGACGATCCATATTAGTATATTATAAGAATCTTGTGAACAAAATTAAGTAATTTTCCAAGGCATGCATCTTTGGTTGAGTTTCCAGTTGATTGATCGCGACAAGAGCCTGAATAGGACCTTTGGTTGAGTAAGACCTATGCGCACAACTGCCATGCTTGTAGAATTGAAGGGGGTGGGGAGAAAGAGCGAAGTGAACATGGCGACTTTGTCCACATCGTTAATCGGAGGGGTGGGGAGAAAAGCAAAACGGAGAAGAAGGGGGAGGGGTCGCTTTTTCCTAACTGGAGGGGGCTGCTCTTTTCTTCACTGGAGATGATTGACTCTATTGGAGCTAGCCCGAAAAGAAAATGAAGAGTCTATAACGGAGCAAATTTGGACCGTTAATCTTGAATGAGATGTGTGGTGTAAGATTGGGAGTAAATGAGACAAAAATTTGGGTGCATTGGAACCCTCATTATTAAATACTTGTTTTTTTCCTTTTATTGTTCAATGCATCGAGTCAGTACTTTGAATTAATGACAGGTATGAACGAATAGGAATCTAAATAAACCAGATATGTCATAGTCTAGTTTGTCTTCAAGCATGTGCATCAATTCATAAAATAAACAAGTTCCTTTCAAAAAATAATAAATAAACTAATCAGGTAACTTTATCATCAAATTTGAACCATCCATTTAATTTGAATTTAGCTCAAAAGCAAACAGGCTTCTTAGCTATATATCACAGTGGATTTGATATGATTAATATCAATGGAATGGATAAGTAATATTTTTAATCTCATAAACGTTTTGAAATAAATTAAGACTTGTAAGTTTTCAAGTTGGCCTTGAAAAAACTTTTTCAGCCTTTTTTTAAACAGTCCAAGACGGGGCCCAAATAGCTAATAGCCCATGCAATTAAATACCTGCTTTAATTTTGTTTAAGCGATCAAGTTTCATAGTTCTCAAATGTTTATTTTCGGCCCACTTACGAGAACAATTACCACCAGTCAAGTTTCATAATTTCATCCTAACATTAACTAAGTCAAAAATCTGAATATCAATATAACTTTCCAGATTAACGCACGAACAAAATTAATCCATCTCAATCTCAGCGACCGATGCGGTTGAAATATTTTTGGATCTAAAGAGATATTTGCCCAAAAAGTGAGGTCTGATGTGATCACTTGTAACATTCTCATTGATGGCATGTGCAAAAATGGAGATGTTATTACAGCACGGAAGGTGTTCGATGAAATGCCTACTTGTGGACTTGTTCTAGATTTGCAAAACTATAACACTCTTATTCATGGTCTCTGCAGCCAAGGTGACACCAATACTGCTTTGTGGATGTTTGATGAAATGGTTGCTAAAGGTATTGTTCCAAATATGATCACCTATATTCTTATTCATGGTCTGTGCAGCCAGAGTAACATGCACAGTGCCCTCAGGTTGTTTGATGAAATGGCTGATAAAATTGATTCTTGCCTACCCGAGCATTACCATTTGATTTGATTGACCTGTATATGCTCATCACTTTTCCTTAGTTTTGTTCATTTCCTTTCATTTTCAGCTTGTGACATTGTTGAGCTTCTCCAGGCATGAAATCTAGTGTCAATGAGATAATTATTGTATGGCTACACTACATAGTTCAAAGGACATGTGTGTTTGCCCGTGCTCGGGTAAATGGATATTAATGGATAACTTTGTTGTTCTCTCTGTTCTTGACCCCATTTTTTCATGAATCAATAACCATGACTAACTAGATTTTACGATAAGTTCCAATGTCTTTTCTTAGCTGCCTCAAGAGTATATATATATTAGTATTACTCCAGCTGCAGTGTAAAGAGTGGAAATTGTAATATAAAATTGTGATGATTGGTTATGAAAGCTCTTATATAAGCTCTTATATTCATATTCGAGTAGCAAGACAATGTGCGATTATATTTAACGATTGATCCTAATGCTTACTCGATGTAGCCCAAAATATATAATCTATTTCACCAAAGTAGCCCAAAATAATCCTCCAGACTTTTAAGTCTTTTTAAACTCTTTTTTGTGTTTGGGCTTCGCTTCATAAAGAAGAAGATTGAACGCCCTCATCAACGGACTTTGTCTATTGAAACAGATTGGGCTTGCTGGTAAGGTGTTTGCTAAAATGCCTCTCATGGGATGCGCTCCTAATTTGGTGATTTACAACACTTTAATTGGAGGGCTTTCCAGCACTGGTGACACCAGACTTGGGCTTGAGCTGTGTCGTCAGATGGCAAAAGATGAGGTTAGTTGCAAGCCTGACGTTATTACTTACAACACTCTAATCCATGGCTTTTGCAAAGAGGGTGAGATTGACATGGCGGTACAGATCTTTAAAGAGATGGCTGCTCAAAAAGTGAGGCCCAACGTGATCACCTGTAACATTCTCATAGATGGACTGTGCAAAAATGAAGATGTTATCACAGCACAGAAGGTGTTCGAAGAAATGCCTGCTTGTAGACTTGTTCCTGATTTGCATACCTACAGCAGTCTTATTCATGGTCTCTGCAGCCATTGTGACATACATCATGCTTTGAAGATATATGATGAAATGGTTGCTAAAGGCGTAGTTCCAGATGTGATCACCTACAACATTCTCATTCATGGTCTGTGTAGCCAAGGCAACATTCATAGTGCTCTCAGAATGTTTGATGAAATGGTTGCAAAAGGAGTTGCTCCTAGTGTTTCTACCTACAATAGTATCATTCTGGGATTGGGTTTAACCCAGCCGGAATTAATCTGGGCCGTCCATTTTTTTTAAATTGTGCCTCAAGTACTGGGGGGGACACGGACTCGTAAAGATTGATGCCATTAAAAGACAAATACAAAGCTAAACAAATGTTTGAATGGGGAAGATGGGTCTCTTGGCAGTGAGACATACAAGAGGGTCCCATTTGTCATATTTAATGAAATACACTATTGTGCACACAATTGAATGCATCGTCTCTGTATCTTTTAAAAGATACACCAAATAGTACCCACATTAAATATGACGATGGTAATTGCATCATCAAATGCAATTTAAACTCCTGAAATTCAGAGAAATTTAAGTGGCAAAAAAATACAAAAGTTTTACATTCATTTGCGCCGAAGTATTCGTCTTCTCTCTGCGTACGTGGTGATAACAAAGGTTTCATTATTTTCAAATTTTCAATTAGTCTGTACAGAAATCCTTCTTGTTTGCTTTATACAAATAATTTACCAAATAGTGACTGAGAATTACGGTAGACTTGACGCCTTATTACTGATTTTAGAATTGTTTGGAGTATTGTTTGCGAAGATAATTATCCTTTTCTTTAAAAAAACGTTAAAAAAAATGCATTAAAATTAATTTATTAACTTTCTAATTTTGACTGATTGACTTTATACTAAATTAATTTGAATGTTTAAAATGTTTACATGTAAATACATAAATCGTAAAGTAGATGTATTTCAACTGTTCGAATTCGTCATTGAAAACTAATTTGACAGAATTTAAACTTGAGTTCATCAAGGAACTTGATGAACTTAAAAACACTACCCAGTTCTACTCTATTTAGAGTATCGATCTATATATATGCTTTCTCTTGTGGAACTAGCTAATTGTGCTTAGGACTTCAAAATGCGCACCGTGTTTTTTTTTTTTCATTATATTATAAGTGGCTTATTTTAATATCTACACTCACGCGAAAAAGAAATTAATATATTATTTAATTTGTCTGAATTCACGCAAATTAGTGTACATCAATTGCAACTCAGATTATAATTTTAGTTCCAACAAGTAATTAATTAATGAACATTATTAGTAACAAGCTTATTTCCACTCAGTAATTCCGACTCAGATTATATTTTGAATTTTTTTATCAATTAGTCAAAACAAGGTTATATTTATTAATTTGTCTAAACTCGTGCAACCCAAAAAATGGATATAAATATATTATAGTATATATAAATGACTTAATTTATATTGTCCATAACATAATTTTCTGAAAAATTATTTTTTTCCCAATTTTTTTAGTATAACATAAACTTCTGCAAAAAAAAAAAAAAAAAAAAAAAAAAAACTGAGTTTCTGATCCAATTTGGCTGATTTAACCAATTAATCTGCACAGTCAAGTGATCTCAAGTGAATGATCCCGATTTCAATTTTGCAAACCATAATTCTAAATAATTTATAGGGTCTATCTTACATCAAAGATGATTCAAATAGATCTTGTGATAAAAAATGAAAAAAATGGTGAGAGTTCAATTGATTCAATAGAGAAGAATTCAATATAGAGATTTCGAACTGAATTTTATTGGTTGAAAACTAAAATGACACTTTCAAACTAAAGTCCAGAAAACAGAAAATAGGAGAACATCAATCCCAATAAAAGTTCAATCATCCAATGAATTTTAAAACAAAAACAAAATGACACATGCTGTTAACTAATTATCATCTCCATTCCTGCAATACAAAGTTGCTTTTTTAATTTTAAAATTGTTTTTTATCATGTCAGTAAAATTTAAATTGCAAGTATAAAAATATTCTAAAAATATTATTAAAAATATTGCTAAATTACATGACAAATAAGTTCATATTTTTCAATAATGAAAATGTAGATGCTCAGCGTTAAAAAAACTATATATTATAATATAATTTTAGTATTTTTAAGAGTATTTGGATCAAACGATTTAAACAATATATTCAAGTAGCAATAGAATGTGCAATTAATTTGATTTATTGTTAATTTCATCTCAATATTAACTAAATATCTAAAATCTGAATATCAATCTAACTCTCAACTAATTATGATACATAATCGCAGCTATTCTTTCTTAAACTGATTTGATTTATGGCGCGAAGAAAATTAACACATGAAATGAAATTGACTTTACACTAATTAATCCCATCCCCCAGCAGCCTATTCATAGTGTTGGAGCGGGAGGTGAGAGAGATGAAATTAATGGATCTCTCTGGACTTAACGGGCCGTCTAATAATGGTCCAAATTCAGCCCGTTTTTTTTGGGCCCATATATGAATTATAAATTTGCTTAACGAGTGAAATATATGTGTCAAATTCTGCCAGTTGTGGAAATTTATTCACATGGATTATCTAATATATATCTTAATTAATTCTAACTGTCTCATCTATATTACTCTTTTGTCGGTTACTAAAATATATGTAACGATTAGGACTTAGCATTTCCGGTACTTCATTGGCAGAATTCAGATTCTCCCTGGTACCGTAATAGGTAATCTTTTACAGCTAGTGGATCTGGACCGTTCTTTTTAACTTGGCATGAATCTCAAAGCGACTGAGAATTAATCTCAAACCGTAAAGTGAGGAGAATGTACCTGAATTCGGACCTGGGAGAATGTGAATTCGCCGTGCCCAAGGTTTTCATAAAAGAGATTTGCATTCGGACCTCTCTCTTTTTGAAATTACATAACACGAAAGTAAATAAATAATTAGAAACCGCATAATTTAATTACTGTGTATATATATCCTCAGTCAATACGAGCCAGGGACTAGGGAGTGTATAAATGACCTCCTCTTATGTTTTTTGTTTCTTAAATTTAATTTATTCATATTTATATGATTTTTTGTATCCGAATTTTCAAGCGCACAATATCGATCAATACAGCTCGAGCTCGATGCATGTGTGATGTGTAGAACTTAGTTAGCTAATTTGACTGAAGAAAAATTAAGTAATAAGTCCTAAATTAATCGTAATAAAAGAAAAAATTTCACCTTACATTATTAATTATTTTTCATGAAAAGAAAGTGCACTTACATATCATAACACAAATGAAAAAGAATAGTGACAATTTATTCAAAATTGAAACTAAAATTTATAAAGAATTGGAGGATTTGTCATAATGGTCTTTTTTTTTAAAGGTAATTCTTTGTTATTCTAGTGTCATTTTTTTCATTATCATGTTTGATGAAAATGATAAGAGAATGGATATGATAATGTGTGATTACTTTGTTATTACGATTTCATAATTCATGACTATTGCACTTATATTGGAGCGGATTTTCTTTTATTCCCGCTTAAAGTGAATTACTTCTTTTGAAAATAATTTTCTTTTTGAAAATAAAAGTTATCATTAATTTTATTGAATTATGATAGACATTGCAATTTAATGATTTATACTAAATCATATATTTTCAAGGAACAGTTAAAATGATAGCTATTTAAAACTAAACATAATAATAGTATGTTACCATAAATAATATTCATTGGTATTATATTATCTGAAATTTTAATATTTTATGAAAATAATCTATAGCGCGTTCCTTAAGAGTTTTGGAGTGAGAATTGATGAGAAACGAAAAATTAAAAAGGGTTAGTAAAACAAGAGAAAATAAGCCATACGTTTTGCATTTTACCTCACTTTCTCTTTTTATATTCTTCGTGTTTATACTTCAAATTGGTGCGATATCCATTGAAACTATTTGATTCGTTCCATTGTTTATGTATAAAAAGTCATGGTTCTTTCTATTTTAAAATATATATTATTTTAGTAATTTTTTTTTCTTTTACAATTGAAATAGAGATATGATAAGTAGTCCAAACTACATTGAAAGCCGAATAATAATACACTTCGATCGGACACATGAATGTGAAAAACCCTTGCGGGTCCATTTATTGAGAAGAGATAATGTTAGATTGTTTTTTATTTGATAATATAATATAGAACCTAAAAACTCAATATTATGCTGTTCATGTCGGTTTGATATGACTGAATTATTGAGCAGGAACGAAAATACTTTTTCTACTGGTTATTAAGTGTAATTTTTGTAGTCCATCAAAAAATCAAAACCTTTATTGTTTTTAACACTGATTATTTTTTTATGGTGATCCAAATTAGTGATCGAAGTTCACGTTAACAAGGTTTTTTTTTTTTTTCTTTTGTGGTCTGATCATGTATTCATTCACACAAGTTTACTGTGAAGAGATCTTTTTTAAATCCTTGTTAGAAATTGATTTACAACAACTTTTTTAAGAGAGAGAGGGGTATATTTTGCATGATCTGTCATGCATATATTATTTGTTTCTTAATTAAATATTTCTTGAGTTGTATGGATGATAATATATATAATTGAGTAGAACTAGGGTGTTCTTAAGCTCACCAAAGTGTTTGGTGAGTTTGACTCCAAAATCCATCAAATCGGTTTCAAATGACGAATCCGAACCGTTGGAACCCGCCTATTTTACGTGTGATGCGTCTACATGTGAAATTTTTAAACTTTCGAATTAGTTTAGTATAAAGTCAAGCGGTCAAAACATGTTCAAAAAATGAATGCACTAAAATTAATTTATTAACCTTCTAATTTTGACCAATTGACTTTATACTTAACTAATTCGAAAGTTAAAAAATTTCACATGTAGACGCATCACACATAAAATAAACGGGTTCCAACGGTTCGGATTCGTCATTTAAAATCAATTTGACCGGTTTTGGAGTCAAGATCACTAAACACTTTGGTGAGCTTAAGAACACCCTAGTTCTACTCTATATAATTTGTTATGCATAGAAGAAAATTTGTAAAAAATTACTTTTTAACTTTTATAGTAAACAACTTGACAATAAGATGTCTCTATTATTTATATATTATTTATATGTTTTTTTAACTTTATACTAAGATATTAGAACAAATTAATAATTATATATATATAAAATAATAAGTAAATTGTTTCAATATGCGAATACAAAAATCCTAAAAAGTACTTCAAAATTGTAATTTTTTGCAATTTTCATAGAAATAATTTTTCCCTGCTGTATTACTAATAGTAATGTGTAGCTCTAGTTAGACATTTACATTTTGGTATTTTTTTACTAGTCTTTTTCATTAAATATAACATTTATATATTATTCTCGGCAAATTTGATATAAATTGTATTTAAAAAAATTATGTTATTGCATAGGTGCAAAATCCTGCTGGCCTTGCACTTAATTTCGCTCAGCTTGTTGTGTTACCATCAAGCCAACTCCTCCGACTTAGTATGTAACTCTTTATATATAGATGCTAACAATTAATATACATCTATTTTGAAATTTGAAAATTATTGAGTCAGGTTTTCAAGTTTTTTTTTGTTGCATGCAATTTTTTTTGTTGAAAAATAGATTAACGAGGAGTTTGATGCAATTCCTATTTGGATAAGCCCTTCAACTGTGTGGTGGACTAGCCAATTTTTTTGAATTGTTAAGAAAAATTGCATGCATTTCATTTTGTAATTTACAAAGTTTGTAGTTTAGTGATTGATACATGCCTCTATGTTGTTTTGTTATTTTGTTTGTGTCTCTCCTTTTCCTTTCAAAATTTGAGAAGCACTTTTGAATATTCTAGCCCTTACATCATTAGAAACTAGTCCTAGTCCTAAACAAGTAATACATGCACAATACATAAATAAGGATTAGGAGGCAAAATTGAAAAATAGCGGGGATATATATAAGAGAAAAAACAATGAAATTAAATTTCTATATGTAAAATAGCGTTCGACATGACCCGTATAGTTAAAATTTTACTAAAAAAACACCGACTCGACCCGTATGCTTGACAAAGGGTCGGGTTGATCAACAAATGTTAATGGTCATCGAACTTCATTCAGTTCAGTGTCCGGTCAGAACCATTCAATCTACATTAAAAACAATGGTTCTATTATTTTCTGTGTTCTTATACTGTTTTGTTTTCCTCATTATATCAACAAGTTATTATGTTTTTCAGCATTATCTCAATCATTATTGTCGAAGCAAAGCGAGACTTTCGGCTAGTTATAATTGAAAGTTTGAAGGAAAAAATGCCGGTAAGGATTAATTTTTAAAATATTAAGATAGTAACTAAAAAACTTTAAGATAAAATTAAACGTTACTAAATTTTTTACGAGTACACCATTGCTAAAATTGAGATTTAAATAAATTTAATTATTTTATATAACATCTATATTCTCGAAATAAGCTGTGAATCTGCGCAAGTTTAAAAAAAAAAAAAAAAAAACACATCCAAAAAATGGTTGTTTTAGATCATGCTACAAAATAATCTGTGCTAATTCAATATTTGCTTATGTCAATATTATTGAAATTGTTCAGGTTAATAGTGGATACTGACATTAAAAAAATTACAAGAGAACACCATCTAAGTGATGACTTTGGTGATTCATAAAGAACTAATTAAATATAAGGAAATGCAATATTCATTTTATCTCAATTGAAGTCAAAATCATGCAATATCCTTATTGACACTGTATGCCACAAATAGAACTGCCATATCTTTGGCTGCTTAATAATCGATCATAAAAGATCAAATTCTGTGTGAGAAATGCATAATAAAATATTATTTCTCATCAGACCATCAGTACGTAATCATGTCCACAATCTTGTAGTTTATGAATCAATATCTTGATAAATGCATGGTAGGCTTTCACTACGTAACCATTCCTCTTAATTTTACCAATAAGTATATAAAAAAAATAAGCATGTAGCAAAAGAAAAAAAAAAAAAAAATTGCTGTTGCACGATCCTGCATAAAGAGAAGAAAAAAAAAAGACGAAGAAAAGAATGTGAATTGCTGTTGCAGGATCCTAGGTTAGAACTAGGGCTGCAGACGAACCGAACCGAATCGAATCTGTCCTAATTCAAATTCAAATTCGAAATTATTTCGAACCGAATTCAGTTCGAAATTGAAATAGATTTCAAACCTAAAATGTCAGTTCAAATTTGGTTTGATATAATTCAAACTAGTTTGATTTGATTCGAAATTAGTTCGAAGTTAAGAGGAATTCAGTTAAATTGAGAGCAATTCGAACTGATTTAGCCGATTTTTCCCGAGTTGACTCGGCTATGCGAGCTACGTGCATAAATTCAATAAAATCAATGATGAATAGAAACAATCGGGGAAAATAGATGTGACTGCGGAGAAGAGGAGAAGGTTTTTAAGCATTATAAAATGCTAGATAGACTGGGTATACGTGAACTGTACAATTTTATTTTGAGAACATAAATTGTTTCACGATAGACCATATTCATACTTCATACCAGCTATTAACTTCAGAAATTTGTTTCTTTTCTTACTCCCAAAGAGAACCAGCTGGCATCTCAACAGTCAAAATGCTAGTTGTAAATTTGAGTCTGATATTAAAAGGCACGCTTCCATTAATGCTCATCAATTCCACATTAAAACCATCTCTCCAACCGTACTTATTTTGTAGAGGCGTGACTCCAACTATACTCATATATTTCATTTTGTCTTGGGCTGCAAACAAATTGAACCAAAATTTTTTTACGAACCTTTCGAATCGAATTAGCCCTGATTCGAATTCAAAATTGAATTAATTTCAAATCAAACTAATTTGAATTAATTTCGAACTGAATTACTTTCAAATCAAATTGTTTTGGAACTTTTTCGAATCGAACTCGAATTGAATTACGAATCTCGAATTTTTTGTGCACCCCTAGTCAGAATTGTCATATGTTGTCAGATATTCTAAAATAAAAATATCATGAAATTTGCATGCATACTTAGAAAGCACCATCATGTGTCCAAAAAAATCAATAACCAATCCAAACAGCCAGAAAGAAAGTTCCAGTACCCAACATAAGAATTCATCACCAGTAGTTAGGGGTGAAAACGGAGCCGGATTATCCGGTGGATATCCTCTCTGTATTTGGGAATTATCCAAATCCGGACAATTCGGATTCGGATAATTCCCGGATACAGATTCGGATAATTATCGGAAATCCATAGAAGATCCAGATTCGGATACAGAATCTTAAATGGAGCGGATATCCAGATTATCCGGATTCGGATAATTTGGCCAAACCCATATAAAAGAGAAATTAAAATTTGCTATAGGTAGGATTTGAACCTATGTCCTCCCATCCCAAAGTCTTTGGACTAAGTTTCAAACCACTAGACCACAACATCTTTTGTTATATTCATTTATTTGATATATATATTATATGAATAGATTATCTCCCATCTCTTATAAGTTCATTAATATTTATATTTAATGTTTTAATTAATATTTGTATCTTAGAAATTCATATATCTTAATTATCCGACCATTATTCGTTTTATATCCGTATTCGAATCCGTATCCGTGGACTATCCGTTCCATATCCGTATCCGTTTAAGGCGGATTTAGTTTTGAATTTTGATATCCGTTTACTATCCGTATCTGTATCCGTATTCGTATCCGCTCATTATCCGATGAATGCGGATATAGTATCAGCATTATCCGCTCCGTTTTCACCCCTACCAGTAGTTCCGGTACCCAACATAATAGCATGAATTAGACATAATATTAAGTAATTAAAACTAAAATAATTCATGCAGGCAGCAAAACACGAGAAGAAAAATTTCAATTATATTCTAGCAGTAGTAGTGAACACCATAACAGATACTTAAAAGTTTAGTATGTGTAAACTGGTCATGATGATGCGACAGTTGGGTAATTTAGCGACAGCTTCTTGCAAGCACTTGACCACCCAATAAAAGTTTCTATCCCACAAATAGAATTTAACCTCCACAGTTTCAAGCTGTTCACACTTGAACCGTACTTCTTCGTATATTTGGTCACCACGAAACTATCAAACAGAAGAGAAAAATTTAAATAAGGAAAAAGCAGAACACTTGTTATTGGCAAATTACAAAACAAAAGACAGAAACCTAAAAAGTAAACTAAAGAATTGCAATCTAGGTTTTTCATTGAGAGAAAAAGAAGGATGTTACCATTCAATTTAACAACTGCAATCTACTCATTTCAGTTGTTTCCTGAACATAATTCATTGTGCCATAAAGGAGGTAAACTAAGAAAATACAACTTGAATTTTGGGTTGTAGTCAATTTTAAACTATTGGTAAAGAGTATGAGTTCAGAAAGTACATAAAAAAAGAGAATAATTAAGTACCTCAAAATCGGGACCTAAACAAAGCTTCTTTAAATTAGGACAATGCTCCAACAATGAAGAAAATAGATTGAAATGATGAAAATTCATACCACTACCCACTGAAAGGCAAGTCAATTTTGAAAAGGTTCTGCAATTTGCTATTTCAGCACACCAACAGGCCTACAAAATGAGAAGAAAATAAATTTTCATCAGAAAATAAAAAGTACACACAATAGGAAATTCAATAAGATAAGTACCTCACATTTGGGGAGGGGGGGCAGGTAGGATTAAAATCAATGCTTACCGATGACAAATAGCCATTTAATTCAAGACGATGAACGTTGATGAGGCCAGATAGAATGTTGCTCTTGGTTATGTCAAGGTTAGAAACAAGCTCATCACAACAATGAAATTTTATGTATGCTTCATGTAGAGATGACACGTTCAACATGATCCCCTCGTGGCAGAAGCTACACATTTCAAAGTGAAATGTTAGAAGATTGGGAGCATTAATCATCATTTCACCTCCCCGATGACAATTATGTGACGTGATTTTCAACTGTTTCAGACTACGAGAAGTAATTCTACAAAACTTAACCAAGCCACCTTCCACATGCAAATCTTCAAGCACCGGGCAACCACAGAGAAGCTTACTCATCAAATCCCGATCAAGTACTGTGTCTTTGAGATGGAGTTGTTTGAGGGAAAGGAGGTTTATAACCTCAGGGGTGCCGATACCCCCAAGAGTGACATACTCTAGTGATGGGCAAGTGAAAACTTCTGAAGGCAAAAGGATTTCTTCACCCATCCAGATAATAGCGAGAACTCGAAGATTACACCTGATGGCATACCGAATCCATGGTCTGATGGACATGCGCAACACATCCCCAGTTTGAACATGCCTGGAATATTCAGAACCACAATCAAGCATGAAAGTGAGTAATTGGGATGCAGTTTCACGGAGAAGTAGGACCATGCTAACAAACTCCGCGAGCCTCTCCACCCTCTTAAGGGTAGAGTGGTTCAGCTGATTGTTCCCGAGCTCACAAAAATCGAAGTTGAGAACGGGCAAAGTGGTCCACAGAGTCTTCCATCTCTTTGAGAGCACACACAGCTGGACAGCTTGCATAGCAGGCATGAACGACATAATGTGATGTAGTACTGGATCAGGCAAGCTGCTCAGCATGTCTCTGTTATCCTGAGAACTTGAGCTCTCTGACTCAGATCGGGCCATGGTTAAAGATTCTCAGAGGAGTTTAGTCGAACAGATGGTGTGCATCAGTCATGTGCCCAGAAACCAGCAAATCAATCAAGCCAACTATCTGGGAACAGATACATAATATACATTCTCAATCCCTCAATTGCATTATTTAATAGTGGGCTTCTAATTATAATTTAAAAAAAAATTAATGTTGGTTCCAGGTTTGAGAGATTCATGTTAAATACAAATATGATTATGGTTCAATTTGCAGATAAAAGGAAAAAAAAAAAAAAAAAACACAAAGCAGAAAGTGCTGTAGCCAAGAAATAGTTTTGCTGTATTGATATTTCTGTTTGTTGGTCATCAAAAGTAGCTTACCTGAGCTCAAAAAGGCGACCAGAGTAGAGACCCTTACAGCTTTCCAGAAGAGATCCTATCTGCTTCTCATGTTTTGCTGGTATTTCCAATAAAGATGCTTTCAATAGCTGCAATTAACAAATAATTAATGACGTATTTGTGATGTGTTTGTTGATTAAAACCAATTAAGCAGTAACTCAATGACAAAGAAAACAAAAAAATAACAAAAGGAAAGCCAGTGATACACCTATTTGAAACCATAAATTGAAGCTTTGCTGTTAACCAACCTCGCATTAAACAGCCAAACAAATTAGAAATTTAGTTTTAAGATTCCAATTTTTCTCACAAAAGACAATAGCCCTAAAGCCTTAATTTAGTTTTAAGGTTTCTGACAAAAAAACAATACCTAAACCTAAAATCGGTGAGCTGAAGTCACAAAATCAACAGAATCCCAAATGAGAATTGGTGATAAACAGCAACTACCTTATCCAAGAGAGAGAAAGGCAGAGAACAGAGAGAGTGAAGCAGTGAGGGCAATTTCTTGTAAAAAAAATAGAGAGAAAGATTAAAGAAGTGATATTTCTGGAAGATTTTGTGGAATAATCTTGTAGTGGACTAATTATTCGAATTCACGTTCTCAACGGTACCATAAAAGGGAATCGTTTAGAATTAATTTATCCGGACAGTTTTTTTTTTTAACTTTACACGAATCTCAAAGCCTAAATAATACCGTCCATGTGCTATGCGCTAGCCTGAATCTCAAAGCGGCTGATAATTAATCTCAAACCGTCAAGTAAATGGCATCTTTTACACACATACTGGACGGTTTTGGTGAAATAATCTCAGGAAAAAAAATAAAAAAGTGAGCAAGTGGAAGACAGCATATTCTCAGAAAAAAAAAAAAAAATGAAAGAGAGCAAAAGATTTAGTGGAATATTTTTTGTGCTAAAATTTTCCATTTTCTGTTGAAAACATGTCATCCGATACGTAGGTCTCCAAATCCTGTTTGAAAATATTATTTATGTACTAGTGAATAAATGCCGAAATTTTTATAAATATCCAAATCAAATAACAAATTACGGAATCTACCATGTTTTGCAATGAAATTCGAAAAATATCCAATCCGGTTATCCAATAACCGGATTTAATACAAATGTCCGGTTACCCACTCCCCGAACTCAAAAAAACAAATCCGGTTAATGGTTAACCGGATTTGTGCATTTTGTTTTTTTTTGTTTTTTTTTTTTTGAAAACAATTTTTTTTTATTATTTATTATTTTTTGTATTAAAATATTAGAAATGTTGAATATATTTCTTTGAAAATAGATAGAATATAATATAATTTGATTTATTAGAAAGACTGCAACAAATAATCCAGATCAATATTTTTCAGATCGGATTTTTCACGGCTATAAGAAAAATTAATATATTTCTTTATGTGTTATTGAAAAAAAATAAAAATAATTAGATTTTGAGTTATTGATCCCGGTTCAAAAGTCACTTCTAGGTAATCCAGAAAATAATGTGATCCTTCTAGTACATTTAATTTATAAAAAGTTGTATCTATTTTTGAAAAAAATAAAAAACTTTAATTTATTTAAATGATGAATTATTTGTGTGTACATATAACAAGTCATTGATGAAGAGGTTAATTATTAGCCGGGTGCAGTTTAGTAGTTTGTACCAACAAATTAAATCAATTGATTGACGATCTCAAAAGGGTAATCTCCTTTTATAAATCTCAAACATAAATTGAAGAATAATCTTCCTTGTCGTTCATATCTTTTCATTCCTATATAATTTCTTGCTCTCTCTGTCTCAAGAAATAATTAAGAGAACAAAAAACAACAAATTAAATGAAAACAACGTTACTGCAATCATACAAGTCGCCAAATGTTTATAATGCAAGTAGGACTAAGTTATTGAAAATTTTATGGGTGAATAGGATGACAAAAGATGAAAAAATTAATCAGTCTTTTCTAAAAATTTACTATTTTCCTTGTAAAAATATTTTGTGGGTCGTAAAATTTCATATTTGTCTACAAATTATTTGTGCTTTTTTCATAAAATATAAATATTTCATATTTGAGAATTTTATAGATGATCATGGATGCCATCTTAATTTCCTCTTTTATTAAATAGGGTCATGGTAAAATAAAATTTCTCCATAAAAACTAAATAAGACTAGCTCTTTCATATTAAATGAATTAAATATTTCCATTTTATATAGTTTAAAACAAAAAAGCAGGTAGTAAATAAGGGAAATACGGTATAATCAAACGAAAATTTATCTTTGCACTAAAAAAATACGATATGAGTGCTTAGAATAGCGTTAGTCTTAAAACAAAATTGTTACGGCATGCGAATAGTCATAGCACGATACACGCGAGTCCAAATCTTAAAGCGGCTATAACACAACACCTGCGCTAGCTCAAATCTTAAAGCGGTTGAAAGTAAGTCTCAAACTATAAAGTGAAGGGCATCTTTTACACATACTGAACGGTTTTTGTGAGATAATTTTGTAGTGGCCAAATGGATTAGAGAACCTTATCTAGTTAGACGGACAGCAATAGACGGAGAGAGAGAATCTTATTTAGCTAGAGCGAAAGAGAGAATTGAGCAGATGGAGAGAGAAAAAAAGAAAGAGGTGAGCAGCCACTAGCTCACTACCAAGTTTTTCAAAATAAATAAAAAAATTGTAGCGGTTTTTTTTTAGGAAGATTCGGTGGAATAATCTTGTAGTGGAATAGTGGCAGCTGAGAATAAATCTCAAATCGTAAAGCAAAGGGCATCTTTTACACCTACTGGACAATTTTGGTGGAATAATCTTGTAGTGGGCGAGTGGAAGAGAGCTCGGCCATTTTTATTAATACCCAAAAAAAAATAGATAATTTCAAAAATAACCTCGTTTTTTTTTTTTTTATTAATGCCCTAACCGCTTGGAAGCGGAGCGGGCCAATATCAACACCAAACCGCCCATATAGTGGGCGGTCCACTTTTTTTTTTTTTCTTTTTTTTTTAAACAGAAATTTTTTTTTTTTGTATTGAAATATTAGAAATGTTGAATATATTTCTTTAAAAATAGATGGAATACAATATAATTTGATTTATTAGAAAGACTACAACAAATAACCCGGATCAATATTTTTCAGGCCTGATTTTTCGCGGCTGTAAGAAAAATTAATATATCTCTTTATGTGTTATTGGACAAAAATAAAAATGCTTAGATTCCGAGTTATTGATCCCGGTTCAAAAGTCACTTCTATGTAATCTAGAAAATATTATGATTCTTCTAGGACATTTAATTTATAAAAAGTTGTATCTATCTTTGAAAAAAAATAAAAACTTTAAGTTATTTAATAATTGTTATTCAAAAAGAATTCTCAAAATAGATACAACTTTTTATAAATTAAATATCCTAGAAGGATTATAATATTTTCTATATTACATAGAAGTGACTTTTGAACCGGGATCAATAACTCGGAATCTAAGCACTTTTATTTTTGTCCAATAACACATAAAGAGATATATTAATTTTTCTTACAGCCGCGAAAAATCAGGCCTGAAAAATATTGATCCGGGTTATTTGTTGTAGTCTTTCTAATAAATCAAATTATATTGTATTCCATCTATTTTTAAAGAAATATATTCAACATTTCTAATATTTCAATACAAAAAAAAAAAATTTCTGTTTAAAAAAAAAAGAAAAAAAAAAAAAGTGGACCGCCCACTATATGGGCGGTTTGGTGTTGATATTGGCCCGCTCCGCTTCCAAGCGGTTAGGACATTAATAAAAAAATAAAAAAAAACGAGGTTATTTTTGAAATTATCTATTTTTTTGGGGTATTAATAAAAATGGCCGAAGAGAGCTTGTCATCTTTTACACATGTTTTATTCCACATTTATTTCCATGTGTAAAAGATTTGATAGAATAATCTTTTATCCGATACATCTTTTTTACGCTCAAAAGATTTGGTGAAATAATATTGTGTACTAAAATTTATTCTATTTTTCTTTTGAAAACATGTCATCGGCCAGATATGTATGTCTTCAAATCCAAAATTCATGCAAATTATTTTATTGCAAGCATCTAAAATATTATTTATATTCTAGTGAATAAATGAAGAGGAGGGATCAAGTTACAACATTTTTTGAGTTACAACAAGTTACAACAAGCATTATTTACATTTTCAAAGTCCAAATTGTCGATCCAAACCGTTAGATGTGATCTCTACAATAAAATGTGCTTGGAGACCAAATTTTACATTTTTTGGAATTTTTTTACTATTTATTAAGATGGGTACAAAATTCAATGGTATGAATTTGACAAGTTTTTGTACCCACCTTAATAAATAGTAAAAAAATTCCAAAAAATGTAAAATTTGGTATCCAAGCACATTTTATTGTAGAGATCACATCTAACGGTTTGGATCGACGATTTAGACTTTAAAAATGTAAATAATGCTTGTTGTAACTTGTTGTAACTCAAAAAATGTTGTAACTTGATCCCTCCTCATAAATGAATGAAATTGTTTCGGTATTACAATTTTTATTTCAAATTAAGAATTTCTCAAATATATATATATAAAGGACTTTGCAAACCGGATTATCTGTTTTCAATAAAAATTGTAGATAGTTTAAGATTTTTTTTCAACAACAAACCTAGAAATAATTTTATTTTTATTTCAACCATAAAAAATCAGGTTTACAAAATGGTTCATGATTCTTCTAATACATCTAAATTTTTAGATATTTTATTTATTTTGTTTGGTTTCAAATTATAAAATACTATGTCTATTTCTCTAGAAATATTTTATATTAAAATAAGATTTCATTTTTTCCATATGGCAGGTCATTTCATGACTCCACCGAACCAGTGGCTCGGTGAAGAAAACCCATTGAGCCATATTGTCTCAGTGGAGTTGGCGTTTATTTTTCTAACTTTCCAAGTAAATGTTTTTCTTCTGTTAAAATGATTTAAAATAGTTTTATTTTAAAAAAATCATCTTGAAGAAATTTTATGCAAAATTAATGATGATTAATATGCATAACTTGAGTCCGTAATTTTTGAGAGAAATTAACAAAAATAAAATAAAATAAGAGTATATATATGATTGATATAAGAAGTCCATAATTTTTTTGTGTTATATGTTGATTGTTATATTTGTAATATTATACAAATATATGAAACATGAGGAGGGATTAAGTTACAACAATTTTTGAGTTACAACAAGTTACAACAAGCATTTTTTACATTTTGAAAGTCCAAATCATCGATCCAAACCGTTAGATGTGATCTCTACAATAAAATGTGCTTGGAGACCAAATTTTACATTTTTTGGAATTTTTTTACTATTTATTAAGATGGGTACAAAAACTAGTCAAATTCAAACCATTGAATATTGTACCCATCTTAATAAATAGTAAAAAAATTCCAAAAAATGTAAAATTTGGTCTCCAAGCATATTTTATTGTAGAGATCACATCTAACGGTTTGGATCGACGATTTGGACTTTCAAAATGTAGAAAATGCTTGTTGTAATTTGTTGTAACTCAAAAAATGTTGTAACTTGATCCCTCCTCATGAAACATTTCATATGTCAAACCTTTGTTCAACGTACTGAAATTAATGCAAATATTTTTATTTTATTTTATTTCTCAATGATTCTGAATTTCGAAATTAATAAGAGTCGTTAATACTAATAGAGAAATTATATAGTCCACTAATTTAAATAACATGTATAATTCTTTCAAGTATGGGAGGCCAAAAAAAAGAAAAAACATATCTGAAAGTACAAGGGTCAAACTAAGCATATATGCAAATTTTTCTACAAATTAATAAAAAAATATACCCGTCATTGAATTTTAAAAAACAATTAAGAATAAACTGATTATCATTCTACAAATTAAAAATAAACTAATTACCATTCTCATAGAATAACATTTTATATACAAATGTCGAATACTCTGGTCGATCTGCACCTATTTTATTTATTTTTAACATTTTAGAAAACTGAAAAATATGACACCTAATCGAAGAAATTTCAAAATTTAACACGATTTTTTTTTGTTTAGAAATAATTTTTTTATGATGAAACGTTTTTCTCAGAGAAGCTTTTCTATTATGAAAAATGTTGAGAGAAAATTGCCATTGAGAAAGCATTTTGTTAATGATTTCCTTTTACTAATTTTTTTTAAATATATGTATTGTCTTTTCTTTTCTATTTTTTTTCCAAAAAAATAAATGAAATTAAAGTCATGCACATGTCCCCTTATGGCCTAATCACGATTTTGTTTGCCTTCAGTTCACCCTCCCTTGTGTGGGTCCCACAGAAATTTATTTATAGTACCTAAAATACCCTGAGTCCAACCTGAATTTTTCCATTGTTGCCATCAGTCCAGGTCGAGAAGAGACCAATTTGTAGTTATGTTGCAAAGACGAGGGCTCTTTATTTTTCATTTTATTTTTGCGAAGTTTCATGTCCGTAGACTTTCATTTCATGAAATCGGTTTACATTAGTTTTACAACAATTTACTCTTCTCAAACACAATACACCTGATGCACTATACTACAAAAAAAAACCCCTGACTACAGGGGACCATAGAAACAAGGATCAGTTGTTTGATTATTTAAAATCAAAGTCGATGAACATTGCAAAAAAAGAAATTACATGAACGAATCTCTCACTTCACATGCATGCATGCGTCAGTAAATATAGGATAAGTTGTTTCAAATCATTTCACATTTCACCATAGAAGTTACAAATCAATGGAGATGGAGATTTAACCCTTTCATGAGAGGAGAGGATATAATAGTAAAAATAAAATAAAATAAAGAGAACTAGTACAAAAAGAACCTCTTCATTTCACATTTCAAGATGCTCTACCGATCGAGATCCAATTTAGTAGGATTGTGTCACCTCATTTTGATTAAAATTCTCTCATAATTTTCTAAAATCCATTTCTATTGCATATGACAAATTTTCTCAGTCCGATTCAGTGTTCTCAGTTTTCTAAATTTTCTCACCTGTCTTATTCTCAGAATTTTCTGCATATAATCGCTTTTGTAATTTATTTGCATTGGTATGTACTTGACCATATTTGGGTCTATTTTGACACTGGTACCAATGCCTACTGGTACAAGTTTAACTTTTTTTTGGTAATTTATTTGCACTGGTAAGCTGAATTCAAGGCTGGTGTGCGTAAAATCAGAATCCCTTGGTACCTATATATCTTCTTTTGATTAATTGATTAAGGTTGTATGTGTGTAAAATCTAAAATAATGGTTTGTGATAATGACTAAAACATGTGTACAACAAAACAATTAACTTAATTCAATTTATGTACCCCAATTTGCGAAACTTGGTATCAAGATGCTAAGATGAAATTAATGCAGTCTGAAACAAAACAGAACTAGTCAGCACCCTTTGGATCAAGCAAAAATAATCATAGTGATCCTTCAAACGAACAAGTACTATAATATAGGGAGTATTTAGGTCTTTTATATACTATAATATATTTTATCTACATTCATAAGCTTGTTGTTCAAACGAACAAGTGATCCTTAGAACGGATTAAATTTTTAATCCTTCATCTTTAAGGAGGCAATGCCGAACAGCCCCAGAGTCGTTTGAGCCGATATATAAATTTGACGGGCCGTCTAAAAATCGTCCAAATTCAGCCCCTTTTTTGGGCCCATATATTATTAGAAATTTGCTTTAATTTTTTTTGTCGTATGTGGCAATTGATGGACACGATAATATTCCACACAGCAGCCAAAACGTATTGATCCACTTATAACAAAAGTTACAATATTTTACAACAATTCGATTTTGCAATTTTCAAAGTCCAAATAGTCAATTCAACCCGTTCAATATAATATATATACTAAAATGTATTTGGAGATCAAACTTTATATTATTTTAAATTTTTTTACTATTTATTAAGTATTTTATAAAACTGTTATTTTTCAATAATTCAAAATTGTCTAAAAACTACAGTTTTGTAAAATACTTAATAAATAGTAAAAAAAAAAAAAAAATTTGATCTTCAAGCACATTTTAATATAGATATCATATTTAACTGTTTAGATAGACTATTCTAATTTTGAAAATTACAAAACTAAATTGTTGTAAGATGTTGTAAGTGGATAATATAATATATATTGGCTTAGTCGTTTACTAAAATGTAACGAGCCAGGGAGAGTATAAATAACCTCCTATTTTGTTTTTTTCCTTAAATTAAATTTATTTATATTTATATGATTTTTTTTATCAGAATTTCCAAGCACACAATACATATCAATGTGGCTTTTTTTCAACGCAATACTATGTAGGGAACTTAATTAGCTAGTTTGACTGATAAAAAAAATTCCTATAATAAATCGTAAAAGAAAAAATATTTCACCTTACATTATTAATTAATTTTCTTCAAAAGAAAGTGTACTTACATGTCATAAAACAAATGAAAAAAATAGTGATAATTTATTTAAAATTGGAAATAAAATTTATGAAGAAACTATAATCGATGAAGGATTTGGCACAATGGTATCTTTCTGGAAGGCAATTCTCTGTCATCTCAGTGTCATTTTTTCATTACTTTGTTTCACGAAAATGATAAGGGAATGGATATGATTATGTGTGATTACTAATAGAGAACCCTAAAACAAATATTATGCTTTTCTGATTGATCCGATTATTGGTCCATATGATATAAAATAGCTCCAAAACATGGTTCTTGCGTCAAAACATAAATTCGGGCAATAATAAGCTAATTCACTTATTAATTAAACATAAATGTTAGAAAACAAGACAATCTAAGCCAAAATCCTACGTTATTTACTCGCAAATATGGCTTGATCAAATGGTTTCATTAAAGCAAATCCATTTATATTTCTTGTATTCTAAAATACTTATTTTCACCTATACCCGTTATATTATAGAAAATAACTTGGCTTCTAAAATACTTTTTAATAAATTTACATGATGTTACGAAATATTAAAACATCCCTAGTTAGACTAATTAATTTACAAGTACACTTAAATTCATCAACATATATAATTAATTTAACGTATCTTAATTTAAATCTTAATATCTTAGGAAATTTATATGATTGCTGATCTTAATATCAATCAAAATTTGTGGACCTTAAAATGAGCTATTTCTAATTAAAATTTTCGAATAAACTTCTAGTGTATTAATTTCAGATTATTGAAATTCCAGTGTTTGTAATTTATCCTTCGAAATCCAAATTGCTGTTTTTAACACACTTTATTCAAGTCAAATAAAATTTCATAATTAAAAAATTGGGATGTTTCAATAATCATTATGTTCTCGTAAAATTTATGAAATATTTTGTTTTAAAGAAACAAAGTACTTAATGTTGCAGATTGACAACCTGGAAAAACAAACATATACAATGTTAAAAAAATGAAGTGAATTACAACATTATTCCAAACCAATACAAATCCATGCAAAATTTAAGAGTAAAATTACAATTAAAAAAATTGAAACTGTCAAACAATAGAAATTGAAGCCTATTAAAAATGCAATATGAAAAATTGAACAACCCGAAAAACAACAAACTGAAAAATGAAAATTACAATCAATGTGACTCGAAATCTAACCGTTCAACTCTATGCGCAGAGGAGATATTTGTGAGCAAGTAACGCCCGAAACAAGTTCATTCTCGCATGCACCCTGAAATAATTCAGAATAGAAAAATAATGACAATCAATAATAAAGCCTTGCAGGCACACAAGGTATATATAAGAACATCAAATCAAGACCTGAAAACTGTAAAGAAATTTTACAACCAAAGAGCATGAGATGTTACCTTTCTATCTGCACGTTTGGTAGCTCGGGAAGTGTGCGCAGCTTCTCACAGTCCCAAATTCTGAGGTGACTAAGGATGGGCATAGCTCCCTCTTTTACGTCCCAATGACTTAGCTTCGGCAGATCTCTAAGCTCCAGTTCTTTGAGGTTGGGAAACCCTCCCGTTGAACAGGTCAACTTTGCTCCCATATATGACTCGTGCAATAACCGAAGTATCCTGAGGCTTTGCAAGTTCTCAAGTATGGGCATTGGATCTTCCTCGAGCATAGACCATTTGAGCACCAATTTGGTGAGGTATGTTGGGAACATCTCAACACTTGGAAGCCACATATCTTTTGCCCACTCTCCCTGAAGACGTAGACTTTGTATCTTCTCATGACAAGGTAGGTCTCTTGTACCACCAAATGAAAGGAAGCCCCTTTCTGCAAGAATGGTGAGGGAAACCAACTCTTCTGTCCTTGTCAGCACACGCTTAAGAGTTTGCCACTCTTCTGGATGACGAACAACCCTTCCATTTGGATAATCAATCCCTAACGTGAGCAAGTTGATACAACATTCTAATTTAGGAAGTTGACTGTTATCCACATATTTTAATGTTTGTAGATTTGTATGGTCATCCCATTTTAACGGGAAACATTGTACAACTTCCCTGTTACCAAATAAATGTCGTAGATTTGGGATTACAACATCAGATGACCAATCCGTAGCTTCTTCTTTATCAACATCTATACGTGAGCCCTTTAAATCAACGGTTTCTAGATTATTCAAGGAAATCTTCTTAAATATTTCTGGTTGAAGAGTGCAGTATCTTAAACCCAAATACCTCAAGTGCACCAAGCCCTTCAGCCGGTCACTACTGGCAATTTCTCTTGTATCAACACGCTCAATGGTTAACACTCTAAGTAGTCTAAAGCCACTATAATTTAGTAGTCTAAAGCTACTACCATTTGTTGAATATTTATCAGAAGAAAAACATAGTAAAGAACGAGTGTTCTCTGAATAAATGCCATCCTTCGTAAGAGTGCAAAATTGCAGTGCCGCACGGTGCGGCTTTCTAGTAGCCAGCTGGTTAACATCTTCATTTTCTTTTGAGAATATAGTGAAGAAGTTATCCTCCTTGGCTTTGCGGATAGCCAAGTCCCGTAGAAGATCATGAATACTGCAGTATTTGCAGTAGCCATTCCAAGTCTTTTTAGTGACTTGAATCAAGCACCTGCAACAGCATAATTACGATAGGTCTTATCACTTAGTCCAAACATCTGATGATACGAAAGAAAAATATATGTATAATTACGATACCAAGACAGAACCCAAGCTGATCCACATTTAATGGGAGTTAATCAGCTATAAAAACGAATTATCAGAACTGTCAGGTCACATCAAACCCAGCACGAATGTATTAAAAAGAATTACACCATCCACTCAAAGAATGTGGAAGCTGAACGCACCGCCAAGATTCCAGGTATTTGCTTGGTTAGTATTATATATATATATTAAACAGAATTCTCACGACTGAAAATTTGAACAAAATGGCTTTCAATGTGTATCTGCTATTTGTGTCGAGCGGACCAGGAAATAACAGTACATCTCTTAATGATTCTGCCTTCACAAGAAGAATGTATCACAAAATTAGTTGTATATTTTTCCACAAGGAGGATCAACAATAATCATACTGATGCAATACAAGGGCTGGAATGGCTTTGAAAATCGGAATCAAAATCAGATCGAATCAGAATTAGTCATTTTGTCATGGAATCGGAATCGGATAAATCAGTCCGAATCAACTGAATAGGTGAAGAAAAGTCGGATTGTTTTGGCAGAATCTTTTGTTTGTATAAAAAATTGGTAAAAAAATAAATTTTCAAAAAATTATGTTAAAACAAGATTAATATAACAAATAAATTATTTTTATTGATTATTAAATAAAAAACAAAATATATTGCATAAATTAAACCTTAGAATCATTGGATAGATGTAAATGATGACAAGAAAAAAAAATATAAAATATTTCGGTGATACTAAATTATTTTACTTGTATAATCAGAAAATATTCGACACATTATTGAAATACTTTTATTTGAAAATAAAAAATTTGTATGGACTTGGTTCACAAAAAATGAGCTTACATTGTCAAAGGAAAACCATATATCACTCGCACACCATATATATTCAATATTTTATAATGTTTTAAGCATCTTTCTCCTTTTTTTTTTTTTGAGAATGGCATGTCGCCTCTTGGTTTCTTCCCCAAATATCCTTGATCGGGCAGGCAAAAACACAAAAAATGGAAAAAAAAAAAATAGCTCGATTGAATTACTAAAACGGTATAATTTTGCTATGGAAGTAAGAGACAACAGGAATTTGACCAATTATTTCTATTCAACAAATTACGTAGTTGTCTATACAAAATTCATCCAACCAAGAAAACTAGGGAAATATAGGTTCGCCATCGACCGATTCCATTCCGACTTGGCCGAGTCAACTTGTGTTGAAATATAAAATAGAATTCAAATTGCAACAGCTAGTTTATTTAATATGCTCCAATATATACACCATAATTTTTGTGCTCCAATGTGCTCCAAACCGCTCAATATAATCTACACAATAAAATATGCTTGGAGACCAAATTTTATATTTTTTAGAATTTATCTACTATTTTTTTAGATAGATACAAAAGCACTATTTTAAGGAGATTATGGACCATCCGATAAAGTGATATTGCACCCATGTAAAAAAATAGTAGGCAAATTATAAAAAACATAAAATTTGATCTTCAAGAATATTTTATTATGAAGATTATGTTGAGCGATTTGGATCGACTGTTCGAACTTTAAAAACAAAGATAAAAGTTGAGGAGTATATTGGAGCACAAAATCATGATGTATTTGAACCTTGCCCTTTTTAGGGGATAGAGGTAGCTTCTTCAAATAAAAAACTATTTATTTCTCAAATAAAATATACACTTGATTTATTAAAGAAACTGGTAAATTAGGATGCAAACTGACCTCTACTCCAGTTGACAACAATTGCAAATTAAATAGTAAAGATGATGAACCTTTAAAAGACATAAATCAATTTCAAAGACTTGTAGAAAAATTAATCTACCTAATGGTTACTCGTATGGATATTTTCTTTTCCATAAGCCAAATTAGTACGTTCATGCACTCACTAATTAGAACATCACATATAGAAGCTGTAAATAGAATGTTGAGGTGCTTAAAAAGTAATCCGATAAAGACATTTGGATGAAAAATAATAATTCGAATGATAAATGTGGTTATTTCATTGCAGATTGGGCTAGAAGTTTTGATAAAAAATCGACAACTGGTTTTTACACATTTGTAGGCGAAAATCTAGCTATATGGAAAAACAAGAAACAAAATATTGTAGCACGATCAAACACCAAATTTGAATACCATGCCACGGCATCAACTGCAAGCGAACTAACATGGATCAAGCAACTCCTACCAGACATGGGTTTTAAAATTCAAGAACCAATGAAAATATGTTGTGACAACAATTTGGCATGAAACATAGCATCAAATCCCGTATTTCATGAGCGAACAAAACACATAGACGTGGATTGTCACTTTATTAGAGAAAAACATTCAAGCAAAGGAAATTGGAATACCATATGTAAAAAGTGAAGACCAACTCACGGATATCTTCACTAAAGGCTTGGATTCGAGTCCATTTGAGAAAATTATAAGCAAGTTAGGATTGTACGACATATAAATCCCTAATTTGAGGGGGAGTGTTGAAATATAAAATGAATTTAAATTGAAACAACTAGTTTATTTAATATGATAGGAAATAGTGCCTTGTAATTAATAGCAATAAGGAATAGTGCATTCCAACGGCTAGTTTTTTCTTTTGACTTGTAACTATAAATAACAACACATACAAAGCTGAAAAATTAGATTGCAAGTAATGTTTTTTTTTTTTTTTTTTTTTTTAACTCTTCTCTCTTGTGTTACAAAAAATAACAACTCAGAATCAGCTAATTTTGCAAACCATGTCTGGTGAATAAAGAAACTCGCAAATATGTTAGAGAGCTACTTTTAATAATATAATTTGTTATCTGAAGAAATGTTACAAAATTTTTCAAGACGGTAGCAAGACAGAAAGTGAACTTGCAGAGGAAACACAAAGTCAATGGAATCTATCTACGAGTAAAACAATTTACATGGAGAGAGAAACTTGAAGACTGAAGACTTGTGTACGATTGAAGCCTGAAATTTAATTCCTTATATTGATGTTTTATATCTCAAAATCCTAAAAACTCTGTATCCATTAGCAGTTAATACATAATAGGGGCTGGACCTCTATTCTTTTCTCAAAAATAAAAAATACAACCCAACATGTGGACTAAACGTTACACCATAAAAACCATATAGAAAATAAAATTTAGAAGTTAAAAGTAATATCCAGAAAAGAAAAAAAAGCACTCTCCATGTAACAAGGTAGAGAAAAGAACATAGTATAGGGAATATTTGTCAATTCAATTTTTTAAATAATTAAATAAAAGAGTATAGAAAAAAAAATGTAATGTTTTGGAGGAGATATTGAATGTTATGGTGTTTTTATGAGGATAATGGCTATTTTTGCAATTTACATGAGCACACCAGAAATTCTCCCTAAAATGGGATTTGAAATTATGCTAAATTATTCGTTAATTAATATCAATTGGACTGATTTAGGGGAGTCGTTGGAAAAGAATTTGTGTGCTTTAGGTTTTGGTTCTATAATTTCATTTTTGTAAATTTGGTGTGAAGTTAACTCAACTCAACTGGGCTGCCGAAAGCACATAGTACTTCTTTTATACGTATTATGTACTTTAAAAAATTAAAAAAAGGAGAACGAATATACCTTTGCACTAGCTCTTGAAGGTATCTCTCAGCTCTGTCCTCCATTGTCCTAGATCTATCTTTCGGTATGAATTCTTCAGCGACCCACATTCTCGTGACATGCTTTGCTGAAATCCTGTAGTCTTCCGGAAATGAAGAAAAATAAAGAAAACGTGGTTTCAGATAGGGAGGCAAGTGTTCATAACTCATGGCTAGGACCTGCAAGCACTTCTTCCCATCATCGTTGGACCAATCGATGTTTTGCTCCAACTTGCTCCAGGTACTGTAGGTGGGTTCTTCAGTTGTGAGGATACCGCCTAGCACAACCAATGCCAAGGGTAGCCCATCACATTTTTTAATTATTCTTTTGGCGACTCCCAAGAGATCACGAGGGTAATTCTCAGGTTCTATATGTTTTTGAAATGCCTTTCTAAAGAGGAGAGCTAGACTATTATCATCATTTAGGTAATTGAGCATATACGGTTCTATATTGCGATCTGCCCGTTTAGCAACATTAACACCTCTGCTGGTAATTATCACACGGCTTGCATTGTTCGGATCAGGTAAGTTTGTTTTCAATCGGTCCCAAAGATCTTCTGTCCACACATCATCTAGGATAATTAAGTACCTCATGCGTTCCAAGGAGCTCTTAAGCTTCACCAATACATCCTCATCTGTCACGGGTGGATTTTGTTTTCTCATTGCAGGTTCAATTGAGTAAAGAATTTCTCTCAGCAGATCATTTATATTGAACTTTTGGGAAATGTACAGCCATGTACGACAATCGAATTGCTCCACCAATTCTGCACTGTTGTTACAAAATGAATATGTTACATCAAGAAAAAAGGCAGCACAAAGGGAAATTTTTATTGAAGATCTTTTCCATTATTACTTGATTGATTATATGTACTGTAAAGAAGAATTAGACTATATTTTGTATCAAATTTATATGTCGTTAAGAAATTAAAATATTGGAAAGTACATCTTTAAGAATAAATTACCATCAAGCTAACAAAATTTGGAGCCATTCTTACGATGTTTTAAATTGTATTAACCAAAACTGAGAGGCAAATTTTGATTGAGCGTACAAATTAAGGTAATTGTTTATGGAATAAATTATCTGAATCAAATATATATTTGGGTGTATTTGAGTGACATTTCAGTGAATTGACCTGCATGTTTGCAAACGATCATAACTTATTTTTCCCGATCCACTTAAACTACAAAGGAATCCCTTTATATAACAATTGTCTTGAATTTAACTCAACAATTGTAAATTTCTGGATTTTATTGACTATCGAGAATATTGATGCAAAAGGAACGTGATATTCAATGGATCTCACAAGATATTCATAATTGATCATAATCCAATCACAAAGGCAACAGAGGCAACCGACAGCTGGCTTCTATCAATTATTACCCAGCCATATTTTATACCATACTTAACATTTTGTAATTAGGAAATATAGCAACGGCTACTAGGTGACAAGGGCCTATAAATAGACTTGTAATATTCAGAATGTCAATAAGAAAAATAGCTTTCATTCATTAACTCCTCAAAACTTATTATTGACCATGAAGAAAAAAAACTTCTCTGGTTGTTCTAGGTAATTGATAACTAAAAATGATGAAGAAAGAATTAATGACAATATCTCCCAGTTTCTTAACTAATTAGATCGAAGAATTAATGATTGATGTATTCATGATTTCTTGAGAAAGCACAAATCTAACAAAGGATAGAATTTGTGCAGTTGACTTCTTAACAACTAATTGGTTTCTGATTTAGCAATTTTCTTGCAACAAATTTTTCCACAAAAATTTACGCACTTAAAATTGAAACGTGTTTGAAAGAGAGCACATGCACCTTTTGTATACATTTTGGGCCAGTGTTGTCTTCCCGATGCCGCCTGTACCGACAATCGAGAGCACCGTGCGCCTTGATTCGTTTGTATCAAGCAGCTGTTCGATAATCTCGCGTGTCGCAGACTCAAGGCCAACAACTTCTGACTCATCAATATCAGAAGGTTTTGTAGGCCTAAAAGGTAGCTGAACATTTTCTTCCCCACCAGCACCAAGTTCCGTAATTCCCAAGTCAGTTTTGCGCTGGTAAATTAATTTGAGTTGCTGTGTGATTGTATTGAGCTCGCCACTCAGCTTGTTCATTTTTATGGGATTTTTAACAACTGTTGTAAGTTTGCTGCAATTTGAACAGCAAGGTATGGTGAACCAGCGGGAACTTTTTGGACTGTTTTCTTGGATCTCAACCAGGAAGGTATCAATCACGTTTTCTATTTGGTAGGCCAAATCTCTGACCAGTTTTAGCCACTCTTTCACTGCTTCATCTCTGTTACTCTTGGATTCGGCATCTCTAAGCAAACCTTGGATCAAGCGAAGCTCCGTCTGGATCAGCTCGGTCTGCCCACTCACCTCGTATAGTTCCTGAGCTTTCTGGAGCAAGGCATCAGCAAGCTTGCCCAAGACAAATTTTACAGCTTCCTCTGCCGCTGCCATGTATTCCGATTGTGGGGAGTTTTTTTGTTGTCTTTGTTTTTGTTTCTTTTTTTTTGGGGTTTTGTGGTCACTGATGCTCACTGACGGAACCCTGCCTTATTTAAAAAGAGAAACAAAATAAAAAAGTAGAAGAATAAAGCCAAATAAAAAAGTAGAAGAATAAAGCAAAAGAAGAATAAAGCCAAATAAAAGAACCATAAAGAAAAATAAAATTAGAAAAAATAAAATTTTTTTTTTGGTAAAATTTTGATATCGATTATCATTCGATTATATGTTTGATTGGAATTTCAACTATGTCTTTGTGAATCTTAATAGTCGTAGCAATTCGATTTGAATTTTTAGATTGATCGCTATCAGGTAGCTAGACTTCTCTATAATTTGTGTTTACGATTTCTATGATTGAATTTGGATTTTGGTAATGAGTATTGGATTATGATGATATATTTGACGGGATAGTGTCACTACTACAGAATTTCAAATCTGCACCGGTCAAACAACACCGGATTTGACAAAACCGGTGTTGTATGTATCTTAGCACCGGTTAAATGTACAACCGGTGCTAAATGTCTGACATACAACACCGGTTTGTTTCTAAAAACCGGTGCTAAATATTTAGCACCGGTTTATTATTATTAACCGGTGTTGTATGTTAAACATTTAGCACCGGTTTTGTCAAATAACCGGTGTTGTATGTGACTATAATTTATTTTACAATTTATGTTACAATTTATTTTATATTTGTTAAGTTATTTGTATGTGACTACAATTTGTTTTTAATTTGAACACGTACTCATTTCATATATTACAATAATAAAATCATAATTTTAATATTAACTATTATGATAATTTCAATATTATTTCTGATAATTACAACATATTTTTCATGAATAATAAATGGATCGAATCTTGCAATTTCCAAAAAAATTCAAGTATCAACACCGCTTTTCTTTAAATAACCGCTATTAAAAAAATTTCAAATTTGAACAACTATCTCAAAAAAGTTTCAACCAGCGCATCTGACTCTAATCCATATCTTCGGAGGTAACATAATATTTGTGCTTTATATTTGGACCGTCCGATTGCATTTCGGGCCAATCCAGTCTTTTCATAAAACGCACAGGTTCTTTAATATTTGTACAGGTTCTATTTAGACGGACCGGATAAAAACAGAAATAATCTTTCACCTTAGGTGATATGAATTGCTCCGCTAAGGGTTTTCCAAGTCCGTCCAAAACAAAAAATTTGTGAAATTCCTCCAAGTCCGTCTAAGGGTTTTCCCGCACCCTCATTCAAAATTTTCTGAATTGCTCCGCTAAACCCTTGCTACTCCTTCGCTGCACCGGCCGATCCGAGCCCCTCAAGGCAATTTTCTGAATTGCTCCGCTAAACTCTTGCTACTCCTTTCCCGCACCAAGATGGAGCCGCTGCACCGGCCGTAGAGGGACCCGATCCGAGCCAGCGCCCAAGAGAGATATTGTTGCTTGGACCACAACCATTCTGTGACTACACTTAACACGTGGTGCCTAAACAAGTTCTCGACCCCTTTCTTGTCAGAAATTCAAGAAGATACATGGTAAGTACTCCTCCCTTTTGTATCAGTTTCTTTAGGTGCTTTGCATTTAGGCCATAAATTTTAGCCTTTGGTAGATCGTGATGACACTTAACACTTTTTTTGGTACCGCATTTGTGAACGTGAATGTGCCATTTGAGAATCTCTGACTGTGCACGCAAGTTGCTTGATGAAATGTCCCAAAGAGACTCAGTGTGGAAAATAAAAGAAACTAGTTCGTTAAATTATGTTAACACATAAGATTTCATTCGGATAAGCATTATTTTAATACCATAGTTGGATCTAATTTTGACTTAAGAATACATTGAGAAACAATGCATCAATTGATTACAGCAAGGACCCCTAAAAATGTGGTAGTTGTGCATTTGTTCTCTATTACTTATTTAACAAGGTTAGGTAAAGTTACATCTTTCTTAATATGTAGAAAATAAATTCAAACGAGAATTAATCCATTGATGGAATCTGAAGTGATGGATCAAACTCTAGTGAGTTACGAAAAGGTCAGGGCCGGCAGAGAGGATCAAGTCTAATAAGGAGAGGATGCAATACAGGTATATAGATTTCTATGTGATGAAGTTAATGTTGTTCCTAGTTACTACACTTTTTGATGGTTTTCCAATACATGTATATTGATTTCATAACATAGTTACTACACTTTTTATATCTTTGATTGTCACTGTTAATTAAAATTAAGCATGTGTGAATATTCTGAGATATGAAAATAAGGTACTAGTTAAATTTAATTTGATGCAATTCTCTTTAAATTCAACATCTAAATTAACAATTTAATATAATTTCATGCAGTGCTTAAGTTCGTCGGCGTATTTGATGAAAGATATTAAACAATTTCAGGCAACATGGACTAATTTCTTTGTGGAAAAATGTTTGTAATTGATTATGAAGTTATCTTAGTTTGTTTTAGTTAAGATAGTGTGAGAGATGATATTATCTTAGCTTGTTTTTGTTGAAATTATCAAATTTAATTAAGATGATACTTTTAAATTATGTCTTGTTTCATTTGTAAAATGTTTTGTCTATTCTATATTTTGTACATGTGAATATTTAATTTATGACTAGCAAATTCGGAGGCTAGCCTAATGTAAAACCGAATTCCAAACAATAAGAAAATATTAGCACTGGTTTTTATGAAGAAACAGGTTTAGCTTATAACATTTAGCACCAGTTTTTATGTAAAAACCGGTGTTGTTTCATTACATTTAGCACCGGTTTTTACATAAAAAGCGGTGTTGTTGCATTACATTTAGCACCGGTTTTAAACCGGTGCTAATCAATAGGTGAAATCAACACCGGCCCGATCAGCACCGGTTTGAAAACCGGTTTTAAATGTAAAAAAAAAATGGTGCAGATTTGAAATTCTGTAGTAGTGTGTGTTCCGATTTTGGTATTGAGTATCGGTATGGAGTATTGAATATTAGATTATGATGATATATTTGATGGAATAGTGTCCAATATTTTTCTTATATCCAACATTAAATTTAGAAATGCAAAAAAAGGAAAAAAGAAAAAAAGAAAAACAAAGAGAAAGAGCTTCAAAACTTGAGTTGAAGTTTCCCATTAAATTTTTCTAATACTCAGCGCAAAGAAAATTATTTCTTTTTAATGCCAATTTTGTCCCTAATAAGCACCTTCTTATTTTTGCCTCAAATTAAATCTTTACTATTAATTCTTATGCGCAATTTCAGAATTTTTTTTTTGTACATTTGACAGATTGCTTTATTTACTTATTTAGAGAGATGAGTTTTTGTGTGTCTACATTCAAGTTTTTGTTTCTTTGTTTCTTCAGCAATGTTTAATTTACTGAATTCTCTCTACTAATAAATCATACTAAGCATCTAGATTAATAAATCATAACTGACGCATAAAATAGTCAAATTTAAATCTTCTAAGAACTTAAAAAAAAATTGAATAGAATTAGGAACTTATATATAATTGGCTGAAAAGATGAATTAAAACTTATTATGGTGTGGACTAATTATTTTTTTATTTTTCACTATCAATCATTATTATACCCGGGCTACTAATGACAAACTATGAATTGAAATTATTCATGCACCAAACTGGTGTGTAACACCTGACAAAGATATTAATCAAATGACGAATTATTTGTGTGCATAACAAGTCATTGAAGAGGTTAGCCAGGTGCAGTTTAGTAGTTTGTACCAACAAATTAAATCAATTGACGATCTCAAAAGAGTAATATTCTCCTTTCATAAATCTCAAATATAAATTGAAGAAGAATCTTTCTTGTCGTTCATATCTTTTCATTCCTATATATTTTCTTGCTCTCTCTTTGTCTCAAGAAATAATTAAGAGAACAAAAAACAACAAATTAAATGAAAACAACGTTACTGCGATCATACAAGTCGCCAAATGTTTATGATGTAAGTAGGATTAAGTTATTGAAAATTTTATGGGTGAATAGGATGACAAAAGATGAAAAAAATTAATCAGTCTTTTCTAAAAATTTACTATTTTCCTTGTAAAAATATTTTGTGGGTCGTAAAATTTCATATTTGTCTACAAATTATTTGTGCTTTTTCATAAAATATAAATATTTCATATTTGAGAATTTTATAGATGATCATGGATGCCATCTTAGTTTCCTCTTTTATTAAATAGGGTCATGGTAAAATAAAATTTCTCCATAAAAATTAAATAAGACTAGCTCTTTCATATTAAATGAATTAAATATTTCCATTTTATATAGTTTAAAACAAAAAAATCAGGTAGTAAATTAGGGAAATACGGTATGATCAAACGAACATTTATCTTTGCACTAAAAAATACGATATGAGTGCTTAGAATAGCGTTAGTCTTAAAACAAAATTGTCACGGCATGCGAATAATCATAGCACGATACACGCGAGTCTAAATCTTAAAGCGGCTATAACACAACACCTGCGCTAGCTCAAATCTTAAAGCGGTTGAAAGTAAGTCTCAAACTATAAAGTGAAGGGCATCTTTTACACATACTGAACGGTTTTTGTGAGATAATTTTGTAGTGGCCAAATGGATTAGAGAACCTTATCTAGTTAGACGGACAGCAATAGACGGAGAGAGAGAATCTTATTTAGCTAGAGCGAAAGAGAGAATTGAGCAGATGGAGAGAGAAAAAAAGAAAGAGGTGAGCAGCCACTAGCTCACTACCAAGTTTTTCAAAATAAATAAAAAAATTGTAGCGGTTTATTTTTAGGAAGATTCGGTGGAATAATCTTGTAGTGGAATAGTGGCAGCTGAGAATAAATCTCAAATCGTAAAGCAAAGGGCATCTTTTACACCTACTGGACAATTTTGGTGGAATAATCTTGTAGTGGGTGAGTGGAAGAGAGCTTGTCATCTTTTACACATGTTTTATTCCACATCTATTTCCATGTGTAAAAGATTTGATAGAATAATCTTTTATCCGATACATCTTTTTTACGCTCAAAAGATTTGGTGAAATAATATTGTGTACTAAAATTTATTCTATTTTTCTTTTGGAAACATGTCATCGGCCAGATATGTATGTCTTCAAATCCAAAATTCATGCAAATTATTTTATTGCAAGCATCTAAAATATTATTTATATTCTAGTGAATAAATGAATAAAATTGTTTCGGTATTACAATTTTTATTTCAAATTAAGAATTTCTCAAATATATATATATAAAGGACTTTGCAAACCGGATTATCTGTTTTCAATAAAAATTGTAGATAGTTTAAGATTTTTTTTCAACAGCAAACCCAGAAATAATTTTATTTTTATTTCAACCATAAAAAATCAGGTTTACAAAATGGTTCATGATTCTTCTAATACATCTAAATTTTAGATATTTTATTTATTTTGTTTGGTTTCAAATTATAAAATACTATGTCTATTTCTCTAGAAATATTTTATATTAAAATAAGATTTCATTTTTTCAATATGGCGGGTCATTTCATAACTCCACCGAACCAGTGGCTCGGTGAAGAAAACCCATTCTGCCTCCATTGAGCCATTGTCTCAGTGGAGTTGGCATTTATTTTTCTAACTTTCCAAGTAAATGTTCTTCTTCTGTTAAAATGATTTAAAATAGTTTTATTTTAAAAAAAATCATCTTGAAGAAATTTTATGCAAAATGAAGTCCGTAATTTTGAGAGAAATTTTATGCAAAATAAGAGTATATATATAAGTACGATAGACTCTTGAGAGAAAATTGCCATTGAGAAAGCATTTTGTTAATGATTTCCTTTTAATAATATTTTTTAAAGTTTATGTATTGTCTTTTCTTTTTCCAAAAAAAGAAATGAAATTAAAGTTATGCACATGTCCCCTTATCACGATTTTGTTTGCCTTCAGTTCACGTAAGTTATGAAAAGCTCCAGAAGATTTTACCCTCCCTCCCTTGTGTGGGTCCCACAGAAATTTATTTGTAGTACCTAAAATACCCTGAGTCCAACCTGAGTTTTTCACTGTTGCCATCAGTCCAGGTCGAGTAGGGACCAATTTGTAGTTATGTTGCAAAGACAATGGTACTTTATTTTTTATTTTATTTTTGCAAAGTTTCATGTCCGTAGGCTTCCATTTCATGAAATCGGTTTACATTAGTTTTACAACAATTTACTCTTCCCCAAACACAACACACCTGATGCACTATACTACAAAAAAAGAAAACCCTGACTACAGGGGACCATAGAATCAAGGATCAGTTGTTTGACTATTTAAAATCAATGTTGATAAACATTGCAAAAAAAAAAAAAAAAATTACATGAACGAATCTTCACTTCAACATGCATATATGCATGCGTCAGTAAATATCGGATAAGTTGTTTCAAATCATTTTACATTTCACCATAGAAGTTACAAATCAATGGAGATGGAGAGTTAACCCTTTTATGAGAGGAGAGGATATAATAGTAAAAATAAAATAAAATAAAGAGAGCTAGTACAAAACAAACCTTTTCTTCCTTTCTCCAATTTAGTACAAAAAGAACCTCTTCATTTCACATTTCAAGATGCTCTACCGATCGAGATCCAATTTAGTAGGATTGTATCACCTCATTTTGATTAAAATTCTCTCATAACCTGTTTTTGTTCTTTAATTTCTAGATTATTGTATCTGACATTTGATTCGACCTTTGATAAAATCCATTATGCTTTTGTGTGTAACATCCTATGAATTTAAAATATAAAATCATAAGGAGCCAAGTTTTAACTATAAATGAAAAGAGGGGTTTAAGTGTAAAATTATAAAAAAAAATTTGTGATTTATTTTTTTTAATTAAAAACATAACATGTCCAAATACAAATTTTACAATTTTAAAATAATAGAGGGACTAAGTATAAATTATCCTACACAATCCATCATTATCCATTCAACAACGTAAATAAGTGGGATATTTATATAAATAAGTAGAATATTTAAATACTTTATTCGAAAACATGAGATGACGACACCTGTTGGCTATGGGACAACTCATTTAGTTAGTCAAATCTTCTTATGGAAAATAAGAATAGTAAGTAGAATAATTATATAATAAAAATAGAACATATAAATTAATTTCTTTGGGAGCATGACATGGAGACACCTGTTGGTCATGGGATAACCCATTTTTTATCACCCAACTCCACAAATCCCTGGGTAATTAAAAAGATCACGTGTCAGGTGCGGATTTACTCGGTTTTGTTTTATTTTGATTACAGGATTCTGTTGAACACTTGTGTCTGGCCTATCACTGCTGATTCGGGCTTTTGCGCTTGCTTTGATAGAGTTATCTTTTAAATTGCAGACATGCATGTGCGTTACAAGGCAGGAGCCTTATCAATATTCTTAGAGTTGTATTTTATGCATGTTTAATTGATCATTGTGCTAACCCTTCTTTTATTGTATAAATTTCGTCCATGGTATAATATGACCTGATTTGAACCATGCTGAAATTTTGTTAGCTTTGCATCAATGGAACATTGGATAGGAATGTGAATATGCATTGCATCGGTTGCACACTTTGATTTGTTGCATATAGAATGCCTTTTATGTACTTTGGTTAGAATTGAAGCCTAAGATTTCTTCATGAACATTGCTGAATTTTTGATAGATATGCATCAAAGGAAACTGTAATAGAAATGTGAATATGACTTGCATTTATGGAACACCTTGATTTTCTCGCATAAGGAATGTCTCGGATGTACTTTGATTGAAAATGAAGCATGAAATTAGAAGGCCATATTCGGGTAGTGCATAGCTGGGCTGTGTAGGCGCCATTATTCGGATAGCGCATAGCTGGGCTGTGTAGGCGCCATTATTCGGGTAGCGCATAACTGGGCTCTGTAGGAGCCATTATTCGAGTAGCACATGACTTATGTTTTGTGTGAGCTAGCAGTATCAGTACTAGACGACAGGAGCATTGGCTGCCACATTGTACAGATTTTGGTATAGTCTTTACATATATGTATATGTTAGTTATACAGTCATTTTGTCAGTGCATGTTGGATACTTCTCGTTTAGTTTGTCTTTTATTCAGATTTGCACGAGAAGTTTCTTTGTTAAATATTGAAGAGACTGTAAACTTATGTATATATGTGTGTTGTTTTCAACATGTGTATGATATCTATGTTGAAAGACTATATTGAATATTGGCAGCGTTGAGCATTGGTATCGCCATAACCTTAAGTACTAGTGCTTTGTGACATCTAGTTGGGTGCACTGTTGTGAGTCACTTGACCTAGGTGCCACGGCAAGTTGTCGATTTTATGGGTTGTGACACACACACACACACACACACATATACGTAGATATATATATCTATATAGATATATATGTATGTATGTATATATATGTGTGTGTATCTACGTATATGTATATATATATATTCCGAGGAGGGATTCACTTGCAGCTTTTGTAAGTTACAACATCTTACAACAATTTGGTTTCATGATTTTTAAAGTTCAAATAGTCGATCCAAACTGTTCAACAAACATATCTATATTAAAATGTGCTTGAAGATCAAATTTTATATATTTTTTGAATTATTTTTACTATTTATTAAGTATTTTAGAAAATTATTGTTTTTAGACAAATCTGAACCATTGAAATTTGTTACATTCTGCATTGTTTTCATTATTAAGCATTTCAAATTAGTTATTCTATTGTAGATTGAAAAAATGGTTGCTGATAGCTTTGCAAATTGCCATATTTTGCTTCTTTTAATTAAGGATGTCATTGTCCATATCTTTTTTTCTTTTCTTTTTTCAAGCTGAATGCTAATTTTCACAATACATCGGCATCAAAATTAATTTTTCTTGAGTATTCTTATCAGTAAAATTACTTACCTGTAAATATCGACACACATAGCTCAAACTGCAACAAAAAGTAATTAAAATCACACTAAAGTTCCATAAATGTTAATTTAACATCCACAATGATCATTCCTGACACATCATTGTCTAATATGAATATGAGGACTAAAACATGCAGCAAAAAAAAAGTAACTCGAAAGCTAAAAAAAAATGCATCAAACCATAAGAATAAAAGAACGGGACAATAATGTCGAAAGAAACAGCTAACTAGATTAACTTTCCTTTATAATTATCTTAAAATGCATGGGATGTCAGATATGGTTTAAAGTAGGCATAAACCAACTAATGCTAGTGTGGTTTTTCCGATTGAAAGGGGTGTCGATAAATTTTGTTTCACCATTCTCTACATCATACATATTGATCAGACGAGTCTGACCTAAAGAAGATGTTGATACCTTATTTATGAAGTAGATGCAGTCTCCTTTTAAACCAGCAAAATCACTTGCACTGAGAGAGAAAGCATGACCATAACCCAGAGGATTTTCAAAGAACAACATTCAGTCTCCAATGGTGCTAAGCTTGACCCAACAAGGATTTCCTTTTCCATTGCCAAATTCGAGACGGTGAATGTAAAATTTATAATGCGTCCCCTCGTAGGATTGATTATAAGCAATAGTCAAAATTTCACCACAAGACTCAACAAGGTAAGGACCTCCAAAGTACATCTTTGATATTTTTTCATAATCGGGTGGAGGTATGACATAAAGCTCTCTATGGTTAATAATATCCAAAATTTTTGTCACCCCAGTTTGAAAGTCTACCCTAAAAAGCAAACCCATCAAATAGTGACAATTGTATTGACACTCGTGTACTCCAGGTCTAATGATCTCCCAATTGTCATCACTAGGTTTACAAAGGACTGATATTTCATTCTCCGAGACATACGTATAGTCATCAATTTGAAAAATCGGAGGATTAGACCAAGAAAAATTGATTGTGAACAAACATGGATCACAATCATGTCGAACAGGGAGATGAACCTCCTTATTGTTAAGGGGATTTAGAAGAGAGAAGCTATTATAATCACCAATTTGACTAGTGAGCATGTAAGCACCGGAAGGTTTAAAGAACCTCCTGCTAGAGGAACCGCGAGCACGGATGGTGTGTAATTTCTTGGAATCGATGGAGTAGTACTGCAAATCGGTCCCCCTGCTGACTCCGAAGATCCAAGGAAATTGTGGGGGGAGGTCGGATACGGAGGAAGAGAAACGCCAAGGCTTACATACTGCTCGGGATCGAATGAAATCACATATGTCAGGAATATTTTTCAGAATGAGCAGAAAAAGTTCCATCGGAAGGTCTGCCCAATTTGTTTCCATTTCAATTATCTACTTCTTCTCCATCATGCTATGGCACCTTGTGGTGGAAACGAAAAGGCTAAGAGAGTGAGGTATATATAATTTGGTTTTGCAAGGTTTTTGTTTTGTAAATTGGTAATTCGGTATTAATGATATGCAATTTGTTTTGTAAATTTGGTCTTTAAATAATATATATATATATATATATATATATATATATATATATCTTTTTTTCTAATAGGAGATTATAAAAAGAATTAAATCCAAGCTAAAGTTAGAGTCTGGTTTTTCAAATATGGACAATTTTAAATAGTCCGAATTGTAAATTTAGGAAAAACATAGGTAATTTAAGCAAAAACATATCTTACAAAAGCTACTAACAATTTTAGACATATTTACGTAGATTTTATAATATTTGATAATATTTTTACTTAACAAGATATATACTTAACTATATGAATAATTAGCTCCATCATGACAGGTGGACGCAATAAGTTTCATATGTAATGATAGACCGACGGTTATGATCATGTCCATTTGTTGTATCTTTTCTATTTTTGAATTGTTGAGGTACTTAATTTTAAAGTGATCTTGGAGTATTTTCGAATAATTGAATAGAGGGTTTTAAATAATTAAACAAAATCTGAAAATTTAATATATCATTTTCTATGAATTAAATGAATAACATCAATTAGTAAAATAAATATAACTATAAGTGCGAGAATAAATTTAGTTTAAGAGAGGTCATGTCTATTATGTTCTAAAAATAGAAACGTGTCCTCTCATTAAGATTTAATTAATCAATTATCTATCGGGAAGGTTTGAATATGACCAAATATTTGGAAGGAAGCGTCTAATTGTCCACAGCTAGTTGTCCATAGTTTGTTCACAGAAAAACTGACATTTGACTTGCGCGAATACTGTAAAATTACTCTTTCATGATGTATATTGGCACAATATATCACATAAAATATGTCAGTTAATAAAATGTCAATCAGCTAGTATTCAAAGTGGTCCAAAGATTGTTAGAAACAAATTGCAAATTGCATAACAGGACAAACAAATATGTACTTTCAAATGGACCACTTGCTATATTTTCGAAAATTGCAGTTATAAGAAGTTATTGGCGTTAGTGTTAGTTATTAGCAATTATTTCGACAAAACACGTGATAAAAAGGTAAAATTAAACTTTCCGAATAATTTTTTTTATTTGATGAACACACAAATAAATCATCAAAATAATGAATACCGTAAAATTGACCCCTTTAACTATAAAAATAAAATGTAAAAACTATAAAATAAAATGTTAAAAAGTATCAATTTTCAAAACTGTAAAATTGTCAAGTTAAGCTGTGAAAACAAAACATAAAAACTAAAAAAATTCAATAACGGAAAATTAGCAGATGAAAATGATAAAATAAAATTAAAAAAAAATCAATTTTCAGTATTGTAAAATTGTCTAACTTAAACTATGAAAACAAAACGTAAAAAACTATGAAATTTCAATAATGTAAAATAAGCAGATGAAAGTGATAATAGGTATCAAAATCAAATATTAAGAAGTCTTGCAACCATCCATCTAAACTAATACAAATAACATCCATCATAACCAAAACAACAAAACAAAAGACATCTACGTACCAAAAGAAACATAACAACTGGCAACAAAATGCAATAAAAGGCAGTATCTAAACAATTTCATCCAAGTTCATCTCCCTTTCATTATCTAGTCATTCTTCAGACATTCGATTTGAAAGGTTGCCAGTTTCAGATTCTAGAGTAGTAACCATGGTCGAATCCACTACCTGTGTTGTATCTGGACTTCTTAACAACATAACCAGCTCCAAAAGGACAGAGTAGTAACCGAGTGTGTATCCTCTGAGATATCTCATATTTTGCATGACCGACGTGTCCGGTGCCTATTCAGGGGTGACGTATGGTTCATGTCTATTGTGTTCTAAAAAATATAGCAAGGTTTGATTCCGAGAAAATGATGATGGTTATTACGAATTCGCATCCTCTGAGATATCTCATATTTTGCCTGACTTTTTGGAAAATCTCAACTGTTGCAATACGTTCTGTAAACTAAGTTTATTCTCGCACTTATTGTTATAATTATTTTACTAATTGATGGTATTCATTTAACATAGAAATTAAATGCTTTATTAAATTTTCATATTTTGTTTTACTAAAATTCTGATTTTATTATTTAAAACCCTTTATTCAATTATTAGAAAATACTCCAAGATCACTTTAAAATTAAGTACATCAACAATAAGAAAATAGCAAAGATATACAACAAATCGATATGATAACTGTCCATCTATCATTACATATATTGGAAACTTATTGCGTCCACTTGTCATTATTTACCTAATTATTCATATAGTTAATTATATATTTCGTTAAGTAAAAATATATAATTTCTAACAATTAAAATATTATGAAATCTACTTAAATATATATGTCTAAATTGTAAGTAGCTTAATTTTATGGAAAATAAATCTGGTGTGATTATTGGAGAATCACAGGACGGCGGACTTGCTTTTCCAAATTTTTTTTTTGAGAATCAATAAGGGTCTAGCCCTCATTTTTCATTAACCATAATTGGTAACAGTTTTTTGAGTTTCTGAGTAGAAACCCGTATTACTGGAAAAAAAAAAAAAAAAAAGGAGAAACAGAAGAAACAAAAATGAGAGTAATAAAATAATTTCTAGAATAAAAAAAGAAGAAATGTTATGTCTTGACTTGACTTCTCACTCCACATTATTTTCTGCCTGGCGACCTGTACCAGTTCTCCATTGTGTAATGACCTCTTGAATTAGCTCAATCGTGCTTTTAGTTGTTTCTCTAAAGATACGGTTGCATCTTTCACGCCAAATTACAAAGTGGGAAATCAACATGAGTTGTCTTGTCTCGGCCGCTGTATTTTTCTCTATGAGAAATTGGACATTGTCCTGTCCCGGTACTCGTACCAGTACACTCTGTAGTGTCTCATCATAAACTTGTGCACTTACCGAGCATTGAGAGAATAAATGTCTAACCGTCTCATCACTTCGTCTACACATGTAACACATTCCCACAGTATGAAAACCTCTAATCCTCATATTATCCGCAGTCAGCAGTCTATTATGTAGCAGCAGCCATCCAAACACCCGCATTCTTGGTGGAACCCGGATCCGCCAAATCCTGTGTATGCCCGATTCAATTGCCGGTGTGTATTCCATTGTGTAATACGCTGCTCTAACCGTAAATTTGGAATTTAGAATTTTAACCTTAAATAAAACTATTCGCCGTGCAAGATCAGTCGTGCATAGTTTTTTCTGAATCACAATTAGCCTTGTGCCTGCTAGTAAATCCTGCAAAACATTTACAAATATGTGATTATTAGTTCTAGATTATATGCATGTTTTCTTAGTTACATATCACTATTATAACCTTGAAGAAAGCATCATGTAATCAACACCTAGTCTAATCAAATCTGTTATTGTCTACTTCTTTTGAAGGCATGCATGTACAGTACCTAGCTACCATTTCTTGATACATATAAATTGGTGCTAATTAAATGATTGGCATGCACGCACCTGAAATACATACATTCTCATTCTGATCAACTATTAATTTATTAGTCCCTTCTATATTTTATATATTTGTTTTATCCAATTATATATTTGATCATATTACTTACACTTATATTTTGTCTTGGCACAGTAGGATCCACAAGAGTAAAGTCTGCCTGAAAAATAAATAAAAAATGTAATAATAAATTTAACACAGAGAATAGAGATAATGCATAATTAAACTCACCAGAGAGGAATTATGGGATTGGAGCCCAGAGGAAGAAGAGGAAGACATTGTTGAAACTTGAATAGCAAAATGCCTTGCGAGAACTAGCTGATCATATATGATTTAAACAAATTTTATTTGAAGACTATATATAGAGAGAGATAGAAGGAGAGAGAGTGTATCTTTTGTCCAGTAGTGAACCTGGGTGAGGTGACACGTGTTAAAATAAAGGATTAAATATTGTAGGCGGGAATTATCAACACATTTTTAATAAAGGTTTAAACCTCCATTTATGAACCAATGGTTTACATCAGATCCGATATAAAACATATCGGTGAGTTCCATTCCATTTGGAGAGGATCCGAAATCTTTTGTAGTAAATAAAAAATTAGATACAGTTGTTTTCCTGCGTTATAGAAACTGCATGAATTGTTTTTTGAAATGATGATTAGATGGTTATCTTTTAGGTGAAACTGAAATCCTTTTTAGCTGTGATATATCTTTTTTCTAGAAAAGACAACAATATATTTGGAGGGATCGGATGACATCCTTTTTTGGTGACATCGGATGGCACTGTGCATTTTCAAAGTTCAAGTAGTCAATCCAAACCGTTCAACTTGATGGATATGTTAAAATGTGCTCGCAGATCAAATTTTACATTTTTCTGAATTATTTTATTATTTATTAAGATGGGTACAAAAATTCAACGGTTTGAATATAGCGATTTTGTTAAATACTTAATAAATAGTAACAAAATTCCAAAAAATATAAAATTTGATCTGCAAGCACATTTTAACATATCTATTATGTTGGACGGTTTGGATTGACTGCTTGGACTTTGAAAATTTTAAAAATGCACGATATTATTCGATGTCACCAAAAAAGGATGTCATCCGATCCCTCCATATATGTAATTGCAAATTGATAATGATACCGTTTATATGAAATGGAAACGTTTCATATTCTTTCTTTTTTAATTTTACAACAAAAGGATAAAATTAAATACATTATCACACGCAATTGCACCACCATAAATTCAACTACTGGAACTCTTAAGGGGTAAAATCTAAATAGGGCTTTCTTTAAGTGGGCTTCTGATTGAATAATGGCACGCTCCAAAAAATAATGGGCCTTATGAAAGCTATGTAATATATGTAAATATATTGGGCCTTATGAAAGAAACTATTAGCGGGTTTCTTCGGATCCGGATCTCATAAAGTAGCCCAAAGTTTTGAGTTTGGATTCGAACCGTTTGATCAGAATCCGGATAAATATTTAAGGGTTTCCATGACATTATGAAGTCCTGACACGTATAGTACAAGATTCGGCAATAATTTATTTTTTTAGTGATAGCAACCTAAACGTCAAATTATTTTGTTGACCGAATTATTTGCGAATCATTTCTGAATTTTATGAATTTTTTCCAAATTTTACGAAATATTCGTCAACTTTTTCCAAACTTTTTTTTGTGCTCTCTTGTTTTTCCAAACTTTTTGTTTTTGTTTTTGTTTTTTTGTTTTTTTTCCAATTTTTTCCGAAATTTTACGAATAATTCTAAATTATTTTCAAATTATATTTTCATTAGTCTTGAATCACGAACTTTTAACCCCGTCAAACCAAATCCAAATAATTCATTTGTCACTGTGCTGACACGTTTAGTAAATTATCCGGACTTATTAGTTAATCCTTGTGTTAAATTTTATGGCAGTTGAGTTTTATGGATCATCAGTTGGGACCAATAAATGATTAACATAATAATTATGAAGAGACAAAAATCTATCTTAATCTGAATGAAACTAGTGGTTAGAGTTTTTTTGGTATAGTACAAGGATGGTGAATGCTTCATTGTGTATTCTTCCAATAGTAGTATACCCCGCAAAAAAAATAGTATCTTACCAAACTTAATTAATAATGGCTACTCGCTTGCTACCTTTGTTGCTATTTCTCCATTTCTCAATTTCATTTTAGTGATAATATTCATGAATAATTCATTTTTTTTAGTGAGGGAGAACTCAATGCTAAATTATTCTATTGATCAAATCTTGACTGAATTATTCGTAAATTTATGATTTTTTTCCGAATTTTAGGAATTATTCGCCAATTTTTTTCCGAACTCTTTGTTTTTGCTTTTTTTTGTGCTCTCTTGTGAGACTGAGATCTCTGGTCCAAATAATTCTCAAACTATACGCAAATTATTTTGAATCATGAATTTTTGACTGTCAAACCGAACCCAAATAATTCATTTGTTACTACACTAACACGTTTAGTAAATTATCTGGACTTATTAATTAATCCATGGGTTAAATTTTTTGTCAGTTGAGTTATATGGACCATTTGGGACCAATAAATGATTAACATAATAATTATGAAGAGCCAAAAATCTGAACGAAATTAGTGGTTAAGAGTTTTTTGGAATTAATGTGTAGATAATATAAGCACAGTATAGTACAAGGATTTCCAATAGTAGTATGCCCAAAAATAAAAATAGTATCTTAGCACACTAAATAATGGCTAGAGAAGTGGCAATTATATAAACTCTTATGTTAAATCGGTATTTCAAATTGGCTACCTTAATAAAGAAATATACGAATATATATGAGAGAGTGCGAAGAAATATATCAAAACTTTTGTAGTCTCTTCCAAGTAAAATAAAATAAAATTATATATCATGAAGAGCCAAAACAGCAATCTTAATCTGAACGAAACTATTGGTTAGAGTTTTTTTTAATAGATCTGTGTAGATAATATTAGCATAGTATATTGTATATATATGCATGGGGTGAGTGCTTCATTGTATTCTTCCAATAGTACTATACCCAAAAAAAAAAAATAGTATCTTAGCAAACTTATCATGGCTACTTGCTTGCTCCCTTTGTTGCTATTTCTCTCTTTCTCAATTTCTGCATTTGGTTTGCAAAATTTTCATGTGGTGGATAATTCTCTCATCTCAACTAATGTTTGCTCTTCTCCAGAAGGTATGCATAATATTTTCATATTTTGGATGGGCTGTATTAATTCATCTTAATAGCAAAATGTCTATTTCCAGTAGAGACAAAATATTACCCCAGTTTGAGTAACAAAATCCTTGACCAAAATTTTTGTTTTGTTTTATATTTATATAGGGACATGTAGTTTTACTATTAACGCCTCACACATATTACCTACAGATTTAAAATAAAATAAAATAAAAAAATTCTTCATATGACTCGTGCTGTGCATAAAGCAAATCTGCTCTGTCAATATCTTTACACTAGTGGAAGAACTGGAATTAGGATTGGCCTATCTAGATCGGCTATAAGAAACAACCGATACTAATACCTATCTGGATCGTTTTTATTAATAAAACCAATCCTAAAAACTAATAAGATCGGATTTTTTGGTCAACCGATCCTATTTTATGAACTTTTAGTATCGGTTCTTATTAAAAATCGATCATGATAGTATCAGGATCGATTCTAACAAATAACCGATCCTAATTAGCATATATTAGAATCGGTTGTTTATAAAAAACTGATCATGATACTATTAGGATCGGTTATTTAAAGCAACTAATCCTAATATTTTTTTTTTTTCAAAATTGGTTCTGCAAAGCAAAAAAAAAAAAAAAAATAGTATTAGGATCGGTTGTTTATAAACAACCGATCCTAATAGTATCAGGATCTGTTTTTTATAAACAACCGATCCTGATACTTTTTTTTCAAAGTTGGTTCTGCAAAAAAAAAAATTTATATCAACATCAGTTTTTTATAAAAAAACGATCCTGATACTAATTTTTTTTTTTTGCAGAACCAACTTTGAAAAAAAAAATAGTATTAGAATCAGTTGTTTCAAATAATCAATCCTAATACTATTTTTTTTTTTTTGCAAAACCAACTTTGTGTGGTGCGCGGTATGTAGTCTATATTCTTCTTTTTTGCAGAACTAATCAGTTGTTACATTAATTTTTTTTTATGAAAATTAATGTAATTTATATTATTAAAATTTATGTGATAATATAATTAATTATTTGACATTGATATTTCATTTTGACTATTGAATTTTTTTATACAATCATGCATGATGCATCAATGACTTGTGTCATATAATAATATACATAGGACTTGAACCCTTGTTGTGTGGGGTTGTGAAGGAAAGAATACAAACATCAGCATTTGGTCGATCGGAACCGTTAAAATGAAAGAATGTCATATTAATTTCACCATTATAAAATTTGATACAATTCGGGATTTGTTTACTAGTTCATCAAAGCAAAAAAATATAGCAACATTGCACGGCCGTAAATAGTTTACGTTGGATCAAGACTTACAGTTGTTGGGCCTTCGGCACTTTTACGTTATTAATGTTCCATGCTTTATCTTGATCATTTTAAAAATTATTACATGTCATTTAATTAAAGACCCACCGTTGGATGATCAAGCAGAAATGAACAGTCTGCATTTCATTTAACAATTTGATGCCATTAATAATAATAAAATTGTACAAAATTGATCATAGTAGAGTTGATTTGGCCATACAAACACAAATAAATAATTTTTATATTTTTCACATTTTTCTTAATATTTATCCGTGCACATGCATTACCAAACAGAAAAGAAAATAAATGGTAGTTGTTTGATGGTTGATAAACCATCAATATGAGTGGGGTTTATCTCAGTGATTTTTCTTATATATAGTATCAGGATCGGTTTTGTATAAACAACCGATCCTGATACTAATTTTTTTTTTTGGCAAAACCAACTTCCTAATACTTTTTTTCCTTTAAAGTTGGTTCTGCCAAAAAAAAATTAGTATCAGGATCGGTTTTTTTATAAAAAACTGATCCTGATACTATTAGGATCGGTTTTGTATAAACAACCGATCCTAATACTATTTTTTTTCAAAGTTGGTAAAAAAAAATAGTATCATGATCAGTTTTTTTATAAACAACCGATTCTAATGATAACTCCCTATATAACCTGCTTAGGGTTCTTCTTATTTTCATTTCACGTCTCTCATTTTCAACTTAGCGTCTGTCTCTGTGTCTTCGTATCTTCCTCTCAAATCCTCAGTACTCTTTGTCTCTCTCTCTCTCTCTCTCTGTCTCCGTCTCTCCCTCTCCTTCGTGTCTCTCTCTCTTTTTTTCTCTTTGTCTCTTCCTCTCAAAGCCGAGCCTCTCGCACCTCTGGCTCAATTGTGTCAGTTTTTAAATTTTTTTATTGTTTCAAAAATTAATTAATAGTGTTTGTATATTGTTTTACAGTTTTGAGGACATCTCGCTCAAGTTACTTAATCATCCGGCCGATCAACTATCATGGTATTAGCTTTATCTAATTTTCTCATTATTATACTTTTAAAACACATTTTTTTGTATTTTTTATTGGAAAATATTTTTCCATCTAATTGTTACCTTTGTTTTTGTTTTTAGGTTCTTTTTTAATCTCAAGTGATGTGATTGCAAAAGAGGTAATTATTGATTTTTTTATTGTTGTACTTTACATTAATTGCATAAATGTGTATATTGCATAAATGTGTGTTAATTGAAGAAATAGCCCAATTAGTCACTTGTATGTTTGTTAATTAATTTTTTTATTTAAATTTCTTGTTATAATAATGCTTCACAAAATGTTGGTTCTTAAAAATAAAAAAAAGAATTAGGATCAGTTGTTTCAAAGAACCGATCCTAATAGTACTATTAGGATCAGTTTTTTGAAACAACCGATCCTAATACTTTTTTTTTCAAAGACGGTTCTGCAAAAAAAAAAATAGTATCAAAATCGGTTGTTTATAAAAAATCAATCCTGATACTTTTTTTTTTTGCAGAACCATCTTTAAAAAAAAAGGTATTAGGATCCGTTGTTTCAAACAACCGATCCTAATAGTTACTAACAGGATCGGTTGTTTAAACAACCAATCCTGATAGTTTCTATTTGGATCGGTTATTTAACCGATCTAGATTATTGTAGTATCAGTATCGCCTTCATCAGAATCGGTTGTATTCCGATACTAATATGCGTATATAACCGATCCTAATTTCATATTTTCCACTAGTGTTAACCCGAAATATTGTACTATTCTTCGAGAAGAGCAATTTATATCAATTCGGAATAGTGTGGTAGAACAACTTTTCGGACTAAAATACCCACGTCTATCCACGCTAGCCTGAATAATTATAATCTTCCTTTTGTGTGTCTCTGTTTACTCCACACGAGAAACAAATGGCCAAAAACCATATGCCGTACTATTTTGAATTTTAGTCTGTGCGCTGTATGAAGCCAAAAATGCTCTGTTAAATCTCGGCAAGGTTCTCTGTAATTCCTCCAGAGATCAGCTAGACCTCCTATCGAATAGTAAAGCACTTATCATAGTCAATCCATTATCCATCCCCTTCCCCCTCTCTCTCAATCTTCACCAGTGGTCTTCTATTCCAATGCATCTAAGGAAATCTCCTTACCTAAATATGGAAGGAAGCAACATTCACAAGGATCACACTGGGATCTTATTTGGGTGGCAAGAGTTTGAGCTCTCTGACGGGAGAGAAATAGAAGCTTATTTTTGACAAAGAGGAAGGCAGTGCATCGGGTTATCATCGGTATGGCACTAGGGATAGAGATTTGGCGAATAAACATTTAGGATAAAATTAGAGAATCTCAATGAGGGGTTGAGATGAGAATTACTAACTCCTTTGTATAGGTGTGAGGAGTTTATAATTTGTACATATGAAACTTGTAAATAACCTTCTTTTTATCAATATATTTATTATCGGCAATTGCCGACTACCATAAAAAAAAAAATTGACAATATATATGTTCATGACCTATACGGGTAAAGTTTAAATTATTGATTGATTTATTTTGAAATTTGCAATTAAAGACAATCACATATACATAGTAACTCAGACAATTTTCAGAGAGTTGTGCGGACCGTACATAATATATTTTTCTTTATCAATATTAGTGGTTGGACATTTTGTCAATACATGTAGACTACAAATATACAAGCTATGTACAAACTGAGCGACAAAAGATCAGGATTGGTCTAAACTTTTAGAAAATAAGTGGTAGAAGATCCCATTTCTATAGTAGTGTACTTTAAATAAATAAAGCTAAGTCTAAAATTCTTTGAACAATGAAATTAATCCTTATCCAAACATTTTAATTTCCTTCCTTTCTACATGTAATGTAAAATTTGAATTTTTTTTTTTGTGTATTCATCAAGTAAAAAAATAATCAAAATAAATGTACTAAAATAACTTAAATATAATTTTTTTTAACTGATTTGCTTTATACTAAAATAATTCAAAAAAATAATTATACATACAACCGTATTACTCTTTGGTTTAACACTTTCAATTTGTCATTTAAAATTAATGAAATAGTATTTTTATTTTTAACTTAAAACTCATATCATGGAGAGATTGACTTAATAAACTCAAAAACATTGTAGCTCAAAACTTATCTCCATCTTGAGTTTAGCAACTAATTAATTAATTGTCCTGCTCTAATCTCATTCCTTCACATCTTCAATAATTAGTCCGACTTTTTCAATAAATTAAATTAATTGTTGAGCAAAACAAAATATTGACTCCCAATTGCAAGTCCAATTAAGTTTTTCGGTCAATTAAGCAAAATTCCCTCACATCTTCAATCATTAGTCCTACTTTTTTCAATTGAGCAAACCAAAATATTGACTCCCAAGTCCAAGTCTTTCCATCACCAAAAAATAAAATTATAATTTTTTTCTATTATTTTTTTTTCTAATCTTCTGATGGTAAATAAAATTATTATTTTTCAGGTAAAAAAATATTTTAATTTGAGATAAAAGCTAAAAAAACCATCCAAACATTTTATATCCTTCTAAACTAACTTAACTATACTAAAATATTTCAAAATTTTCTTAATTTTGAATGCAAATGCATCATTTCTAAAATAATTCTATAATTTTTTCATTTTAAAATTACAAGTAGTTAGCCGCCATTGTCCTGATCTCATTCCCGGCCCCAATTAAGTCTTCAATTAGTCCTCCTTTTTCAATAAATTAATTAAGGGGAATGCAATCAATTGTTGAGCAAAACAAAATATTGACTCCAAAGTCCAAGTCTTTCAGTCAATTAAGCGTGTCCATTGGGCAAAATTCCCTCACATCTTCAATCATTAGTCCTACTTTTTCAATAAATTAAATTAATTGTTGAGCAATACAAAATATTGACTCCCAAGTCCAAGTCTTTCGGTAAACAACATTCCAAACACTATATTCATGCATGATAATGACAATTAATTCCAGTCATACCTTCATGGTTACGACGACCAGCCATGCATATATATATATATATATATATAATATCTCTTTCTTTATCGATACATGTAGACTACAAATATACAAGCATAGTAATTAAGTATTGCATTGTGGTTCTTAATGGCTAATAGTTTGGTCTTTAACTTATTGCAAATATATTTACTCTTTCTCTCCTTCTCAACATGCGCATTAGGTTTGCCCAAGTTTCATGTCGTTGATGTAGAAGCTCTCACTTCAAAAAAGGTTTGCTCTCCACAAAAGGTATCTACATGATCTTTTCTCTATTAAGCTTAATTGTCTTCGGTAAACCCAAAAAAAAAAAAAAAATTGTGAATATTAAATAGTTTGATGACTTGAATTCCAATTTTTACTCAAAAGAAAAACAAATGTTTTCTTGATAACATGGACGGATCCCCTGTATATATATCCCAACTACCTCCCATGAAAAACAAAATGTTTTCTTAATTTGTTTCTCTGTCATTTTTGTTATTTATTATGTAACAGACTGTTTTTTATTATTTTCTTATCTACTATCCAATTATTTAATGGATTTGATTGCGATAAGTTATTTGAATCAGATTAGTTCATGAGTTTGAACCCAATTCATACCCCGGCCTCACCCTCATAAAAATCCTGTTGATAAATAGAAGCTTCTAATTTCAATTTTCTACGTACTGTCAGTTCTTCATTAAAGTTAAATGGATTCCATGTTTCTAATATAAGTTCTTCATTAATTCTTAATTATTGTCTATTTGTAGATATAGAAAGGTTCAAATCAGTCAAACCAACACTGAAAATTGTCAATCGACACGGTCCTTGCTCCACATTACACCCGGCTGAGAAATTGTCTCTCGAACAAATCCTCTCCAATGATCAATCCCGAGTCGACTCAATTCATCGCCAAATCTCTGCTCTCTCCCGCAAAGGCAAAACCTCGGGCCCATTGTCATCATCACTAATCACAGCTCAAGACGGCAGCTCATTTGGTGTCGGTGCTTACATTATAGAAGTTGGCATTGGCACGCCTAGTAAAACTTTGACTCTTGTCTTTGATACAGGTAGCTCTGTCACATGGACCCAGTGCAAACCATGTAAGCGATTTTGCTACGCACAAAAAGACCCGATCTTCGATCCATCTCAATCCTCCACCTACACAAATGTAAGTTGCAACACGACCCCATGTAAAGATGTTAGTAAAAACAGTTGCTCGGGTTCCACCTGTTTGTATGGTTTGCAATACGGTGATGGATCATACACAGTTGGTTACTACGCAGAAGACACACTGACTCTTAACGCTGACGTGATTCAAAATTTTCGGTTTGGATGCGGTCAGAATAACCGTGGGACTTTCGCTGAAGTAGCGGGGTTGTTTGGCCTTGGTCCTTCGAGTGAATCTTTTGTGTCACAAACTTCTGACAAATATCAACGTGTTTTCGCATATTGCTTACCTGCTTTATCAAGTTCCACAGGCTACTTAAATTTTGGCAGCAATTCAGATATCTCAAACACAAACCGCACACCGATTACCAAAACAGCTAACTCTGGGTCATATTACTATATAACCATGACCGGATTAAGCGTTGCTGGTGAAACCCTTCCGATAAGCTCGGCAGTCTTCTCAAAAGCCGGGACGATCATCGATTCTGGTACAACATTCACCCAATTGCCTCCAGACGCCTACCAAGCTCTTAGATCTGCATTCATGAAGCACATGACACAGTATAAGATGGTGCCAGGTAGTTCAACACTTGACACATGCTACGACTTCACCGGAGTCGACAACATGACAATTCCACCCATCAGCGTCCAATTTGAAAATAATGTATCTTTAGATCTTGATCACAATGGAATATTGTTCGGGACTTCCAGGGAAAAACTTTGCCTTGCATTTGCCAGTAACAGTGACCCAAACGACATAGGCATATTCGGAAATGTTCAGCAGAGAACATTTAATGTGGTATATGATATACCAAAGGGAGAAATTGGCTTTAGCCCAGATGCATGCTGAAACACAAGAAAAATTATCAGCATATTAATTATGATTAATAAAAACAATATTATATGATTATATCGGCATAATTAAGTAGTGTGTAATAGCTTTCAAGGGTGTCTTTATGCATGTGTGGCACCAAAGATATATACTATATATATTTTCAGTTATGATGTTTGAAATTGAATAAACTTTGAGAAAAGAACTTTCTCTAACCTGTATAATGAAAGATAAATATAATGTTACAGTTCATCATATAGGCTTAATTTGTTTTTAATATTAGAGTTTCTTATAAAAGGTTTTGCTTTTAAGAGTGAGGCTATTAGTACCATAGTTCAAAAAATCAGCCGATTTCGAGTCAAATTGGCCGATTCAACTCGGAATCGGACGGGACCGGGTTGATTTTTGTCTAATTCTCGAGTTCGTGCGATTTTTTTCAAAAAAATCGGATAAACAGTAACGGAATCGGCCGATTTTTTGATTTTTCGTCCGAGTTACACCGATTCAAGCCGATTTAAAGAAAAAATATTTTCAGGCGTGCACCATTTGAGCTTCAATTGCGCCAAAGGAGAAAGAAAATCGTGTGAGGAGAAGGGAAATCTCGCAGAAGGAGAAGGCTTGAGTTGCTGAGGAGAAGGCTTGAGTTGACGGAGAAACAGTGAAATTTTGGAGAAGAAGCGAGAGGGGCGTGTGACTTTCCTTCTCCAGGAAGGAAATGAGATGGAGAAGAAGAGATTAAATGGGTGGGGTCCGCGGGTCAGTGAGAGAGACTACAAAAGAGATAAATGAATTAATGAAGGTGGGTTCCATTTGTAAGAGGAATAGAAAAAGAGGCACGGATTTGAATTCAAAATTCAATTGGATTTTTTTGACAGCCAATGCCTTTTCCAAGAAACAAGAGGAGAGAATAGGTGGGCTTTAAAGTTGTGGGGTCCACTGGGAAGGAAATGAAGAGAGAAAGAAAAGAAATATAGTGAGGATGGAGATGTGTAACATTTCATGTGGTCACAAAGTTATTTTATTTCTTTGTTAAAAACTTACATAAATGGTCACATAGTTATTTTGTTTCTTCGTTAAAAACTTGCTCGTTATGTAAGTTCGATCTATGTTGAACATTCAGTTTCAAATCATTAATTATTCTAATTTATAACTCTAATTCATAGTTTTTAGAAAATTCATTTTAATAACCATATTATTTAAATGAAACCAGACATTCTTAACATGTCAGAAGAATAATTTTATAAATTTCAAACTTTTAAATTGGTTTAAGAATAATTATATATACATCAAATTTATTGTTCAGATGTTTCTAACTCATAATATGTTTCGATCCACTAAATTTGATTTCAGTTTCAAATTATAATTTTATAGTTGCCTATTTATTTAATTCGTTAGTGGATTTTATTTCGTTGAATCTTAATATAAAATTTCCTTTTAAAATTTCAAAAGTTTTAATTAGTCGAGATTTTATTATCAATAATTTGTTTAAATTTACTTAACATTAATTAAAATTAAGGTTATAACAAGATAGAAGAAAGAAAACCAAATTTATATGGAAACAAGATAGAAGAAAGACAATTTATAACAGAGGACGATGAGATGATTCAGCCAGTTCGGCATAGCTTCTGGCAATAAAAGTGTGTTCTATTTGTAATGTTTGTAATATATTATATAATTAGTGGATTATGTGAGTGTAATATTGTCTTAATTAACATAGTTCTTTTTCAAATTATTTTTATCAATTTTTTCCTTTTTTTTTGCTACAAAACAAGGGTTCTACCAAAAAAACCCGAGTTACCTATCCAATTCCTATGATTCTGGCCGATTCATCCGATTCTGACTCGACGGTCAAAAATCCGATTCCGATTCTAAGTTTCAGAACTATGATTAGTACTTTTACAGTTCAAACAGACGATCTGAACCGTTCAACATGATCTTCATATAAAAAATACTTAATTACATACAAAATTTCATATTTTTCTAATTTGTATTTATTTGTTTAATTAGTAGAAAATCAGTACTTTTGGATGGTTGAGAATCTTTAGATCACATGATTTTCTATCTATCTAAAAAAGATAATATAAAAATTCTAAAAAATATAAAATTTGATCTCAAAGTATATTTTGATATGAGATTATATTGAATGATTCGAATTAATAGTTTAAATTTAAAAATATGAAACTACATACGCATTGCAAAATGTAAAATTTGATCTCTTACAGTTATTGAATCATGATTTTACACCCAAATTGTCCCTATCAATCTAAAGCCCGGCCCAAATTAACTCTGGAATCCAGATCATAGATATTCGTAAAGTAACCCAACTTTTCAGGTTGGAATGAAATCTTCATCAACTTTCGAGTTTGGGTTACTAAGGATCCAGAAAGAATATTTCCCCACGAAGGAAAGCCACATCGGATCCTCCCGGTACCGTAAAAGCGATTCTTTTACAACTACTAAATCCATACTGTTCATTTAACTTTACACGTATCTCAAACCATAAATAATACTGGCCCGTGTCTAACGGCTCCTAGTAAATCGGAACCGTTCTTTTAGTAATTGTAGAAGATCTTTTTTACGGTACCGGGGAGGATATGGATTCCAAGCCAAGAGCGACAATTCATTGACGCAAGTGAACCTTCTTTATTTTATTCCTGCCATTACCAGACTTCACCATCTTGCCTTTGCCTCCTTCTGTGGTAGAGCGACCGATGCGTTCCTTGTTACCACAACCTACCAACAGTGAAGAGATATCCCTCTCCACTAGCGCTTTATTACCCAATCCTGGATGGAAAATGAGGCAACAGCAAAAACGAAATTGCTATTGCTCGTCTCTTCTTCTTCTTCTTCTTCTTCTTCTTCTTCTTCTTCTTCTTCTTCTTCATTATCTCTTTTTCCTTTGTTCGAGTATTAGCAATGCCCGATGAAGGGGCTCTGGAGCACACGCCGACGTGGGTGGTGGCGAGTGTATGTACGGTGATCGTTGCCATTTCTCTTGCCGTGGAGCGCTTCCTCCATTATCTTGGCAAGGTCGGCTTTTCTCAGTAGCCCCCTTTGGGCTGCAAACGAATCGAACCGAATCAAACTTATCCCAGTTTGTGTTTGGTTTAAATTAATTTCAAACTAAGTTTCGTTTGAATTAATTTCAAATCGAACTTTTTACGAACTCAATTTCGAATCTTTTACGAAAATTTTTGTGACAAGGAAGAGAATTGTAGTCGCCAAAAGCATAGATGAATTGGGGTGTTTCATGGCAAAGGCCAACCATAGATTTTACTTTTTAAAGAGAAAATGATATAAATTGTATTTAACAGTTTTCTTTTGACATTTCAGATTTAAATTTTTATGTTATTAAAGTTTTAAAAGCGGAGGCGCAAAGAATTGAAACATTTTAACCCTCATATTTGATTATGTATTTTAGTTTAAAATATTTATGTATTTCACTTTAAAACAATAATTGATAGCTACTTTGAATTTCTAAAATAAGCACATTTATCTGAACTGAAATGTTGAGCTTTAATTCAAACTCATTGTTGCAAACTTGCAATAACTTTACAATGCATTCTTGTCTGAACAAAATGAGTAATTAATTAAGAATTAATGAAGAACTTATATTAGAAACATGGAATCCATTTAACTTTAATGAAGAACTGATAGTATGTAGAAAATTGAAATTAGAAGCTTCTATATATCAACAGGATTTTTATTAGGGTGGGGCATGAATTGAGTTCAAATCCATGAACTAATCTGATTCAAATAGCTTATCATATTTAAATCAATTAACTAATTGGATACTGAATAAGAAAACAATAAAAAAAACAATCTCTTACATAATAAACAACAAAAATGACAGGGAAACAAATTAATCTGGATCTATTAAATCAAAAGTACATTTCAAAATTCATGGGAGATAGTTGGGATATATGGGGGATCCGCCCATGTTATCAAGAAAACATTTTCTTTTCCTTTTGGAGTAAAAGTTAGAGGTCAAGTCACCAAACTATTTAATTAATATTCACAAAATATTGTTTCTTTTTGGGTTTACCAAAGACAATTAAGCCTAATTGAGAAAAGATCATGGAGATACCTTTTGGTGGAGAGCAAACCTTTTTTGAAGTGAGAGCTTTTACATCAACGACATGAAACTTGCGGAAACCTAATGCGCATGTTGAGAACGAGAGAAAGAGTAAATATGTTTGGAATAAGTTAAAGAGCAAACTATTAGCCATGTAGAACCACAATGAAGTACTTAATTAATTACTTTGCTTGTATATTTGTAGTCTACATGTATTGACAAAACAAAATGTCCAACAACTAGTATCGATAAAGAAAGAGATATTATGGCTAGCCGTTGTAAACATGATGAGTTCATTTGACGTCCAATTGAAATTAATTGTCATTATCATGCATGCATAAAGTGTTTGGAATGTTGTTTACTGATTTAGATTTTGCCCAATGGACACGGTTAATTGACCGAAAGACTTGGAGTCAATGCTTTCTTCAACAATTGATTTCCACTTAATTTATAGAAAAAGCAGGACTAATTATTGAAGTTGTTAGCGTGGTTTTTATTTTATTATTATTATTATTATTATTATTATTATTATTATTTAAAAAAGGCAAAAAGGTCATTGTATTAATGTTTTTGAGTTTATTAAGTCGATGGATTTCCGTGAGATTTAATTTTAAAATAATAAACTATCAGATTGATTTTAAGTGACAGTGATGAACTATAAAATCAAGTTATCTATGTAAAATTTTCAATTAAATTAATATAAAATCAAACAATTAAAATAAAAAAGTTTGTCAATAACTTTAATATATTTATTTTTTATCACTTATTTTGACCAGTTGAATATATACTAAACAAATTAAATTTAAAATTTACATTACTTGCATAAAGAAAGAATATATAATGTTTGGGTGGATCTGCTTTTCTGAATGACTATGAACATAGTCTTTTCTAAAGCTGAGCCTAATTACTTTGTGATAATTAATTGGCCGATTAGTCGTGGGCAGCGATTAAATCGTTACGAATTTTCTTGATTAATCGATCGGCCAATTTTTTCCAATTTGGACCAATTATTTCCGATTAATAATATGTCATAACTATCTCAATTTAACATACATTTTTTACAGGGTCAATATTTTGACAATCTTTTGGGATTTTTGTCGAAGGCCTTTATATATATAATTAGTAGATCGAAGGCCTTCACAAATAAAATTTTCTTCAACAAATAAATGAACTGATTGCTATCCGAAGATTTAGAAAAAAAATAATACTTGAAGGACAATCTCGTATTATGTGACCAGGCTTGTTACAGTAAAGTCATCTTCTCGAATTATGACAAACAGCCTGTATATGACCTTTCAAGAGGCACTTGAAACATTTTTGCTGTTGCCTAAGCTTAGTTGCATGGATACTTAATTTTGTCCATTGAATATTATTCCTCTGTTGAGCCGCCTTGGATTTGAAGTTGGATCGTTTCCGCCTAGTAACCAGAGTCCATCCTTCTTGCTCCTCATTATTGTTTGCGTTTTCTAAGTTTGAAAGCGCTTCCTTTTCAGATAATGTTGAATGCTTTCCCTTTGAATTTTGACCGTCGGTTGCCCTTTCAAGAGTGTCTACGGTTGGTATAATACTCTCTGTGACCAGATGATCTGATTTGATTTCCTTCTCAGGATTTTTTGCAGAAAAACGAAGAATAGGAAAGCTTCAGGCCTATTAGTAGAACTCGATAGCCTTCCAAAAGAGCTCCTTGACGCGTCTCGATTGTTGTAGGAATATCCTGTAACTTGTCTTGTCCGTCCCCTCCATCACCTCCTTGTCTTGTTGTAAGAGATATTGAAACCATTTTCAATATTATCCAAGATCGCCTTTTTCGCCTTTTTCGCCTTTGTCTTCACCTAGGGTTTCCGCCGCCTCCATATGAAGATCATGTTGAACGATTCAAATACTATTTAGATTTTGAAAACAGAGATATAAATCCCTAACACAGACCAATATGCACATTGCAAGCAAATTAACATAACCTCACTCTGGGAAGCAAAACCTTCGTAAGAAACAGTAACATTAAAACAAAGACTACATCAGCAACTGTAACATTATATTTATCTTTCATTTTTTCCAAAGTTTATTCAATTTCAAACATCATAACTGTAAAGATAGTATATATCTTTGGTGCCACACATGCATAAAGACACCCTTGAAAGCTATTACACACTACTTAATTATGCCGATATAATCATATAATATCGTTTTATTAATCATAATTAATATGTTGATAATTTTCTTGTGTTTCAGCATGCATCTGGGCTAAAGCCAATTTCTCCCTTTGGTATATCATATACCACATTAAATGTTATCTGCTGAACATTTCCGAAAATGCCCATGTCGTTTGGGTCACTGTTACCAGCAAATGCAAGGCAAACTTGTGAGCTGGTAACCGGAACCAATATTCCATTAGGAACAAGATCTAAAGATACATTATTTTCAAATTGAATGCCGACGGTTGGAATTGTGATGTTGTCGACTCCGGTGAAGTCGTAGCATGTGTCAAATATCGAAATACCCTGTGCCATTTTATACTGTGTCATGTGCTCTCTGAATGCAGATCTGAGAGCTTGGTAGGCATCTGGAGGCAATCGGGTGATCACTGTACCAGAATCAATGATCATCCCGGGTTTTGAGAAGACTGTCGGACTTATCGAGAGGGTTTTGCCAGCAACGCTTAATCCGGTCATGGTTAGGTAGTAGTAAAATGGCCCAGGTTTCATCGGTGTGCGGTTTGTGTTTGAGATATCAGAATTGCTGCCAAAATTTAAATAGCCTGTGGAACTTGATACAGGAGGTAAGCAATAGGAAAAAACACGTTGATATTTGTCGGAAGTTTGTGACACAAAAGATTCACTTGAAGGACCGAGGCCTAACAATCCTGCTACTTCACCGAAAAGCCCTTTGTTACTCTGACCACATCCAAACCGAAAATTTTGAATCACGTCAGGTGTAAGAGTCAGTGTGTCTTCTGCGTAGTAACCAACTGTGTATGATCCATCACCGTATTGCACACCATACAAACAGGTGGAACCTGAGCAACTGTTATTATTGACATCATTACATGGAGTCGAGTTGCAAGTTACATTCATGTAGGTGGAGGATTGAGATGGATCGAAGATCGGGTCTTGTTGTGTGTAGCAAAATCGCTTACATGGCTTGCACTGGGTCCATGTGACTTCGCTACCTGTATCAAAGACAAGAGTCAAAGTTTTACTAGGCGTGCCGATGCCAACATGTACGATGTAATTGCCGTTACTATATGAGGAGCCAGATTGAGCTGTGATTTGTGATGGAGACAATGGACCCAAGGTTGTGCCTTTGCCGGAGATAGCAGAGACTCGATGATGAATCGAGTCAACTCGGGATTGATCATTGGAAAGGATTTGCTCAAGAGACAATTTCTCAGCCGGGTGTAATGTGGAGCAAGGACCGTGTCGATCAACCATTTTCAGTGTTGGTTTTACTGATTTGAACCTTTCCATATCTACAAATTGAAAATAATTAAGAATTAGTGAAGAACTGATATGAGAAAAACTTGGAATCCATTTAGCTTTAATGAAGAACTGATAGTAGAAATTTGAAATTGGAAGTTTCTATCAACAGGAGTGCGCAGATCGAGAATTTATGTCAGGGTGGGGTATGAATTGAGTTCAAACTCATTAACTAATCGGGTTCTAATAACTTTTCAGATTCAATTCAAATACATTAAGTAATCGGGTATAAGATAAAAAAACAACAAAAATAATCTCTTACATAATAAAAAATAACAAAAATAATCTCTTACATAATAACAACAAAATAATATTATTTTAAATATTAAAAATAACAAAAACAATATGGAATAAATTAATTTGGACCTATTAAATCAAAATTCAAGAGGGGCAGTTGCAAACCCCCTCCCGGTATACAGGGGATCCACCAATGTTATCAAGAAAATATTTTTTTCTTTTTTTGAGTAAAAGTTGAATATCAAGTCATCAAACTATTTAACATCCACAAATAATTGTTCTTTCTGGTTTCAAACTTGCGACCTTCCATATGGAGAGTACTGTTTTTTCCACTAGACCAAAGGCAAGTTCTCGATTTTTTTTTTCTAATGTACAAATAAATTAACTAAAGACAATTAAGCCAAATAGAGAAATGATCTTGCATGTAGCTAGGTACCTTTTGGTGGAGAGCAAACATTTTTTGAAGTGAGAGCTTTCACATCAACGACATGAAACTTGAGGAAATTACCTAATGCGCATGTTGAGAAAGAGAGAAAGAGTAAATATATTTGCAATAAGTTAAAGAGCAAACTATTAGCCATTAAGAACCACAATGCAGTACTTAATATTACCTTAATTGCTTCTATATTTATAGTCCACATGATCACAAAACAAAATGTCCAACAACTAGTATGGATAAAGAAAGATATATTATGGCTGGCCGTTGTAACAATGAAGATTTGATTAATTGGAGGTCCAATTGAAATTAATTAATTGTCAGTATCATGCATGCAGAAAGTGTTTGGAATGTTTGTTTACTGATTTTAAATTTTGCCCAATGGACACTGTTAATTGACCAAAAGACTTGGGAGTCAATGCTTTGTTCAACAAATGATTGCTACTTAATTTATACAAAAAGTAGGACTAATTATTAAAGTTGTTAGTGTTATAAAATAAAGATAAACAAGTATAAAGAAAAATAAACAAGATAGAGAGAAAAATGATGACAATCTCTTTATTCATACATTTCTCATATGTGTATAATACAAGATTACAAAAGCTCTATTTATAGGCTGATAATTGTGAATGAAAATTATCTAAATTAATTACAATAATAAATGAGAAAATAAATTCCAATAGCAGTGGGATATGAATTCCAATAGTAGTCAGGTAGTGGAGAATGAATGTTGTGAATTATGGGCATCCACATTAATAATTTATTCATAACAGTTAGCGTGTTTTTTGTTTATTTTATTATTATTATTATTATTATTAAAAAAGGCAAAAAGGCCATTGTATTAATGTTTTTTGAGTTATTAAGTCTATTGATTTCCATGAGATTTAATTTTAAAATAATAAACTATCAGATGGATTTTAACTGACAGGTATAAACTATAAAATCAAGTTATCTTAAGAATAATTAATGCATTTACATACAAAAAAATAAAACATGTAAACTTTTAAATTAATTTAATATAAAATCAAGCAATTAAAATAAACAAAATTCGTAAATAACTTTAATATATTTCTTTTATCACTCTTTTTTACCAGTTGAATATATACTAAACAAATTAAATTGAAAATTTACATTACTTGCATAAAGAAAGAATATATAATATTTAGGTGGATCTTCTTTTTTGGATGACTATGAACTTAGTCTTTTCTAAAGCTGAGCCTAAGTACTTCGATGATTAATTGGCCGGTTTAATCGTGGGCGGTGATTATATCGTTACGGATTTTTTAGACTAATTGATCAGCCAATTATTTCTGATTTTGATCAACTATTCCCGATTAATAATATGTCATAACTATCTCAATTTAACATACATTTTTTACAGCTAGGGTCGATGTTTTGACAATCTTTTGAGATTTTTGTCGGAGGCCTTTTTTTTATATATATATACTTAGTAGATCGAAGGCCTTGACAAATAAAATTTTCTTCAACAAACAAATGAACTGATTGCTATCCGAAAATTAATAAGAATTCGTCTTTGGTTTACTGACAAATAGCAACACTCTTTTGTCATTGTGAGTTCAAAACTCAGATTAAATAGAAGTTGGTAGGCCGTTAAACCTCCATCTTTCATATATTAAAAAAAACAAAATTATTGAAAACTAGTAGTAGTTAATAACACTTAATTTGTGAGTGGAGAATGAGAGTTCAAATTTTAATTAGAAATTACTAGATTAGTGAATCCAACTAATAATTCTAGTGATAAGCTATTAGATAAACTTCTAAAGAGGTTTTGAATTTAGATATCAATAGGCACAATGATGAAGAAGTTGTGAGGCTTCTTCATCACTCAAAAATAGCTAAATTAGTACCCATCATGTCAAAAGAACTTGAATTTTATAATAGTCTTGATAATTATTTCCTTCAAATATATTCTGAATTTAACATTCCAAAAAATAAATGGACCATTAATTAATTATTCATTTTGTTCAGACAAGTATGCATTGTAAAGTAATTGCAACAGTGAGTTTGAATTAAAGTTCAACATTTCAGTTCAGATAAATGTGTTTATTTTAGGAATTCATAGTAGTTATCAAATATTGTTTAAAAGTGAAATACATAAATATTTTAAACTAAAATACATAATCAAATATGAGGAGAGTTAAAATGCTCTAATTTTTTGTGCCTTCATTTTTAAAACATTAATAACATAAAAATTTAAATCTCAAATGTCAAAATAAAACTATTAAATACAATTGATATCATTTTCTCTATGAAAAATAAGATCTATAGTTGGCTTAAATGGGGGAAGTAATCACATTTTGAAGTGAGAGCACGTACATCAACGACATGAAACTTAAGTACATCTAATGTGGAAGTTGAGAAAGAGAGAAAAAATAAATATACTTGGAATAAGTTAATGAGCGAATTAACTATATATATTAGGCATGAAGAACCCCAATTCATCCATAAAAGAGGTGTTTATTCTGCATACAACCAGGGGCGGATCTACTGTAGCACAGGGGGGGTCAGTTGCCCCTCCCTGGAATTCGAGTTTTAGTGGTGATTTATTGGTACCGATCGACTCTGCCCCTCTCTGGAAATTTTTTGCCCCCCTTTGGGTGTTTGAGTTGTAATTCGGGTTAAATTTAGTATTAAAATCAAAATAAATTTCTTAAATTATGATTGATAATATTAATTATAAGTTGTAGAATCATAAATTATAAGTCAAAATATTATTTTTTATCGAGTACTCAATTAGGTAATGGGTTTAAATCCGATTCGATATTTTCTTGTCCCTCCCTGGCGAAAATCTTGGGTTCGCCCTTGCATACAACCGAATACTTTGGAAAATGAGGGTACAAAGAAAATCAGTATCTTTATATGACTTTTGTCTGGAAACAAGATTCTAACACAGGAAGTGCTAGCCAAAACGCGATATGTAGTGGATGAGTAAGGATGCGGTTTTTGTAGCAACAACCAGATAGAAACACAACAACACCTATTTTGGGAATGTTTCTATGCGTGAGATTTTGAACTGGGATACGGCATGGACGGAGGGGACCTGAGTCCTATGAAAGGAATAGATAGATTTTCTCATAGGAAAGCAATCCAGTGAGTTTAACTATCAGTGTGGTGATGGTGGATGTGCATAATTGGATGTTATTTTGCTAACGTTGGTCTTTAAATTACATTTTGTAATTTTTTAAAATAGGTTCTATCTCTCATTATTGTAAAAAGAGGAGAGCTGTACATAATATTAGGAGTTTGTAATTAAACTATTTTTATCAATACAAATGTTAACGGTAATTAAAACCGTTAACCTTTTAAAAAAAGAAAAGAACCGCAATTAATGCACTTAATTAATTATATACCTTGCTTGTATATTTGTAGTCCACATGTTTTGAGAAAATATAATGTCCAACAACTAGTATCGATAAAGAAAAATATATTAGGCTGGTGGTTGTAAACATGAGGATTTGATATATTGGAGTTTCAATTGAAATTATTAATTGTCATTATCATGTATGCATACAGTGTTTGAAATTTTGTTTACTGATTTTAAATATTGCCAATGACACGAATAATTGACCGAAAGACTTGGAGTCAATTCTTTGTTCAACAATTGATAACAACTTAATTTATAGAAAAAACAAGCCACTAATTGAAGATGTGGGGGCATGAGATCAGATGAGGACAATTAATGGCGGATAATTGCCAACTCATCAATGATGAGTTAAATTTAAAAATAAAAACTTATCTAATTGATTTTAAATGACGAATTCAAAGTGTTCAACTAAGCTATCTTAGAAGTAATATGTTTGCATATAAATTTTATATATAAATTTTATATATAAATTTTTCAATTACTTTAGTATAAATCAAATCAGTTAAGAAAATTATATTTAAGTTATTTTAGTACATTTATTTTGATCTTTTTTTAACTGCTGAATATACTAAACAAAATTGAAATTTTACATACATGCAGAAAGGAAGAAAATATAATATTTGGATAGGATTATTTTCTTTGTTCGAAGAATTTTGGACATAGCTTTATTCAAAATCGGATCTAACTTTCGTCTGATTCACATTGAGATTCATACAGACAGTTTATATTTGTTAGAACTTAGAAGTAATTCTAACACATGACTTTTTCAAAGCCAAATGATGAGAAGTCTGTGGAGAAGTTTGTTATGCTATATGTATATGAACATGTTATTACGTACAGCTGGCTCCACCAAACCTATGTTCTTTAATTATAATCAAAGTGTACTCTTATTCTCAAAGAATATGAGACACTCCTCTTCTCATTTTGTCTCTATCTCTCTAAGAAGAGAGAGAAAGAAAGAAGCGAGAGAAAGAATAAGGATAGAGGTAGACAAAAGAAAAAACGAGAAGATTTCTCTTAATATTTGAGAATATGAACAGATTTTGATCCGTTCTTGTAAATGGTAATCTTGCCAACACATATTATATTATAGTTCAGATCATATGATGCTATGCTTACATAATTGTAATTTGTAAATCTATTTCCTTATGATTTTTTTTCTAGTAGACGACAATGCATCAGTGGGCTTATTTGTAAAAGAAAATTTTCAAATCATATACTATACAATAGGGTGGAAAAAACGTGGCGTGTCGTGACTAACATGCTATGATTTTGGTAGTGTGTCGTGCTATGCTGTGATTAAGTTAATTTTTCACATGCCATGACTAAATGTTAAGGGGTGGTGACAGCACGCGAATAGTCACGCCATGCGAATCACGTTGTACCTAAATGTGACTCGCGTGACCATTTAATCATAATTTAGATTAGTTTATTCAAAATTCACCATTTCGTCAAGATCTAACGGTCCTAATTACACATAACTCGCGTTACTATGTGCCGTGACTAAATCTTTCGCGTGCTGTGCTGTGCCGTTTCATGCCAATTTTTTTAAAGATGACCACGGCACGCAAATGATCACGACATGGAACACGCGAGTCACAGCACGTAATTGACACACATACCATGCCGTCACCATGCCATTCCGTGACGGAGTTGGCTCTGCCGTGCCATTTTTTCCACTGTATGGTTTTTCCACTCTAACCATACATAGCTTAATAATGTATATTAAAGTTATTCTCCAAATTCATAAAAAAATATATTATTGAAATAGAAATTAATTTTCCAAAAAAGGGAAATTTATGTAAAGAATTTTTGCATTAAGGAAATTTTGAACATTTTTTTTTCTTTTTTCAAACCACTAAAGACTAATTACAAAATAGATAGCATGATAAGTAGCAGTAAAATTCTTAACAAAAATAAAAAAATTATAAGTTAAAGAATTTTTTGCACTTTAGATATTTCAGTCACTTTTTATATCAATGGAAAAAAAGTGAGATGGCCTAGCTATATATAATACTAGGAACATCTCATTGGCTGTATTTTGTGACAAGTCAAGACGAAGTCAAGATTTGGACTTTGGATTTCTTCAGCACGCAAAGACTAATGATTTTAACAGAGTATTTTTGGCTTCATGCAGCGCACCATGCTGTTTTGATTCTATAATCCATGCGCTTTATGAAACTAAAACTCGTATGTTAAAAATTTTAACCACCAATTACATAGCAGAGCATTTAACACAAAAAAAGCAGTGCAAACACAAAATAATATATTTTTTAACAGGTCTGAAAAAAAATTGTTCGGCTGGAATAATACTAAGAACAATTTGACATTCAGAAAAAGGAACTTCTGTTTGTTCATAATTTAATTTAAATACAATAAGGAAACTAAATTACAAAAAAATGCCGATAAAATAATTTACTTTTTAACAGAAAAGGGAATTTAATTGTGCCCATAAACAAGTAAGTTGCTGATAAGCAGTACTGGTACATGATCAGCATGCATCTGGACTGAAGCCGATTTCTCCATTCGGTAGATCATACACCACATTAAATGTTCTCTGCTGGACATTTCCAAAAATGCCCAAGTCGCTCTGAACTTCATTGCTGGAAAAAGCTAGACAGACTTGTGAGATGCTAATCACATACAATATTCCACTTGGATCAAGATCTAACGGTACATCATTTAAAAACTGGACGCCTATGGATGGAATCGTGACATTGTCATACCCAGTGAAGTCATAGCATGTGTCCAATATCGAAATACCCGACACCATCTTATACTGTGTCATGTGCTCTCTGAATGCAGATTTGAGAGCTTGGTAGGCATCTGGAGGCAGTCGGGTGATCACTGTACCAGAATCAATGATCATACCGGCATTTGAGAAGACTGTCGAGGTTATCGAGAGAGATTGGCCAGCAACACTTAGTCCAGTCATATTTAAAAAATAATACGGTGCTGACATAAGTTTTGCTGGAATCGGGGTGCGTTTAGTGTTTGGCAAGTAGCTGTCATTACCAAATTTCAGGTAGCCTGTAGAGCTTGCAACACCTGGTAAACAATATGCAAAAGAAAATAGTATAAATTTTTTTTAAAATGTCAAATTTGATCTCCAAATACATTTTCAATTGAGATAATATCCAAGTACATTTTCATAGGAGATTATATTAAATGATTCGAATTAATTGTTTAAATTTACAAATAAAAATATAAATCTATAATATAACCTACATACGCATTACAAAATTCCAAAACTACCATAGCCTCACTCTTGCTTGGTTTAGTTTTAATGTTATTATATAGTACCATTGTTGAGTCGTGATTTTACACCAGCCCGATCCAAACCCAAATTGTCCCTAACAATCTAAAACCCGGCCCAAATGAACTCTGGAATTGAGATTATAGATATTCGTAAAGTAACCCAACTTTTGAGTTTGGACCCGGATTTAAGTGGATTCTGATCGAACGGTTGGAATGAAATCTTCATCAACTTTTGAGTTTGGGTTACTTTTAAGGATCCGGAAAGAATCTTTCCCCATCCAGCAAAGCGAATTCGGATCCTCCCGGTACCGTAAAAGCGATTCTTTTACAACTACTAAATCCATACCGTTCATTTAAATTTGCACATATCTTAAAGCACAAATAATACTGGCCCCGTTGCTATTCCCTAATAAGCACTGGCTCCCAGTAAATATGGACTGTTGTTTTAGTAATTGTAAAAGATTCCTTTTTACGATACCGGGGAGAATATTGATTCCAAGCAAAGAGCAACAATTCATTGGCGCAAGTGAACCTTTCTTTACGCCTGCCATTACCAGACTTCACCATCTCGCCTTTGCCTCCTTCTCTGGTAGAGTGACCGATGCGTTCCTTGTTACCACAACCTATCAACAGTGAAGAGATATCCCTCTCCACTGCCGCTTTATTACCCAATCCTTATCCTGGGTTGAAAATGAAGCAACAGGAACAGCAACAGCAAAAACAAAATTGCTATTGCTCGTCTCTTCTTCTTCATCGTCTCTTTTTCCTTTGTTCGAGTATTAGCATTGCCCGATGAAGGGGCTCTGCCGCACACGCCGACGTGGGTGGTGGCAAGTGTATGTACGGTGATCATTGCCATTTCTCTTGCCGCGGAGCACTTTCTCCATTATCTTGGCAAGGTCGGTTTTTCTCAGTAGCCCCCTTAGAGCTACAAATGAATCGAACCAAATCGAATTTATTCTAGTTTGAATTGTTTTGAATTAATTTTGAACTAAGTTTGGTTTGAATTAATTTCGTATCGAACTTTTTACGAACTCAATTTTGAAATTTTTACGAAGATTTTTATGACAAGGAAGAGAATTGTAGTTGCCGAAAGCGAGAGGTGAAAATTATCTACGGTTTTAGAACTAAGAGTGAAGATTACAGCTTACAAGTTATAACTTATGGCTAAATGGTCTTATGTTTTAACTTTTAAGTCATAAGTGGAAATCAACGGTTCACATTACTTTGAGATTCGAACTAAAATCGTTTGAGAACTTATTTCGAATGAACCAGATCCAATTTGAATTTGGTTTGAATTAATTTCGAACTATTTCAAATCGAACTTTTTACGAACTTTTTCGAATCAAACTAGAATCGAATCACGAACTACGATTTTTTTGTACAGCCCTAAGCCCCCTCCTCACAAAAAATACAACTATATTTTTATAAATTAAGGGGAAATTTCATGTAAATTTCGATTTGAAATATCATAATTTCAAAATTACGTACTCCTATAAAATTCATAAATATCACATTTACCCTTCTAAATTTTAAAAACTCACAAATTTATCCATTTTGTTAACTTTCTATTAAAACTCATTTTAAATTTTTTAAGTACCCATTTTACCCTTTATTATAATCAAGTATAATTTAGTATATTCTGGTTGATCAATTTTTTAAGTACAATTGCTCAGGTTCATCATGCTTATATGGTGTGAGATATGCTGATGAATCGTATACGATCGGTTATTATGCAGAAGAATATACATTGAATCTTACACCTGATGTGATCGAAAAATTCCGGTTTGGATGTGGTCAAAATAACTCTGGCAATTTTGGAGAAGTAGCAGGGTTATTAGGTCTTGGTCCTGCTAATGACTCTTTTGTGTTGCAAACTTCCGACAAATATCACTGCATTTTTGCGTATTGTTTACCGGGTGTTGCAAGCTCTACAGGCTACCTAAAATTTGGTAGTGACAGCTCCTTACCAAACACTAAATGCACCCCGATTGCAGAGAAACTTAGGTCAAAGCCGTTTTATTTTTTAAATATGACTGGACTAAGTGTTGCTGGCCAATCCCTCTCAATAACCTCGACAACCTTCTCAAATGCCAGTATGATCATTGATTCTGGTACATCGATCACCCAACTGCCTCCAGATGCCTACCAAGCTCTCAGATCTGCATTCAGAGAGCACATGACATGGTATAAGCTGGTGCCGGGTGACTCAACACTTGACACGTGCTACGATTTCACCGGAGTCGACAACATGACAATTCCATCTGTCGGCGTCCTATTTGAAAATAATGTATATTTAGATCTTGATCACAATGGAATAATGTATATGATTCCCAACTCACAATTAGCCTGCCTTGCATTTACCAGTAATAGTGACCCAAGCGACCTGGGCGTCTTTGGAAATGTTCAGCAGAAAACATTTAATGTGGTATATGATATACCAAATGGAGAAATTGGCTTTAGCCCAAAGGCATGCTGAACCAGAAGAAAAACTATCAGCATATTAAGATTAATAAAACCACATTAAATGATTATATCGGCATAAGTAGTGTGTAATAGCTTTTAAGGATGTCTTATGTGTGGCACCATATATTCTTTCTTTTAACAAAGTTGGGCTTCGGTGCTGTGCCCACTTGAAACAACTACCACAGGTTTGTCTCTTTCTGATTTTAAAAATATAGAGGCAAGGTTTCTCCATTGTCCTTCAAACAATTGGGATGCCTAGTGATGATATCTCAAATAAAATTAAAAGATAGAGAAAATAGTCGTTAAGACTATTTTAAATCTGAAGGCACCAAACCCTCTTTAAAACACATTTTCAAAACAAATCAATTTAGCGATGCATTTTCCGCTAAGCCACCCCCAATGATTGGCACCGCATAGGTCGCTTAAGAGGGCACAAGAGGAGTGATGTAAGATTCCACCCATAAATCATGATATTAAAGTCCCACCGTCAATATAAGAGTGGAGAAATGCGAGGTCCATAAATAAAGTCTCATGTACAAAATGGGCTTTGTTGAGTTGTGCCCTCTAAACAACTAACAAATGGGCTTTGTCAAGATTGTGTCTTTAAACAATTGTCACTGGTACGCTCGTCTGTCCAGTCATCTAAAGAGACGAGCAAGATTTATATCTTTGTGCTGAACAAAATAAGGCCTTGATATTGTACCTGGGTCAAGTGTGCACTAAAATAATTATCTATGCCTAATGATTGATGCTACATAAGTTGTCCAAGAAGGCACGAGAGGAGTGAAGTAAAATTCCACCCCACATATATACATATACATTAAAGTCCCACCATACAAGGTCTCACGTAGAAAAATGGGCTTTGTCACTGGTACGCTCGTCTGTCTAGTTATCTAAAGAGACGAGCAAGCTTTATAACTTTATGCTGAACAAAATAAGGCCTTGATATTGTGCCTGGGCCATGTGTGCACTAAAACAATTATCTATGCCTAATGATTGACGTCACACAGGTTGTCCAAGAAGGCACGAAAGGAGTGAAGTAAAATTCCACCCCACATATATACATTTACATTAAAGTTCCACCATACAAGGCCTCACGCACAAAAATGGGATTTGTTAAGATTGTGCCCTTTAAACAATTGTCACTAGTACGCTCATCTAGCCAGTCATCTAAAAAGACGAGCAAGCTTTACATATTTGTGCTGAACAAAATAAGGCCTTGATGTTGTGCCTGAGACTATGTGAACTCTAAATCAATTATCACAACCTGCTAGCCCATAACTAAAAAGAGGCCCTACCCTCCAATGCATAATCATAAAACCCTAAATCATGTCGAGACTTGGGTCAAGACGAATTTCTAAAAAGTCCCACCTAGGCTATGTCTATATCACAACGCCTATAAAAGGCTCATGAAATCAGTCCCACCGAGGCCATATTTATATCACAATGCCCATAAGAAGCTCATGAAACCAGTCCCATCGAGATTGTATCCATACCACAATACCCATAAGAGGCTCATGGAACCGGTCCCACCGAGGCTGCGTTCATATCACAATGCCTATGAAAGGCTCATGAAACCAGTGCCACCAAGGCTGTGTCCTTATCATAATGCCCATAAGATGCTCATAGAAAAATCCCACCGAGGTTGTGCCTATATTGCAAGGCCCATAAGATACCGATGGAGAAGTCCCACCAAGACTGCATCTATACTACAAAGTCCATAAGAGGACCATAAATCAATCCCACCAAAGGCATAAACATGCCAGAAGATTGAGGCAATCCCCAAAAAAATAAGCTTCGAGGTACTCCCTCACCAAGCCAAAACCAAGCGCCAAGGTGTTCCCTCACAAAACCGAAACCAAGCCCCGAGGTGATCCTTCACAAAGCCCTAAATAAATTCTGAGGTGGTCCCTCGTAAAACCAAAACAATCTCCGAAGTGATCATTCGTGAACTCAAATAAATCTTTGAGGTGATCCCTCATAAATTCAGACAAATCTCCGGAGTGTTCCCCTGCAAAATCAAACTGCCTCCGGAATAATCCCTTGCGAGAATAAAACCATGCCCGGGGTACTCCCTCGAAAAGCACACTCAGAAATGACCTTCAGGTAAAAGCAAATTTCCTTATCATCCGCAAAGACCTTGTTGCATAAAGCTAGTCAATGTCGAGATATGATGCCAGATAACACTTAGAACATCATAGCATAAAGCTCGTTCTTTGTGAAATCTAAAGCGAATTCGAGGCTCAGGGCCGAAGATTGTGTCGCACTCTTTTGGAAGACCCAGTCGCATAAAGCTGGTCTAACATGAAAGTGCGTGATGCTGGGTTTGGCATGTAACCAGATCCAAAGGCAGGCTTTTCCCTCTCCCAAGTGGGGAGTCCAATGTCCAAATCATCCATACAGACCCATTGCATAAAGCTGGTCTGACATAAAGAAATACGTTTGAGGTCAACCTGAGAATATCCTGTCGCTTAGAACCCGGTGGGAGAAAACTCCGAAGGCCCGAACCATAAAGGAAATAAACATTTGAGGCCAGCCCGAGAATATTCCATTGCTTAGAATCCGATGGGAGAAAACTTCGAAGGACCGAACCATAAAGGAAATAAACGTTTGAGGTCAACCCGAGAATATTCCATCGCTTAAAATCCGATAGGAGAAAACTTTGAAGGCCCGAACCATAAAAAAGAGGGAGAAAGAAAATTTGGCATGAACCAATATTTAAGTTACAATCACATGAGAGTAACATACAAGCGGTGAGTTCAATGGGATACACCCCGCAACATAGCAAAACAAGCATATGTCTTGGATACAAGTGCCTACATCTAGACAATATCAGGGGCAATAGCCAAACATGGAGCAATGGCTACAGAAGTTTCCTGGGAATGCCCCGTGACCTCTTTCCTCTCTTCAGTGGGTAATCCTTCTCCGAGCGGACCTGATCCTACACATGCATGGATAAAAGTCCAGAAAACAAGTCATGTAAGCCGTAAAAGGAAATAAGGTTAAAGAAAACCATACCTGATCCCTCTGGGAGCATAGTGGCTCCTGATGAGTGAGCCTTAGAGATAGCCTGCCCCCTCCTTCTCTTGGGGCCAGTCGCCTCACTAGACGGGTCAGAACATTGCAAGGTCCGAGTAGGGATCCCAAATGATGTAAACACCCCTCCTACTAGCTCAGAGAGTGTTAAATCAAACAAAAGATAAAACAAGTTAGCAACACTGAGATTAAAGTAAATGTTGCGAAGAATGAAATCAAAATGAACATACCAGCTCTGGAAGATCCTGGGGCTGAAGACTCAAAGAAACGACTGTCACGGCTCTGCCTAGCACAATAACAAATGGAGGAACAATCCTCGGAAAGGTCCGGGCAATACCTCTCCCATCTAGTACTCCAAGTCCCACATATAGCAAGGTCGTACCATATCTCTAAACCATCTCTCATATCTAACAGAGAGAGAAACATGTCTGAAAGGTCTAGGCATAAGGAACCTGACTTGGGTCTCAACCCTAAGTAAAGAAGTCTAGCACCTAGCTGCACCTGCTAAATCAGCACAGATGTCATCAGCTGAAGGGACATCAGCAGGGATGTACTAGTCTAAACCAAACTGATGAGCACTATGGGGCATATATGGCTCCAAAATCACGCGATCGCCTATTCTCAAAGGAAGAAGACCATGGCGCAAGCTAACAAAAAAATCCCAACTGGGGGGAACCCAACACCAAACTCCTCCGGTGGTCACCATCAAGACCCCCGTCAAATAAAACCAAATCCTATGTTAAGGCTTTGTGTTTTACGCTATGTTAAGGCTCGATGCTTATTAAATGCTTTATGCTAAATTTCTCATTGTGTTTTCTATTTGTAAGATGTGTTTATGTTTATCAGTGTCAATAGGAAGTGGGTACAGGGTTGGAAAGAGGTACCAGGTTGGTATAGGGAGGATTGTCCAATGAGGGTTTTCTGGTATAAATCCATCCGGGCTATTATTTCCAATGATATATCCACAGAAAAAAAAGCACCCACCTATTCAAATAATTGCACCAAAAATTGACCAAGTGGGGCCTACTTTAGCTAGCCATGGAAATAGTGGGGTGGGTCCCACGTAATCTGCCTTTGGAAATACTCAAGTGGGTCCCACTTAAATAGCCTTGGAAATACCTACGGGCTCTAGGGGTGTCACTCTTGGAAATGAAACAGTTGGGACCCACATTCCAAACCCTTGGAAATAATCGGGTGGGTCCCTCATTTGATTGACTTGGAAAAACTAAGGTGGGCCCCACATATTCTACCTTTGGAAATAAACCAGGCAATGGCCAAATTTGAAAGTTTTTCCAAGGGCCATTTTTCCAAGAGCAGGCCCTTGGAAAAAGCTAGAAATGAGTGTTTCCAACAGTGCTCTTGGAAATACTGGCTATTTCCAACGAGGGTATTAGCGACGGGAGTATTTCCAAGGGTGGCGCTTGGAAATAATCATTTTTGGGCTTTTTTCAAAGGTAAGCCCTTTGAAAAAGCCCTATTCCTGCCATTGCTAATAGTGTGAATTCTAGTAGTGTTTGTTGAAGAAAATTTTATTTGTGAAGGCCTTCGATCTACCAAGTATATATATAAAAAAAGGCCTTGGACAAAAATCTCAAAAGATTGTGAAAACATTTTTTTTTTAGTAAAGTTGGAGGTCAAACCATTCAACTATTTAATACTTTTGTTATTAGAACAAATGATTTATTCCTTCTGAGTTTCGAATCTATGACCTCTCACATAGAACCATGTGCGATTACCACTAGACTAAATATTAGTTCTTAAGATTGTCAAAACATCAACCATGTAAAAAATGTATGTTAAATTGAGATAGTTATGACATATTATTAATCGGAAATAATTGGTCGATCAATTAGTCAAAAAAATTCGTATTGATTTAATCGCTGCCCATGGCTAATCGGCCAATTAATCATCGAACTACTTAGGCTCAGCTTTAGAAAATACTATGTTAATAGTCATTCAGAAAAGAAGATCCACCCAAACATTATACATTCTTTCTTTATGCAAGTAATGCAAATTTTCAATTTAATTTGTTTCGTATATATTCAACTGGTCAAAAAAAGTGATAAAAAATAAATATATTAAAGTTATTTACAAACTTTTTTTATTTTAAGATTTTATATTAAATTAATTTAAAATTTTACATTTTATATTTTATATTTTTTTATGTAAATGCATTACTCTTGAGATAACTTGATTTTATAGTTCATATCTGTCATTTAAAATTTATTATTTTAAAATTAAAACTCACGGAGATAGATCTTGACTTAATAAACTCAAAAAAATAATAATAATAAAATACATCGGGCAAATTACAGAAAAATAATAATAAAAAAATAATATTGTCTTTTTGCCTTTTTTTTTTTTACAAAAAAATAATAATAATAAAATACATCGGGCAAATTACACAATTAATTGTCAATGCATGCATGCTTATTAATTCGGTCAACTAACCGTGTCCATCGGGCAAAATTTAAAATCAGTAACCGTGTCCATCGGGCAAAATTTAAAATCAGTCACCGTGTCCATCGGGCAAAATTTAAAATCAGTCACCGTGTCCATCGGGCAAAATTTAAAAGCAGTAAACAACATTCCCAACACTTTATGAATGCATGATACTGACAATTAATTTCAATCAGACCTCAAATGAAATCTTCATTGTTACAACGGCCAGCCATAATATATATCTCTTTCTTTATCGATACATGTATACTGCAAATATTCAAGCATGGTACTTCAGTAATGCATTGTGGTTTTTCATGGCTAATAGTTTGCTCATTAGCTTATTGCAAATATATTTACTCTTTCTCTCTTTCTCAACATGCGCATTAGGTTTGGCCAAGTTTCATGTGGTCGATTTACGTGATCTCACTTCAAAAAATGTTTGCTCTCCACCAAAAGGTATATGATCTTTTCTCAATTAGGCTTAATTGTCCTCAGCTAATTTATTTGTACATGAGAACAAAAAATCGAGAACAAGCATTTGGTATAGTGAAAAAGCAACACTCTCCGTATGAAAGGGCGCACGTCTGAAACCGAAAAAAACAATTCTTTGTGAATATTAAATAATTAGGTGACTTGACCAATCTTTACTAAGAAAAAAATATTTTCTTGATAACATGGGCGGATCCCCTGTATACTGAGAGGGGGGTTGCAACTGCCCCTCATGAATTTTGATTTAATAGGTCCATAATAATTTATTCCATGTTGTTTTTGTTATTTAATATTTAAGATAATATTATTTTGTTGTTATTATGTAAGAGACTATTTATGTTATTTTTATTATGTAATTTTTTTTTTATCTCAGACCCAATTAGTATTTTTTTTAATGACACTGTAGAAGCTACTAATCAGGTACCCAATTAGTTAATGTATTTGAATTGAATCGGATAAGTTATTTGAACCCGACTAGTTAATGGGTTTGAACTTAATTCATGCCCCACCTTGACATAAATCCTCGATCTGTGCGAACCTGTTGATAGAAACTTCTAATTTCAAATTTCAAATTTCTACTATCAGTTCTTCATTAAAGCTAAATGGATTTCAAGTTTTTCTCATATCAGTTTTTCATTAATTCTTAATTATTATCTATTTGTAGTTATGGAAAGGTTCAAATCAGCAAAACCAACACTGAAAATTGTTGATCGACAAGGTCCTTGCTCCACATTACACCCGGCTGAGAAATTATCTCTCGAACAGATCCTTTCCATTGATCAATCCCGAGTCGACTCAATTCATTGCCAAATCTCTGCTCTCTCCCACAAAGGCAAAACCTCAGGCCCATTGTCATCATCACTAATCACAGCTCAAGACGGCGGCTGATATGGTGTTGGCAATTACATCGTACAGGTTGGCATCGGCACGCCTAGTAAAACTTTGACACTTGTCTTTGATACAGGTAGCGATGTCACTTGGACCCAGTGCCAGCCATGTCAGGGATTTTGCTACGCACAAAAAGACCCGATCTTTGATCCATCTCAATCCTCCACCTTCATGAATGTATCTTGCAACTCGACTCCATGTAATGATGTTAGTGTTAACAGTTGCTTGGGTTCCACCTGTTTGTATGATGTGCAATACGGTGATGGATCATACACAGTTGGTTACTACGCAGAAGACACACTGACACTTACCCCTGATATTATACAAAAATTTCGGTTTGGATGCGGTCAGAATAACAATGGGTCTACATTGGGTGAAGTAGCGGGATTGTTAGGCCTCGGTCGTTCAAGTGAATCTTTTGTGTCACAAACTTCCAACAAATATCAACATATTTTTGAATATTGCTTACCTCCTGTATCAAGTTCCACAGGCTATTTAAATTTTGGCAGCAATTCTGATATCTCAAACAAAAACCGCACACCAATTAAACCTGGTTCACATTACTATATAACCATGACCGGATTAAGCGTTGATGGCAAAACCCTCCCGATAAGTCCGACAGTCTTCTCAGATGCCGGGATGATCATTGATTCTGGTACAGTGATCACCCGATTGCCTCCAGATGCCTACCAAGCTCTCAAATCTGCATTCAGAGAGCACATGACACAGTATAAGATGGTGCAGGTGCCGGATGATTTCCTACTTGACACATGCTACGACTTCACCGGAGTCGACAACATGACAATTCCATCTGTCGGTGTCCAATTTCTAAATAATGTATCTTTAGATCTTGATCACAATGGAATAATGTATATAGTTCCCAACTCACAATTAGCCTGCCTCGCATTTGCTGGCAACAGGAACGCAACAAGCCTGGGCATTTATGGAAATGTTCAGCAGCGAACATTTAATGTAGTATATGATATACCAAAAGGAGAAATTGGCTTTAGCCCAGATGCATGCTGAAACACCAGAAAAACTATCAGCATATTATGATTAATAAAACCATATTATATGATTATATCGGCATAATTATGTAGTGTGTAATAGCTTTCAAGGGTGTCTTTATGCATGCATAATTAAGTAGTGTGTAATATCATATGATATGTACTATATATATTTGCAGTTATGATGTTTGAAATTGAATAAACTTTGAGAAAAGAAGTTTCTGTAACCTGTATAATGAAACATAAATATAATGTTACAGTTCCTTCTATAGGCTCAATTTGTTTTTTAATGTTAGAGTTTCTTATAAAGGTTTTGCTTTCAAGATTGAAGCTATTAGTACTTTGCAATGTGTGCACATTGATGTGTGCTATACATCTATATTTTTGTTTTCAAGTTCAAACAGTCAATCTGAACTGTTTAACTTGATCTTTATATGAGAATACACATAATTACATACAAGTTTTTATATTTTTTTAATTTTTATTTAGAATTTGATTAATTGGTACAAAATCAGTACTTTTGGATAGTTCATAATCTAGATCACATTATTTTCTATATATCTAAACAAAATAATATACAAATTCTAAAAAAATATAAAATTTGATCTCAAAGTATTTTTTCACATAAGATTATATTAAATGATTCGAATTATTTTCTATAATATGAACATACATGCATTACAAAATTGCAAACTACCATAGCCTCACTCTGCTTGGTTTGCTTTTAATGTTATTATGTAGTACCATTGTTGAATCATGATTTTACACCAGCCCGATCCAAACCCAAATTGTCCCTAACAATCTAAAGCCCGGCCCAAATTAACTCTGGAATCAAGATCATAGATATTCGTAAAGTAACACAACTTTTGAGTTTGGACCCGGATTAAGTGGATTCTGATCGGACAGTCAGAATGAAATCCTCATCAACTTTTGGTAAGGATCCAGAAAGAATATTTCCCCATCAAGCAAAACGACATCGGATCCTCCCGGTACCGTAAAAGCGATTCTTTTACAACTACTGAATCCATACCGTTCATTCAACTTTGCACCAATCTCGAAGCACAGACTGCTAGTAAATCTGGACCATTGTTTTAGTAATCATAAAAGATTCTTTTTTAGGGTACCGGGGAGGATATAAATTCCAAGCAAAGACGAGCAATAGCAATTTTAGTGAACCTTTCTTCATACCTGCCATTACCAGACTTCACCATCTTGCCTTTGCCTCCTCCTGTGGTAGAGCGACCGATGCGTTCCTTGTTACCACAACCTTTCAACAGTGAAGAGATATCCCTTCCACTGCCACTTTATAATTACCCAATCCTGGGTTGAAAATGAAGCAACAGCAACAGCAAAAACAAAATTGCTATTGCTCGTCTCTTCTTCTTCATCGTCTCTTTTTTCCTTTGTTCAAGTATTAGCAATGCCCGATGAAGGGGCTCTGCAGCACACGCCGACGTGGGTGGTGGCGAGCGTATGTACAGTGATCGTTGCCATTTCTCTTGCCGTGGAGCGCTTCCTCCATTATCTTGGCAAGGTCGATTTTTCTCAGTAGCCCCCTTAGAGCTGCAAACAAATCGAATCGAATCGAACTTATTCTAGTTTGAGTTTTATTTGAATTAATTTTGAACTAAGTTTGGTTTGAATTAATTTCGTATTGAACTTTTTACAAACTCAATTTCGATTCTTTTACGAAGATTTTTATGACAAGGAAGAAAATTGTAGTCGCCGAAAGCGAGAGGTGAAAGTCGTCTACGGTTTTAGAACTGAGAACGAAAATTACGACTTACGAGTTATGACTTATGACTGGACGGCCTTATGTTTTAACCTTTAAACCATTAGTGAAAATCAACCGTTCACGTTACTTTGAGATTCGAACTATAATAGTTTGCGAACCTAATTCGAATGAACCAGATCTAATTTGAATTTGGTTTGAATTAATTTCGAACTATTTCAAATCAAACTTTTTCGAATCAAACTAGAATCGAATCACGAACTACGAATTTTTTGTGTAACCCTAAGCCCTCTCCTCACAAAAAATATAACTATATTTTTATAAATTAAGGGGGAATTTTATGTATTCCCCCTCAAAAGTTTCAAAATTACATATTCCCCCTCTAAAATTCATAAATATCATATTTACCTTTCTAAATTTCAAAATCTCACAAATTTACCCATTTTGTTAACTTTCTATTAAAAGTCATTTTAAATTTTTTAAGTACCCATTTTACCCTTTATTATAATCAAGTATAATTTAGTATATTCTGGTTGATCATTTTTCGAGAGAAAATATGATATTATGAATTTTAGAGAGAGGAGGGAATATGTAATTTTGTAGTTTTTGAGGCGTACGTATACATGAAATTTCCCCCATAAAGTAAGTACAGAAATGAAGATTTAATTGGTGTTAGCAAGTTCAGAATGTAATTTAAAGATGTGCCAACGTTAGCAAATTAACATCTAGTTAATTATGCACATTCACCGTCACTGCACTGATTGTTAAATCCACTAGCTTGTTTTCCTATGAGAAATTACGTCTATTTCTTTTCTTCCACAGGGCCCAGGTGTCAGCCGCTCATGCCGTATCCCAGTCCAAAATCTCATAGCATAGATACATTCCCAAAAATAGCATCCATAATTTATAGATGTGCCAAAATAGCATCTAGTTATGCACATCCATCGTTACCGCAATGATAGTTAATTAAATCCATGGTTTGATTTTACTTTTCATAAAGAAAATGATAAAAATTGTATTTAACAGTTTTATTTTGACAATTGAGATTTAAAAGCGGAGGCGCAAAAAATTGAAAAATTTTAACCCTCATATTTGATTAGGTATTTTAGTTTAAAATATTTATGTATTTCACTTTAAAATAATAATTGATAGCTACTTTGAATTCCTAAAATAAACACATTTATCTGAACTGAAATGTTGAGCTTTAATTCAAACTCATTGTTGCAAACTTGCAATTACTTTACAATGCATACTTGTCTGAACAAAATGAATAATTAATTAATGGTTCATTTATTTTTCGGAATGTTAAATTCAGAATATATTTGAAGGAAATAATTATCAAGACTATTATAAAATTCAAGTTCTTTTGACATGATGGGTACTAATTTAGCTATTTTTGAGCGATGAAGAAGCCTCACAACTTCTTCATCATTGTGCCTATTGATATCTAAATTCAAAACCTCTTAAAAATTTATCTAATAGCTTAGTTATCACTAGAATTATTAATTAGTTGGATTCACTAATGTAGAAACATTTCTAGTTAAAATTTGAACTCTCATTCTCCACTCACAAAGTGTTATTAACTACTACTGGTTTTCAATAATTTAGTTTTTTTTTTTTAATACAAGAAAGATGGTAGTTTAGCCGCCTACCAACTTTTACTTAATGATCTACTCACTGCCCACGACTAACCGGCCAATTAATTATTGAAGTACTTAGGCTCAGCTTTAGAAAAGACTATGTTAATAGTCATTATATTCAGAAAAGAAGATCTACCCAAACATTATATATTCTTTCTTTATGCAAGTAATGTAAGTTTTCAATTTAATTTGTTTAGTATATTCAACTGGTAAAAAAAGTGATAAAAAATAAATATATTAAAGTTATTTACAAAATTCTTTATTTTAGTGTCTTGATTTTATATTAAATTAATTTAAAATTTTACATATTTTATATTTTTTGTATGTAAATCCATTACTCTTAAGATAATTTGATTTTATAGTTCATATCTGTCATTTAAAATATTATTTTAAAATTAAATCTCATGGAAATCGATTCACTTAATAAACTCAAAAACATTAATACAATGGCCATTTTGCATTTTTAAAATAATAATAATGATAATAATAATAATAATAATAATAATAATAATAATAATAATAATAAAATAAAATAAAAAACACGCTAACTACTTCAATAATTAGTCCTGCTTTTTCTACAAGTAGCAATCAATTGTGAACAAAGCATTGACTCCAAGTCTTTAATTCGGTCAATTAACCGTGTCCATTGGGCAAAATTTAAAATCAGTAAACATTATTTTTTTTTTTTAAATGACCGGGCAGAGGCTGCCAGGGTAATATTAGAACCAAACAAAAAAATACAGGGTTACAACGTCTACCATTTTTATCGGATCTTCTACTGAGAATCCAAACAACAGAACCATCTAAAAACCATCATGCAGAAAAGCCCCTGTAAAGCTTATCAATTAGAACCGAACCAAAAACAGTAAAACTGATTAAAGGAAATGAGGCGAGATATCTTATCAGTAAACATTCCAAACACTTTATGCATGCATGATGCTGACAATTAATTTCAATTATTGGACCTCCAATCAAATCTTCATTGTTACAACTGCCAGCCATAATATAATATATCTTTCTTTATCAATACTAGTTGTTGGACATTATGTTTTGTCAATACATGTGGACTACAAATATATATATAAGCATGGTAATTGAGTATTGCATTGTGGTACTTCTTCATGGCTAATAATTTGCTCATTAGCTTATTGCAAATATGTTTACTCTTTCTCTCTTTCTCAACATGCGCATTAGGTAATTTGCCCAAGTTTCATGTGGTTGATTTACATGCTCTCACTTCAAAAAATGTTTGCTCTCCACCAAAAGGTATCTATACATGATCTTTTCTCAATTAGGCTTAATTGTCTTCAGTTAATTTATTTATGCATGAGGGAAAAAAAATTGAGAACCAACCTAATTTAGTCTAGTGAAAAAAGCAATGCTCTCTGTGTAGGAGGTCACGGATTTGAAATCAAAAAAAACAATTCTTTGTGAATATTAAATAGTTGGGTGACTTGACCTCCAACTTTTACTCAAAACAAAAACATATATATTTTCTTGATAACATGGCCGGATCCCCTCTATACCAAGAGGGGGGTTGCAACTGCCCCTCATGAATTTTGATTTAATAGGTCCAGATTAATTTATTCCATATTGTTTTTGTTATTTTTAATATGTAAAATAATATTATTTTGTTGTTTATTATGTAAGAGATTATTTTGAGTCAATCTAATATACACTTAAGTGTACCGATTGAACCATACACTTAACCCTAGAACTCTAGGATTAGCTTTGAGATTCGCGCTGCACGACTTTTGAATAATCTACACGACTTTTAAAAAAACCGTACGGTCCTAGGGTTAAGTGTACGGTACACTTAAGTGTATATTAGTTTTACACGATTATTTCTGTTATTTTTTATTATGTAAGAGAATATTTTTGTTTTTTTTTAATCTAGTATGCAATTAGTTAATGGATTTTAATTGAATCTGATAACCTATTTGAACCCAATTAGTTAATGGGTTTAAACTCAATTCATGCCCCACCCTGACATAAATCCTCGATTTGCGCGCTCCTGTTGATAGAAACTTCTAATTTCAGATTTCTACTATCAGTTCTTCATTAAAGCTAAATGGATTCCAAGTTTCTCATATCAGTTCTTCATTAATTCTTAATTATTATCAATTTGTAGATATGGAAAGGTTCAAATCAGTCAATCCAGCACTGAAAATGGTTGATCGACACGGTCCTTGCTCCACATTACACCCGGCTGAGAAATTGTCCCTTGAGCAAATCCTTTCCAATGATCAATCCCGAGTCGACTCGATTCATCATCGAGTCTCTGCTATCTCTGGCAAAGGCACAACCTCGGGTCCATTGTCACCATCACAAATCACAGCTCAATCTGGCATCTCATATGGTGTCGGCAATTACATCGTACAGGTTGGCATCGGCACGCCTAGTAAAACTTTGACTCTTATCTTTGATACAGGTAGCGAGGTCACTTGGACCCAGTGCCAGCCATGTCAGGGATTTTGCTATGCACAACAAGACCCGATCTTCGATCCATCTCAATCCTCCACCTACATGAATGTAACTTGCAACTCGACTCCATGTAATGATGTTTATAATAACAGTTGCTCGGGTTCCACCTGTTTGTATGGTGTACAATACGGTGATGGATCATACACAGTTGGTTACTACGCAGAAGACACACTGACACTTACCCCTGATATTATACAAAAATTTCGGTTTGGATGCGGTCAGGATAACAACGGGTCTACATTGGGCGAAGTAGCGGGATTCTTAGGCCTCGGTCCTTCGAGTGAATCTTTTGTGTCACAAACTTCCGACAAATATCAACGTGTTTTTTCCTATTGCTTACCTCCTGTATCAAGTTCCACGGGCTATTTAAATTTTGGCAGCAATTCTGATACCTCAAACACAAACCGCACACCGATGAAACCTGGGCCATTTTACTACTACCTAACCATGACTGGATTAAGCGTTGCTGACAAAACCCTCCCAATAAGTCCGACAGTCTTCTCAAAACCCGGGATGATCATTGATTCTGGTACAGTGATCACCCGATTGCCTCCAGATGCCTACCAAGCTCTCAAATCTGCATTCAGAGAGAACATGACCCAGTATAAGATGGCGCAGAGCTATTCAATACTTGACACATGCTACGACTTCACCGGATTTGACAACGTGACGATTCCATCCGTTGGCGTCCAATTTGAAAATAATGTATCTTTAGATCTTGATTTCAATGGAATATTGGTTCCGATTTCCAACACACAAGCCTGCCTTGCATTTGCTGGTAACAGTGACCCAAACGACATGGGCATTTTTGGAAATGTTCAGCAGAGAACATTTAATGTGGGATATGATATACCAAAGGGAGAAATTGGCTTTAGCCCAGATGCTTGCTGAAACACAAGCAAAACTATCAGCATATTAATTATGATTTATAAAACGATATTATATGATTATATCGGCATAATTAAGTAGTGTGTAATAGCTTTCAAGGGTGTATTTATGCATGTGTGGCACCAAAGATATATATTATATTTACAGTTATGATGTTTGAAATTGAATAAACTTTGAGAAAAGAAGTTTCTGTAACCTGTATAATGAAAGATAAATATAATGTTACAGTTCCTTATGTAGGCTGTAGGCTTTGCTATAATGTTACTGTTTCTTACGAAGCTTTTGCTTTCCAGTGTGAGGTTATGTTAATTGGCATGCATTATGCATATTGGTCTGTGTTAGGGATTTATATCTCTGTTTTCAAAATCTAAATAGTATTTGAATCATTCAACATGATCTTCATATGATAATGTACTTAATTACATACTAAATGTTATAATTTGTAAAAAAATTTACTATTTTCTAATAGATAGAAAATTACTACTTTCTGATGATCCATCCAGAATTATTTGATCAGGTGATTTCCTATTTATCTAAAAATTAGTATAGAAATTCTAAAAAATATAAATTTGATTTTAAACTCGTATTATCGTTATTGATCGTTGTCAGAAACCTGAAAACTAGTTCTCAGTAATTCAGTTTATTCAAAAAAAATTTCTTATCTTTGTATAGTAAAAAAATTTATTGCTTTTCAGGTAAAAAGGAATATTTTATTTTAATTTGAGACAAAAGCTAAAATGGTCGTCAAAACATTAATAAGACAGGAAAAAAAATATTACTGAGATAGTTACGGGATATTTTATATAAAACTGATAATGCATCTGACAATGAAGACTCTAAGAGAATCAGAAGAATTCAAATCAGCTGAAATTCAAATGCATGAACAGTACCGTTGAAATTTTTGGAATTCTAAATCTAATCATTCAACTTTTTCTGTACACGGATCTCAGAATAGCTGATTTTTCTGTGCACGCATCTCAAAACAGTTCAACTGTTGGATTCGAAATTTCAGAGTTACTGTTCATGCATCTGGGATTTCAGTTGATTTGAATCCGAATCAGAAGGTTACGGGATATTTTATATATTGGATAATCATATACCTATATATATAGAGAGAGAGAGAGAGAGTGTGACTAATATGCATTCGTAAGCACTTCGGCCGAAGTGCTTACGGTCCAAATTTAATTTTTCAAAATCCAAACCGTCGATCTGAACCGTTCATATTGTTCTCCATATTAATATGTGCTTGGAGACCAAATTTTATATTTTTCTGAATTTTTTTACTATTTATTAAGTATTTTACAAAATTGTTGATCCAACGGTAGCTTAACAAAACAGTAAAATCAGCAGCTACCGTTGGATCAACAATTTTGTAAAATACTTAATAAATAGTAAAAAAAATTCAGAAAAATTTAAAATTTGGTTTCCAAGCACATATTAATATGGAGAACAAGATGAACGGTTTAGATCGACCGTTTGAATTTTGAAAAATTAAATTTGGACCGTAAGCACTTCGGCCGAAATGCTTACGAATGCATATTAGTCACACTCTCTCTATATATATATAGGTTAAAAAATATATATAAACTCTATGCGAATCAGAAGGTTAGATACTACGAATAATGCTCTATGTCAAAATTCTTTGAACAAGGAAATTAATACTATCCAAACATTATATTTTCCTCCTTTTCAAATTTGTTAAGTATTCAGCAGTTAAAAATTAATCAAAATAAATGTACTAAAATAACTGAAATATAATTAATTTTCTCAACTGATTTGCTTTATACTAAAGTAATAATTGAAAATAAATTTATAAATTTTAATTACATGCAAAAGTATTACTCGTAAGATAACTCGGTTTAACACTTTGAATTTATCATTTAAAATCAATCGAATAATAGTTTAATTTTTAAAATCATAAGAGAGCTGCGTGGACATTTAGCTAAATATCTGTGTAGAAAGAGTAATCATACATGAATATTTAGCTAAATATCCGTAGAGATAGAGTAATCATACATGGCTGTTTATATAATAATCCATGTAGCTCGGTTATGAAGAGCGCCACCGCAAAGGAATTGTACACTGCTACTTATGCAATAATCTGTGTAGAATAGTAATCATATATGGCTATTTATGTAATAATCTGTGTAGCTCAGTTATGGAGAGCGCGACTATCAAGGAATTATACACGGTTATTTATGTAATAATCCGTGTAGCTTTCAATAATCGCACACGAATAAATATCCGTGTGTAAATATTCAGGAATTTCTACACTCTCATATTCAATATGGCAGAAAATTCGTGTAGCTCCAATGTTTAGTGTGTAGGATCCTACAATTAGGATCATAGCAGATTTATTTCCTCGTGAGGATCAGTGGCCATCCACGGTACGCAAGCTACATGTGGGGTGACTGCAACAAGCCAGATAGAGACAATTGGGGTCACGGGTCCTTGTTTTTATTAAGGATATGGGTCAAATCTTGCCATTTTACTCTTGCTCGGTGAAAGATATCAATGGGATAACCGCGTGGCATTGTACACCACATGCTCAATTCACTTATGTCTCAACCTACAAAATTTTGCGCAATAGGGGGGGTCATATCCCGATGTAGGGGGTTCTATGGAAGATGAAGATACCCATGAAAGTAAAAAAAAAAAAAAAAAAATTGGTTAATGTTGGAAAACAAAATCTTAATACAACAGGTACTATCATAACGAGTATGTGCCATTCAAATAGGTTGCCAACTCTGTGCATCCAAATTGATAGAAATCTGGGATCACATCATGTGGGAATGCTCCTATGCGCAAAGATTATGGAGGGGGCTTCTGGCGCACCACAATGTTATGATACGAGGGGGAACCAACATTCGGAAAATTTGGATCAAGGGTCTTCGGGAAATGACGTCACAGGAAAGAACGCGATGGAGTGTGATTTGAGCGGCCGGGGCTTGGACATTGTGGCGTGAAAGGAATAGAAGGGTATTTTCAGACAAACAAAAGTTAGTCCATTACCTAATTAATGGAATGGCAATAGATCATTGCTCAGTGGTTAAATTCAGTTTGAGGAGTTTGGTTTTATTATTTGAAACTAGTAAATATAGGATAATTAGGATATCCGTGCATCACAATAAAAATGAGACACTTTTTGCGAAGATAAAAAAATGACTTTTTGCGACAGACTACAGTTTTTTTTGTTTTTGCGATGGACAACCGTCATAAATGCGTTTTTTCTCTCGTAAAAAGTGTCTACTTTATTGTAGTACGTGTAAATAAAACTTTTTATCAATATATTTATTGGCGTTTCTTCAACCATATAAAAAAAAAATAGTCCTACTTTTTCAATAAATTAAATTAAGGGGCATGCAATCAATTGTTGTTGAGAAAAACAAAATATTGACTCCCAAGTTCAAGTATTTCGGTCAATTAACCATGTCCATTGGGAAAAAATTTAAATCAGTAAGAAACATTCCAAACACTTTATGCATGCATGATAATGACAATTAATTTCAATTGGACCTCCAATCAAATCTTCAAGGTTACAACAGCCAGCCATAATATCTCTTTCTTTATCTCTTGGGAAGAAAAGCAAGAATCGTAATTGAGAAGGTTTTCGTAGCAAAAGCCACCTTTATTCTATTTTTAGACTTTATTTCTAGACTTTTTCTATAAGAATCTAACAACTAAATAGGCTCTAGAATCTGATTCATTTTATCATTGATACTAGTTGTTGGACATTTTGTTTTGTGATCATGTGTACTATAAATATACAAGCAAGGTATTATTAAGTACTGCATTGTGGTTCTTAATGGCTAATAGTTTGCTCTTTAACTTATTGCAAATATATTTACTCTTTCTCTCTTTCTCAACATGCACATTAGGTTTGCACAAGTTTCATGTCGTTGATGTAAAAGCTTTCACTTCAAAAAATGTTTGCTCCCCACCAAAAGGTATCCACATGATCTTTTCTCTATGATGCGTTCAGATGTAGCAAGAATAGCGAGAATAGCGAGAACAGCGAGAATAGTTCTGTTCCGATCCATTCAAACATACTCAGGAACAGCAAGAATAGTGTTGTTCTCACTATACCTACAAAAAGTTGGAATAGCTAACATATACTCTCTCAAATGTTCAATCGTTGTTTTCGCTATTCTAAATGTTCAATCCAAATAACATTCTAAATAGCTTTGAATTAGCGCTATTCTTAAATAGTAGCTATTCTAGTTATTCTAAACCTACTATTCACAACAGTAGCTATTCTAGCTATTCTTTAGTGCATCCAAACGCACCCTATTAGACTTAATTGTCTTCAATTAATTTATTTGTACATAAGAAAATAAATGTTGCCTTGATAACACGGGTGGATCCAGTGTATAACGGGGGGTAGGTCTGGATTAATTTGCTCCACTGTCATTTTTGTTGTTTTTAATATGTAAAAGAATTATTTTATTGTTCATTATGTAAAAAACTTTTTTTTTTATCATGTAAGAGACTATTTTTGTTGTTTTTATCTATACCAAATTAGGTAATGGATTTGAATTGAATCTAATAAGTTATTTAAACCCTATTAGTTAATGGGTTTGAACCCGTTCCTGCTCTATCCTAATAGAAATTTTGAATCCACCCCTATTGATAGAAGCTTCTAATTTCAAGTTTCTACGTACTATCAGTTCTTCAATAAAGCTAAATGGATTCCATGTTTCTAATATAAGTTCTTCATTAATTCTTAATTAAATACTATTTATAGATATGGACAGGTTCAAATCAGTCAAACCAACACTGACAATTGTCAGTCGACACGGTCCTTGCTCGACACACCCGGCTGAGAAATTGTCTCTTGAGCAAATCCTTTCCAATGATCAATCCCGAGTCGACTCAATTCGTCGCCAAATCTCTTCTCTCTCCCGCAAAGGCAAAACCTTGGGCCCATTGTCATCATCACTAATCACAGCTCAAGACGGCAGATCATTTGGTGTCGGTGCTTACATTATAGAAGTTGGCATTGGCACACCTAGTAAAACTTTGACACTTGTCTTTGATACAGGTAGCTCTGTCACATGGACCCAGTGCAAACCATGTAAGCAATTTTGCTACGCACAAAAAGACCCAATCTTCGATCCATCTCAATCCTCCACCTACACGAATGTAACTTGCAACTCAACCCCATGTAATGATGTTAGTAATAACAGTTGCTCAGGTTCCTCCTGTGTGTATGGTTTGCTATACGGTGATGGATCATACGCAGGTGGTTACTACGCAGAAGACATACTGACTCTTAAGCCTGACGTGATTCAAAAATTTCGGTTTGGATGCGGTCAGTATAACATTGGGGATTTCGGTGAAGTAGCGGGATTGTTAGGCCTTGGTCCTTCAAGTGAATCTTTTGTGTCACAAACTTCTGACAAATATCAACGTGTTTTCGCATATTGCTTACCTGCTTTATCAAGTTCCACAGGCTACTTAAATTTTGGCAGCAATTCAGATATCTCAAACACAAACCGCACACCGATTACCAAAACAGCTAACTCTGGGTCATATTACTATATAACCATGACCGGATTAAGCGTTGCTGGTGAAACCCTTCCGATAAGCTCGGCAGTCTTCTCAAATGCCGGAATGATCATTGATTCTGGTACAACGATTACCCAATTGCCTCCAGAAGCCTACCAAGCTCTTAGATCTTCATTCATGAAGCACATGCCACAGTATAAGATGGTGCCAGGTAGTTCAACACTTGACACATGCTATGACTTCACCGGAGTCGACAACATGACAATTCCACCCATCAGCGTCCAATTTGAAAATAATGTATCTTTAGATCTTGATCACAATGGAATATTGTTTGGGACTTCCAGGGCAAAACTTTGCCTTGCATTTGCCAGTAACAGTGACCCAAATGACCTGGGCATTTTCGGAAATGTTCAGCAGAGAACATTTAATGTGGTATATGATATACCAAAGGGAGAAATTGGCTTTAGCCCAGATGCTTGCTGAAACACAAGCAAAACTATCAGCATATTAATTATGATTAATAAAAACAATATTATATGATTATATCGGCATAATTAAGTAGTGTGTAATAGCTTTCAAGGGTGTCTTTATGCATGTGTGGCACCAAAGATATATATACTATATATATTTACAGTTATGATGTTTGAAATTGAATAAACTTTGAGAAAAGAACTTTCTCTAACCTGTATAATAAAAGATAAATATAATGTTATAGTTCATCATATAGGCTTAATTTGTTTTTAATGTTAGAGTTTCTTATAAAGGTTTTGCTTTTAAGAGTGAGGCTATTAGTACTTCGCAATTAATGTGCATATTTATCTGTGCTATATATCTATATATTTGTTTTATAGTTCAAGCAGACGATCTAAACCATTCAATATGATCTTCATATGAAAAATACTTAATTACATACAAAATTTCATATTTCATATTTTTATTTATTTGTTTAATTAGTAGAAAATCAGTACTTTTGGATGGTTGAGAATCTTTAGATCACATGATATTCTATCTATCTAAAAAAAATAATATAAAAATTCTAAAAAAATGTAAAAATGTAAAATTGATTTTCAAAGTATATTTTCATATGAGATTATATTGATTCGAATTAATAGTTTAAAATTAAAAATATGAAACTACATACGCATTGCAAAATGTAAAATTTGATCTCTTGCTTGGTTTACTTTTAATGTTATTATATAGTACCATTGTTGAGTCATGATTTTACACGAGCCCGATCCAAACCCAAATTGTCTCTAACAATCTAAAGCCCGGCCCAAATGAACTCTGGAATCCAGATCATAGATATTCGTAAAGTAACCCAACTTTTGAGTTTGGATCCAGATTAAGTGGATTCTGATCGGACGATCGGAATGAAATCTTCATCAAATTTAAGGATCCAGAAAGAATATTTCCCCATCAAGCAAAGTGACGTCGGATCCTCCCGGTACCGTAAAAGCGATTGTTTTAGAACTACTAAATCTATACCGTTCATTTAACTTTGCACGTATCTCAAAGCATAATAATACTGGCCCCGTCGCTATCCCCTAATAAGCACCGGCTCCTAGTAAATCGGGACCGTTCTTTTTAGTAATTGAAGAAGATTCTTTTTTACGGTAAGAGCGACAATTCATTTGCAAAGTGAACCTTCTTTATTTTATTCCTGCCATTACCAGACTTCACCATCTAGCCTTTGCCTCCTTCTGTGGTAGAGCGACCGATGCGTTCCTTGTTACCACAGCCTATCAACAGTGAAGAGATATCCCTCTCCACTGCCGCTTTATTACCCAATCCTGGATGGAAAATGAGGCAACAGCAAAAACGAAATTGCTATTGCTCGTCTCTTCTTCTTCTTCTTCATCATTTCTTTTTCCTTTGTTCGAGTATTAGCAATGCCCGATGAAGGGACTCTGGAGCACACGCCGACGTGGGTGGTGGCTACGCACAAAAAGACCCGATCTTCAATCCATCTCAATCCTCCACCTACACAAACGTAACTTGCAACACGACCCCATGTAAAGATGTTAGTAAAAACAGTTGCTCGAGTTCCTCCTGCTTGTATAGTGTGCAATATGGTGATGGATCGTACACTTCTGGTTACTATGTGGAAGACACACTGACACTTACTGACTTACCCCTGATGTGATACAAAATTTTCGGTTTGGATGCGGTCAGTATAACAATGGGACTTTCGCTGAAGTAGCAGGATTGTTAGGTCTCAGTCCTTCGAGTGAATCTTTTGTGTCACAAACTTCCAACAAATATCAACGCGTTTTCGCATATTGCTTACCTGCTTTATCAAGTTCCACAGGCTACCTAAATTTTGGCAGTAATTCAGATATCTCAAACACAAACCGCACAACGATTATCAAAAAGCCTAACTCTGGGCCATATTACTATATAACCATGACTGGATTAAGCGTAGCTGGTGATACCCTTCTGATAAGCTCAACAGTCTTCTCAAATGCCGGAATGATCATCCATTCTGGTACAACATTGACCCAATTGCCTCCAGATGCCTACCAAGGTCTCAGATCTGCATTCAGAGAGCACATGACACAATATAAGCTGGTGCCGGGTGACTCAACACTTGACACATGCTACTATTTTACCGGAGTCGACAGCTTGACAATTCCATCCATCGGCGTCCAATTTGTAAATAATGTATCTTTAGATCTTGATCCCAATGGAATAATGTATATGATTCCCAACTCACAATTAGCCTGCCTTGCACTTGCCAGTAACAGTGACCCAAGGAACCTTTAATGTGGTATATGATATACCAAATGGAGAAATTGGCTTTAGCCCAAAGGCATGCTGAACCACAAGAAAAACTATCAGCATATTAAGATTAATAAAACCCATATTATATTATTATATTGGCATAAGTAGTGTGTAATAGCTTTTAAGGATGTGTGGCACCATATAAACTATCTTTATAGTTGTGATGTTTGAAATTGAATAAACTTTGAGAAAATAAGTTTCTGTAACCTGTATAATGAAACATAAATATAATGTTACAGTTCCTTATATAGGCATAATTTGCATTTCTCATATATTTAACCTTCAAAGTTTTCAAATTTGTGAATCAGTTCCCAAATTACATAAAGAAAAACTTATAGATATTATCATGTGTAAATTTTTTTATTACTCATTATACATTTTCTAATATAGCTATAATATTTGATAGAGTAGAACTAGGGTGCTCTTAAGCTTACCAAAGTTTCGGCGAGCTTAACTCTAAAACTCATCAAATCAATTTCAAATGACGAATCCGAACCGTTGAAATCTGTCTACATTACGTGTGATGCATCTTCATGTGAAATTTTTAAACATTCAAATTAATTTATTATAAAGTCAAGCGGTCAAAAACGTTCAAAAAATAAATGCACTAAAATTAATTTATTAACCTTCTAATTTTGACCCCTTGACTTTATACTAAATTAATTCGAATGTTTAAAAATTTCACATGTAGATGCATCACACGTAAGGTAGGCGGGTTTCAACGGTTCGGATTTGTCATTTGAAATTGATTTGATAAGTTTTAGAGTTAAGCTCACCAAAACTTTGGTGAGCTTAAGAACACCCTAGTTCTACTCTATTCGATAAATTGTTGCATATTACAATCCCTTTAATTTTTCCATTTTCGATTTGATGCATTTCCGAATCTTTCAAAATTTCAAATTTAATAGTTTATCTTTATACCAGTCAAACAAAATTTTAAATTATGGATTATATAATAATTCACATCAGAGTAACTTAGTCATCCTTGTTAATCATATTAGAAAAATTATAGTTGTTGTTGGAAATATTACTTGTATATAAAAAAAAGACATTCAGGCAGTTCACAAATTTTTATCAGTTATTAATTAACATACATATTTTTCGTGATGTTACACTTTCGGTCAACTAACCGTGTCCATTGGGAAAATTTAAAATCAGTAAACAACAATCCAAACACTTTAATGCATGCATGATAATGACAATTAATTTGAATTGTTCGTCTAATCAAACCTTCATATATGGTTACAACAACCTGCCATAATATATCTTTGATTATTGATATGTAGAGTTGTAAACTACAAACCTACAAACCTTCATATATGGTTACAACAACCAACCGTACTGACAATTAATTTCAATTGGACCTCCAATGAAATCTTCATTGTAACAACGGCCAGCCATAATACATATGTACAGTACTACAAATATATACAAGCATGATAATTAAGTATTGCATTGTGGGTTTTCATGGCTAATAGTTTGATCATTAGTTTATTGCAAATATATTTACTCTTTCTCTCTTTCTCAACAAGCGCATTAGGTAATTTGTCCCAGTTTCATGTCGTTGATTTACATGCTCTCACTTCAAAAGATGTTTGCTCTCCACCAAAATGTATGTATATCAACATGATCTTTTCTCTATTAGGCTTAATTGTCATCAGTTAATTTATTTGTACATAGAAAAAAAAATGTTTTGAGAACCAGTCTTTGGCCTAGTGGAAAAAGCAATGCTCTCTGTATAGGAGGTCACATATTTGAAATCCGAAATGAGAAAATTCTTTGTAGATATTAAATAGTTTGATGGCTTGACCTCTAATCTCAATATACCGGAAGGGGGGTTGCAACTGCTCCCCATGAATTTTGATTTAATAGTCCGGATTAATTTATTACCCTGTCATTTTTGTTATTTTTAATATGTAAAATAATGCTATTTTGTTGTTTCTTATGTAAGAGACTATTTTTGTTATTTTTTTTAAGTGACTACTTTTGTTGTTGTTTTTATCTAGTATCTGATTAGTTAATGTATTTAAATCCGATGAGTTATTTGAGCTCGATTCTTGCTCCATCCCTGTAGAAATCATGGATCCACCTCTATTGATAGAAACTTCTAGTTTCAAAATTCTACTGCCCGTTCTTCATTAAAGATAAATGGATTCCAATTAAGTTTTTCATATCAGTTCATTAATTCTTAATTATTATCTATTTGTAGATATGGAAAGGTTCAAATCAGTAAAACCAACACTGAAAATGGTTGATCGACACGGTCCTTGCTCCACATTACACCCGGCTGAGAAATTCTCTTGAGCAAATCCTTTCCAATGATCAATCCCGAGTTGACTCGATTCATCAACGAGTCTCTGCTCTCTCCGGCAAAGGCACAACCTGGGGTCCATTGTCTCCATCACAAATCACAGCTCAATCTGGCAACTCATATAGTGTCGGCAATTACATTGTACATGTTGGCATTGGCACGCCTAGTAAAACCTCGACTCTTATCTTTGATACAGGTAGCTATGTTACTTGGGTCCAGTGTGAACCGTGTAAACAATGCTACATGCAGCAAGACCCGATCTTCGATCCATCTCAATCCTCCACCTTCATGAATGTATCTTGCAACTCGACTTCATGTAATGATGTTAGTGGTAACAATTGCTTGGGTTCCTCCTGCTTGTATAGTGTGCAATATGGTGATGGATCGTACACTTCTGGTTACTATGTGGAAGACACACTGACACTTACGCCTGATGTGATACAAAAATTTCGGTTTGGATGTGGTCAGAATAACAAAGGGCTTTTCGGCGAAGTAGCAGGATTGTTAGGTCTCAGTCCTTCGAGTGAATCTTTTGTGTCACAAACTTCCGACAAATATCAAAGTGTTTTTTCCTATTGCTTACCTCCTGTATCAAGTTCCACAGGCTATTTAAATTTTGGCAGCAATTCTGATATCTCAAAAACAAACCGCACACCAATTACCAAACAGCCTAATTCTGGTCCATATTACTATATAACCATGACCGGATTAAGCGTTGCTGACAAAACCCTCCCGATAAGTCCGACAGTCTTCTCAAATGCCGGGACAATCATTGATTCTGGTACAGTGATCACCCGATTGCCTCCAGATGCCTACCAACCTCTCAAATCTGCATTCAGAGAGCACATGACACAGTATAAGATGGTGCCGGGTGATTCACTACTTGACACGTGCTATGACTTCACCGGAGTCAACAACGTGACAATTCCAACCGTTGGCGTTCAATTTTTAAATAATGTATCTTTAGATCTTGATCCCAATGGAATATTGATTGGGACTACGTCACAACGTTGCCTTGCATTCGCTGGTAACAGTGACCCAAACAGCCTGGGCATTTTCGGAAATGTTCAGCAGAGAACATTTAATGTGGTATATGATATACCAAAGGGAGAAATTGGCTTTAGCCCAGATGCATGCTGAAACACAAGCAAAACTATCAGCATATTAATTAATTATGATTAATAAAACGATATTATATGATTATATCGGCATAATTAAGTAGTGTGTAATAGCTTTCAAGGGTGTCTTTATGCATAATTAAGTAGTGTGTAATATCATATGATGTTTGGAGACCAAATTTTTGTATTACGGTACCAAATTGTAATATGCATAGTACCAAATTTCTGTATCATGGTGCCAAATCATAATATGCATAGTCTATTGTACTCTGCATAATTATGATGTTTGAAATTGAATAAACTTTAAGAAAAGAAGTTTCTGTATCCTGTATAATGAAAGATAAGTATAATGTTACAGTTCCTTATATAGGCTTAATTTATTTTTAATGTTAGAGTTTCTTATAAAGGTTTTGCTTTCAAGAGTGAGGCTATTATTACTTTGCAATGTGTATATTGATCATTGCTATATATCTGTATTTTTGTTTTAAAGTTTAAATAGTCAATCTAAATCGTTCAACATAATCTTTATATGAAAATATATATAATTACATACAATATTTTATATTTTGTAATTTTTATTTACAATTTGTTTAATTGGTAGAAAATCAGTACTTTTGGATGGTCCATAATCTTTAGATCACATGATTTTCTATCTATCTAAAAAGAATAGTATAAAAATTTTCAAAAATGTAAAATTTGATCTCTAAGTACATTTTCATATGAGATTATATTTAATGATTCAAATTAATTATTTCAATTTTAAAATAAAAATATATAAATCTAAAATATGAACCTACATACGCATTGCAAAATACCAAACTACCATAGCCTCACTCTTGCTTGGTTTGCTTTTAATGTTATAGTACCATTGTTGAATCATGATTTTACACCAGCCCGATCCAAACCCAAATTGTCCCTAACAAACTAAAGCCCGGCCCAAATTAACTCTGGAATCAAGATCATAGATATTCGTACAGTAGCAGGATCGAGAAAGAATCTTTCCCCATCAAGCAAAGCGACTTTGGATCCACCAGGTACCGTAAAAGCGATTCTTTTAGAACTACTAAATCCATACCGTTCATTTAACTTGGCACGCATCTCAAAGCACAAATAATACTGACCCGTCGCTGTCCCCTAATAAGTACCGGCTCCTAGTAAATCTGGAACGTTGTTTTAGTAATTGTGAAATTTACGGTACCGGGGAGGATATGGATTCCAAGCCAAGAGCGACAATTCATTGACGCAAGTGAACCTTCTTTATTTTATTCCTGCCATTACCAGACTTCACCATCTTGCCTTTGCCTCCTTCTGTGGTAGAGCGACCGATGCGTTCCTTGTTACCACAACCTACCAACAGTGAAGAGATATCCCTCTCCACTAGCGCTTTATTACCCAATCCTGGATGGAAAATGAGGCAACAGCAAAAACGAAATTGCTATTGCTCGTCTCTTATTCTTCTTCTTCTTCTTCTTCTTCTTCTTCTTCTTCATTATCTCTTTTTCCTTTGTTCGAGTATTAGCAATGCCCGATGAAGGGGCTCTGGAGCACACGCCGACCTGGGTGGTGGCGAGCGTATGTACGGTGATCGTCGCCATATCTCTTGCCGTGGAGCGTTGCCTCCATTATCTTGGCAAGGTCGGTTTTTCTCAGTAGCCCCCTCCTCACAAGAAATATAACTATGTTTTTTATAAATTAAGGGGGAATTTCTTGTATTCCCCCTCAAAAACTTCAAAATTACGTTTTCCCCCTCTAAAATTCATAATGTCATATTTACCCTTCTAAATTTTAAAAACTCACAAATTTACCATTTTGTTAACTTTCTATTAAAAACTCATTTTAATAGAAAATATGATGAAGTATAATTCAGTATACTCTGATTGGTCAATTTTCGAGAGAAAATATGATATTATGAATTTTAAAGGGAGAAAATGTAATTTTCAAGTTTTTGAGGGGTATACATGAATACCCTCATAAATTAAGTACAGAAATCAAGATTTAATTGGTGTTAGCAAGTTTAGAATATATGAGAAACATAAACAATACTAACAAATGAAAAGTTATGTACAAACCACTGGCACATTAGTGTTTCCCCACATTTAACAGAGCAGCGTTGGCTTCATGCAGTGCACAAACCATATGAAGAACTGTTCGATTCTATAGTCTGTGCGCTGCATGAAGCCAAAACTACTCTGTTAAAATCTTTACCTGAAAAATAAAGAACAGGAAAGAATCAAGGAAGAAAAGGAGAAGAGTGAGGTTGTAGATTTTAGACTCATGGAATACCTAATTTTGGATTTAGCAAACTTTGAATGTTGGTTTCAGTGAATTTGAGAAAGTGTTGGTTCATAATGTTAGCGGCATGGTACAAAATTGGTGCATTTAGGACCAAAATTGGTACTATGTGTGTAAATTTTGTGAAATAGCTTGAACTTCATGGTGTATGAGTTGGTCAATGTTACTATAATTAATTCAAATTTATGATGCTTATATTTTAGCCCATGATTAGTAAATTAGTTAATCATTTTTTTTTAAATGTGTTTCCTTAACAATTGATTGCAGTTTCTCAGGCACAAGGGCCAAAAAGCACTTTCTTCTGCCTTGCAGAAAATCAAAGAAGGTCAGTATATGACTATATGTATCCATGCCCTATAAACAACAAATATATAATTTTTTTTTTTTTTGTGATTGTATTAAATTTAAGCTGATTGCGCTTTGATGATGTCAGTTTATGTCCGATCTTATGCTGAATGTAACCGTTGAGATTAAATTGACTCTCGGTTGGTTGTCCTTTTGTGTGCAGAGTTGATGCTCCTAGGGTTTATCTCCCTTCTATTGACGGTCTCTCAAGGTTTAATTACTAACATTTGTGTACCCAAAAGGATTACTTCGAGTATGTTGCCATGCAAGGAGGAAACATTAACCAAATCTTCAAATGAAGCTGGCAATAAAACTTGTGCAAAAGAGGTACAAAATATGGTCTTATTGATAAACTATTGAGAAAAGGAAAAATTATTTTCAGTTTTAGGGGTTATTACTAAAACCCCATACCTTTTAAACAGTTGTTGCACTGGTGGAACCAAATTGGCAATCTCTCTCTCTCTCTCTCTATAAGCCAAGACAGGCATTGTGAGAGGTCCAATACTGCATCTACTTATTAAATTTTATATTTCAGGGAGAGGTACCGTTGTTATCTTTGGAGGCATTGCATCAGCTGCACATATTCATTTTTGTATTAGCCGTTGTGCATGTTGTTTTCTGTGCCACGACCATGGTTCTAGGTGGTGCTAAGGTAACATTACATTTTCAACCTCTTCTTTATATCCAATATAGTACGGTCCTTTCCTTTTGCCAATTACACATGTTATTGTACTACAGTAATTTACATTTATACCCTGGGCAGAACTAGAATTTTTTTTATGTGAAAATACATTATGTGTGGTCACTGGGATTTGAACCCAAGTCTCCACAACCACTAAATAGAATTCTAACCACTATGGTACAAGCATACATTTAGCATTTCATGAGCGGGCACTAAACTTATATAAAAACTTAACAAAAATGAAAATTTAATTAAATTCAATCTACATGATTAAAAATTTTGAAATCATGGGGTTGGCTAAGCACCCCCTAGGCTATACATAGATCCGTCCCTGTTTATAGCTAGCAACATTTACTTTTGCATCTCGCACAAATTCCTCAATTATTTCCAACCATTAAAACACTGGTTACTTGCATTATAATCCATTCAGGCAATCAAAGAAGCAAACATTATAATATAAGTTGTGGCTAACAAATTGCAACAGTGTTGTATGATGAGAGGCCTAATTTCAATATTAAGACGGAAATGTTCCTTGACCTAATTGCACAAACATCATGGTTCTGTTATTGCAATGAATGTTTTTTTACTTGTTTTTGTTTGCAAAAAAATAAAAAGGACTTGCACTTCGAATATCTTTATTAGTTCTTTGAGTAATATCATGCTTTTTTTTTTTTTTTTTTCTTTTACAGATCAGAAGATGGAAGCAATGGGAGATAGCAATCCAAAATGAGAAAGAAAATCGTAGTCCTTTTTTTTTCTTTTTCTTTGTTTCGATTTGCTTATTGACCATTAAAAGTTTTGAACTGAAAATTAGTTGAAAAGTCATATCTGCATTTTCTTCAGTAACTCATTCTGTTTATGTGAAGGAATAGAGGCCTAATAAGTGCTATTCTTTGTTTTGTATGCTGTCACTTCTTTGAAAAAACAGCTGATCATCATAAAAGGTTTATTGAACGTGCCGGCAACTTTTGGAGACGAGCTGCTGTAGTTAGCTGGACGGTACCAGTCTAATTTTACTCTTGTTTCAGTTCTCTACCTCATGTGTTCAAATGTTGGATACTAAAGTGTATGTTTGGTTGTGGTGTAAAGTTACTCTGGATTAAATTCCTTACTCCAAGTTAAAGTGGATTGAGTTAATCATGATTGGTGGTATAACTTAGGAGTAACTATGAAGGGAGAGAAATTTGAAATATGAATGTTAGTCTGGTGGTGGGATCCACATGGGAGTAAATGTGGAGTAAGTTACTATGCCTGGAAAAGGGGGGTAACATACTCCAGATTAACTCAGATGTTACTCCAAGTTACTCCTTCAAATTTGCTTAAGGGGTTTACTCCACCACTTACTCCAGTACCAAACATGCACTATATGTACAATATGGAAGTCTTATATATGATCCTTGGTATTATTATGTTACTGTTTCATAGTGTTCAGATATTATATATATGCTAATATATGTTAAAATTTAACAGATTGCATTCATGAAGCAGTTTTATTCTTCTGTGAGTAAGTCGGATTACAGAGCACTTAGAGCTGGTTTTATATTGGTATGGCGTCCCTTGACATTGTATTTTTGCAATTCAAACTCATTCTAAATATTAAGGGTAAAAAGGTAATTTTATTGTTTGTATTTACAGAAGCATTGTCCATCAAATAAAAATTTTGACTTCCATAAGTATATCATGAGAACTCTCGAGGATGATTTCAAGAAAGTTGTTGGCATCAGGTATCATGCAACCCTCCAATAGAAGAGTGGAATAGCATATACATATATCCATTTACTTATATTTGTCCTTGTATTTTTAATTTCCATTTTTCTGAGTCAATTATATGCTTGATGGGGGGCTTATTGCTTCTTTTACCTAATTCCAACCAAAGCAAGCATTTCCTTGGACCAGCATATATCAACTGATTACAGTCTGATATGGCAATATGGCATACTTTATTTTTGTACCTGTACGTACGTGTGAAAACAGATCAGATAGTGGTAAAACAATATCCGTATCTATTTTTTTTTTCCGGATACAGATACGAATCGGATATTAGACGGATATATATGGATACGGATCGGATATCGGATATCCATAGATATATACATACATATTTTCATAATATATATTAAACTAGAGGAGGGATCAAGTTACAACGTTTTTTGAGTTACAACAAGTTACAACAAGCTTTTTTTTAATTTTGAAAGTCCAAATCGTCGATCCAAACCGTTAAATATGATCTCTACAATAAAATGTGCTTGGAGACCAAATTTTACATTTTTTGGAAATTTTTTACTATTTATTAAGATGGGTACAAAAACTAGTCAAATTCAGACCATTGAATTTTGTACTCATCTTAATAAATAGTAAAAAAATTTCAAAAAATATAAAATTTGGTCTCCAAGCACATTTTATTGTAGAGATTATATCTAACGGTTTGGATCAACGATATGGACTTTCAAAATTAAAAAAAAGCTTGTTGTAACTTGTTGTAACTCAAAAAATGTTGTAACTTGATCCCTCCTCATTAAACTATATGGTATATATCTACTATTTGGATACGAATAATTGAAACTCAAAACCATATTCGTACCACTATCCACACGGATATTCGGATATCCGTATCTAATTTTCGAATACGGATCTAGATTTGGTTGGATAATATCCGATCTGTTTTCATCCCTGCCCGTATGGAACATGTAGATGCAAAATATGTTATATTTGTTACCTAAAACTTAGTCTTTATATGTTACAGCTGGTATCTGTGGCTGTTTGTGGTCATTTTCCTTTTGCTAAATGTAGATGGTACGAATATGTCTAAAAAATATCATTTTTTATTTATTTATTTTTGCTTAGTTTTAACAAGACTTCTATTGCAATGCAGGATGGCACACTTACTTCTGGTTATCTTTCTTACCTCTCATTGTAAGTAAAAGATAAAAAATAATACTCGTAGAAGGTGCTTCCGGCGCACATAATTTATTGAATTTAAATTGGCGTTCGTAACAATAAAAAAATGTTCTATGCATATAAGTGGTTGAATATATCTGCTTTGGTGAAGTCAGCCAATAATAATTACCAAAAAGACAATTTATAAGTGGTTGAATATATATCTCTTATTTGCAACTAACAATTTAAAGATGACTAAATTAGTACCAAATTTTAGTTATCTCAACCACATTTGTGGATGAAAATTACATGTTCATTTGTGTTAAATGAAGAGAAGTCTTAGCAGAGTTGCAGACAAAATTCCAACAAAAATAAAGGAGATTGACAATCATTTAACAAAAGTGTTTTTTTATTTTTTATTTTGGGAAGAGTTGAGACAACTAACTAGTAATGCTGGAATTAACTGCAGCTTCTTTTAACCGTTGGTGCAAAGCTAGAACACATCATAACCAAAATAGCACAAGAAGCAGTTGTAGGAAGTTCCAATGAGAGAGGAATACCGGCTGGCCCACACATCAGACCATCAGATCATCATTTCTGGTTTGGGGAGCCAAAGATTGTGTTGTACCTGATCCATTTCATTCTCTTTCAAAACTCCTTTGAGATTGCCTTTTTCTTCTGGATTTTGGTACATTGTTTTATTAACTAAAAATCTAATCCCTTTCATTCCTTTACTTTCATGTAAAAATCACTGAGGAAGCCCATGAAGGAAATAAGAATAGTAAATAGACCAATTGAACCTGCTTGGTTTTATAATTTTTTATATTGTTGAAATGTAAATTCAAATAATTGGTTTGTATGCAGACTACATATGGCATTGACTCGTGCATCATGGAGAGTATTCAATATCTCATCCCGAGACTTGTTATGGGGTGTGATCTCTGATCTCCTGTATATATATATATATATATATATATATATATATATATATATATATATATTTCCATTTAATGACTCTACGTTTTATTCATTTGCAAGTTTTAACTGTTATTTGAATTGACAGTGTGATCATCCAAGTGCTTTGCAGCTATAGTACACTTCCTTTGTATGCTCTTGTCACCCAGGTATGTATTACATATTCTGGTAAAATTAGGCTATACATCCAGTACCAGTTTGGCATCTGACATTTTGATTGGTTACTTATCTGGGGTTTAATTGGAACACAAATACCAAATAATTTGTACTGTACTTGTTTAATACCATATTGGTTGAGTTTGCTGCCTGTAGAATTAACTGGTTCAATACATTTTGGGTAAGCTGGAAATTATATTTTGCATATCGAGTGAGGCTACTGTACTATGCATAGCACATATCAATCCGTACTATGGATCAATATCCATTTTCAAAGTCGAAACAATTGATCTGAACCGTTCAACATGATCTCCATATGAAAATGCACTTGCAGATCAAATTTTACATTTTTCAGAATTTCTTTACTATTTTGTTAGATAGGTAGGAAACTACTTGATCTAAAGATTCAAGACCATTCAAAAGCAGTGATTTTCTACCTATCTAAAAACATACTAAAAAACTTCTAATAAATATAAAATTTAGTACATTTTCATATGAAGTATGTTGAATGGTTCAGATCCATTATTGGGACTTTGCAAACGAAAATATTACAGACCAATCCATGCTATGCATAGTGCCATGGCCTCAGTCTTGCATATCATTTACCTTTGAAAAAACATTTGTTTAAATATGAATACTATTAAAATGTTAGATGGGTGACACTTTCAAGGAAACGATATTTGCCGAGTCCACCGTGGATTCAATTCACGGCTGGGCTAAAGAAACCCGACACAAGAAAAAGAAACTAAGAAGTCAATCCTCTTATCTCATGGGCCCCACTGTTCAGAGGAACTCTGACCTTTCTTTCGGCTCAGAAGTTCAATTGGAGAGATTGGAGAGAATGGAATCGGCCTGTGGAGAGAGTTCATGTAATGCATGGCAACAATCACGAGACTTAGAGGATAATGCTTAGTAGTTTTAGGTGGCATTCATTGTAGAAAATATATTTTCTTGAAGTTTGTACAAAATGTGATTTGATTGTAGCAAATAAATAATTTAATGGCTACTAATCAAATTTCAATAATCAATTTGAAAAAAAAAAACAAGAAGAAGAAACGAGTGACTTTGTATGAGATTTACTCAAGTCACATATTATAATCAACTAAGAATGTGCAGATCTATTGGGCCGAGAAAGTTAGAAGCAAGCCCAATAATACCACACCGATAAAGCCCAAAATGTGCAGAATTAACTAGAAAGTATTACTTGCCATTTGCCAAAGAATATTTCTGAACTGGTAGAATATAAATGGAACTCTCCATTCCGTGGACCAATTGGAGAGCATAAACTATATACTCAAATTATTCCATGAAAGTATGAAATCCAGGGAAGAGACGAGATGATGCTTTCTTTTCCTTTTTGGAATAACTGGGGTAAGTTTTGTTCTCTATTCCCCACACAGCTGTGGATCCTGACCCTATGTTCTGGTGCAAATTATTCTCCTCTATCCAATTTCATGGCGACAAATATTGAACCTATAGAATAATATATAGTCATTTATGGTCTATTTATATAGCCATCTTTTCTGTGAATAATTGTGCATGTCATGAGCTGTTCATGGGAACCTGCTCTTCATTCTCATAAACAACTGGAGATCTCCCTTTTTGTAAGGTTCCGTTTATTCAGAGTTTGCTTCAGAAGGCGGGTGAGTTTAAACTGTCTCTTCTTCCTCGTCTTGTATGTCGAACAAGCATTTCAATTCTTCTATACACATCACTTCTCTTATATATGTCTTCCCAAACTATAGACCAAATTAATGTCAGAGAGATATTTATTTCAGAACCTTGTTCATGTCATAAACAACTTTGTTGGCTATGAATTTTAAATTTTTTGTAAGTACTTATATGTACCCTTTTAGCCTCTTTATAAAATAAAATTACACTACAATAACTTATTCAGCTCATCCAATCTCAATTTCTTAGTTCCGCCCATGTCGGGATTTGAACATCAAACCGAAAATGAATATTACCTGATTTGTAGGAAATGGAGAGGAAGTATGAACAATGTTTATATAGGAGAGCAAGGCACCTATGTCTATATGGGGTGCATGGGTGGGAGCTAATTGTCCTTACGTCTTAGTTCAGTGGACCCCTGCCTTTATATACTTCAATTCTCCTCCATCAATTAGAATTTTTTTTTTTTTTGCCATTTATAATTATAATGGAAATGATTAACATCTCCAGAAATGTGACTAGTCATTGGTTGAAAATTCAGGTTGTATGATATAAATATAAAAGTGCATAATATTGGGCAATTTGTTGGAGCCACATTTTTCTAGAATGTCAGTCTAAGAAGTTATGGTAATATGCATATTACAAATTGACTTGTGCTATGGATTCATATATCCGTTTTTGAATTCTAAATAGTCAATTTGAACTGCTCAATTGATATATGTATATGAAAATATATTTGCACACCAACTTTTACATTTTTGAGAATTTATTTACTATTTTATTTAGATAGGTAGAAAATCAATTGATGAATCATTCTTAATCATTCGAATCTAGTAATTTTCTACATGTTTAAAAAAATATATAAACTTTAGTCTCCATACACATTTTCATATGAAGATCATGTTTAATGATTCGGATCGACTGTTTGAACTTTGAAAAATAGAAATATGGATCCATACTCCATAGCTAGGGTCAATCTCTAATATTCATATTAACATGGCCTTACTCAAGTCTTAATTCAATATTTTTATATAATATTAATTATGTTGAAAATTTTAATCTTTTTGTGTAATCCATATATAATGTACTTTTTGTATTATAGAAAACCAATTATCCACAATTGTATTGCTGATTTTTAAGCTCTTAATTATATTGTTATTAAAGTGAACATAATATTTTTGAGTCCGCATAATCTGCATTAACTCAAAAGAGCATCTTTTAAGTTAACACATCTCGGCCATTTGATTTTAAATAGAGCCAATATAGTCACAACCTAAATATAATTCAGAGCTCTTTAATATTAGTGTAGATCTTGTCTGTACGGATCTTAAAGCGGATCGGATGTTCCAGAAACATTAACTCAAAAGATTCTTTATTGAGTTAATGCAGACATACGGATTCAATATTTTTGGAGATGTTAAGATAACTCATACACACCTGCAACAAAGAATGAGAGAACACTGAGGCTTACACAGGTGCAGAGAATGGTGTTTTATTATATATATATTAAAAAAAAAGAAAAAAACAAAGAAAGAAATAATACAGAGAACAGATGTGATGGATGAAAGGGAGTAAAGGATAGTAAGCAAAAAATCTGGCGAAGAATCATTGGTGGATCTCACAAGTCAGAGCAGCTCTCTGATCCACAGACGTGCAAGTGATTCCTCTTGTTGCTTCTTTTACCTTTCTATTATTTTTTTTCAGACCTCTAGGGAGATAGAAAGTGCATGTCATACATCTCTATTAGTACAGTACCTGTAGTTATATATATATATAGAGAGGAGGAATCCGATAACAATTTTTTTTTTGTGACATCGGATTACATCCTATGTTTACAAAGTTCAAACAGTCAATTCAAACCATTCAACTTATTGGTTTTGTTAAAATGTATTTGCTGATCAAATTTTATATTTTTCTGAATTTTTTTACTATTTATTAAGATGGATACAAAAATTCAACGGTTTGAATATAGCGATTTTGTTAAATACTTAATAAATAGTAAAAAAATTTCAAAAAATATAAAATTTGATCTGCAAGCACATTTTTAATATATCCAACAAGTTAAATAGTTTGGATCGACTGTTTGGACTTTGTAAACTTTGAAAATGAAGAGTGTGACATTTTAACATATCAAAAAATGGTGTAATCGGATCCCTCTCATATATATATATAACCGCTAGCTGCAAGTTATATTTATCAGGCAATATATACGATGATCCCTTAATTGTTCTAATTTCATCGAACTATCAACCTGAAAATAGAAATTTCAATCGAATAATATATATTGTGAATATATAAGCAATTCTTCTTGGTTCATTTATTTCGACCAATATTTTATCTTATAAAATTCGAACGTACGTAGAATTATGTGTTCTGACTTTCCCCAAACACTACTTAAGATATATATTATAATACGAGTAGAACTAGGGTGTTCCTAAGTTCATCAAGTCTCCTTGTGAACTCAACTCTAAAATCATTTTAATTGTCTTCAAACCACGAATTCAAATCGTTGAAATCCTTCTACCTTATGAGTGATGCGTCGATATGTGATAATTTTAAAATTTCAAATTAATTTTGTATAGAGTCAAGTGGTCAAAATTAGAAAGTTTATAAATTACTTTTAATGCATTCATTTTTTGGACGTCTTTTGATCACTTGACTCTATACAAAATTAATTTGAAATTTTAAAATTTTAGCGTGTAGACGCACCACTTATAAAATAAAAGAATTTCAACGGTTTGGATTCGTCGTTTGAAATTAAACCAATTTGATAGGTTTTAGAGTTGAGTTCACAAGAGGGCTCGGTGCTTATAATACAATCCGGTTAAGAGTATTTATATAGAAACTGTTAAGACAAAAAGAACCATTCTTCGTCAAAAAAAAAAAGAGAAAAGAAAAAAGAGCACAACTGAACTGAGATACTAGCCGATTTACGGTGCGTAGAACCGTAGAGCATCTCGGCATCTCCATTAAAACTGCCTCATTTCTACCATTCAATCATTAAAGAAATAAATGCAGTATCTCTTCGACAGATATCATCTCCAGTCCATAAAATTTAGAATAGCATCCCTTAAGCATTGTTAGAAGGTAGCAATGTATCCAGCCATAGGTAAAACTGGAGAGCATATAACCCATGGTGAAGAATACTAAATATGCTCTTATATATCTTTGGACAACCAACCAAGCTATCCTAGTAGGTTTCTTGTGGCACACTTCATCAGATGATATATCCAAATGCATGATCAAACATTTCACCGTGTCTGTACATCCTTATGCAGATTATGGCAGTGTATATCACATGTGATATAGATAGACTGAAAAGCAAGGTAATGGAAAGAACACACAGAAAGGAAACAATAGGGAAAAGCATCCAGAGAGGGCAGTGTTTAAATAATATTGTTACAATTTATATATATATAAGTTTGCTTTGATTATTATGAAAGATTTTATACAGATCAGGTGGTTAATTAATTAATTGCATCAACAGCATGCAGTTAATCTCAAAACAAACATTTTAGAATTTAAGTTATCAATGTATCTATATATAATAGCGGAGAAAAGGTTTAAAATAATTAATATGGACTGCTAAATCTCAAAATGGTTATATAAAAATTGGCAGATGTATATCAAAAACAATTATATTTCAGAAAGAATTGTGAAATTATGCTTGAAATTTAAACATATATGCTTTGGGAATTAGATTTAAGACATATTTTACATTTTTTTAAAACAAAAATATTATTATTATTTTAATCTGGACAGACATTCTAATTTTTCCAATTGTATTATGAACCAAGCAACCAACAAGTAATTAAAAAGTGCGAGTTGTATGAAATATTTTGCTCAGATGTGTGCACCATGACATGTCTTTTTTGTTTTTTTTTGAATATTCACCATGACATGTCACATTGATGGAAAATAGAGACAATATATAGGTGCAAAATCATTAATGAAGCTCCTTGGATTGGTTAGAATAGAATGGTTCTTTCTGGCACATCATGAGCATTCTCATGTCATGTCAACTGTTGCAACAACTTAACATGATCCTCTCCTACAAGCGTTTCTTCATTATATTAGCAATTTAAACACAATATAATCAAGGCTAAATTTACAACCAGCAATGATATCATTATTCTAGAATTTATATAAAATATAATGAAAGATATTATCTTTTAATTATATATGTTTATTTTTATGTGAGATGTTGCAGATTTATAATTCAGGACGTGTATGCAAATGATTTTTGAGTATTTTGTACGTCTTTTTTCTAAAAGAAAATTGATATTCTAATATATTATAATTATATTATATTTCTTAGTTGCCATATGACAACCGATAGTACTGTATGGTAATTATATTCCAAACTACCAAAATTTTGACTAAGGAAAACTTTTGAAGTAAAATTATAAAAATGCAAATTTATATACAATTTATCTAGCTAATTAATAGGAGACACATCTATATTTTATACATTTTAGTTTGTACATCAATAAAATTTAGGGTTAATTAATTGTTATTATATCTTTGTCATGTTGAGTAGGTCAATAGGTCATTAAAATATAGAAGAGAGAGATCACTTAAAAATTTGTGATAATCTCATTAATATAGGCATTATATTTAAAGCTGTCTATGCCATTTTCCTAATTATTCATTATTAGAGTTTCATTACAAAATTAAATTAATTAAGTTGGGGATTTGTTATTGTTTGTAAATATATATCATGCATCACTGACAGTTTCATATAATAATTGTCAATATATGTGAAGCATCAAATTTTCATATAATATTAATTCCTTTGCACATCACACACACAATTATATATCCCTCACTATTTTTATTTAAGAACTCAAATATCAAAAGGACCCAAATGATTTTTTTTTTACTTCCAATTACTTCCAGAAAGAGACTTAAATGGTTTGTCATGCCCATCCTGCATTGCCAATCTGACAGGTTTAAGATTTTAACAGGGCAATTTTGGCTTCATGCAGCACACGGACTGTAGAATCAAAACAACGCTACATACGATTTGTGCACTGTATGAAGCTAAAGCTGCTCTGTTAGAATCTTTACCCTAACAATCTGACACACAAATCGTTTCTCTGCGTTACTCAGGCATTACAGATTCTTTCTTCATAAAAAAGGTTTGTGCAACTAGCTGTCAAAAGTCATTATTCTCCCTTGTAAACTATCTGTAATATTCTACTTGTTGAGAAAGATATATATATAGAGAGAGAGAGAATCATGCATCGATGCATGACAGAAGAAATTAAAGAAGCATGCAATGCAAATGCAGGATCCCAAAGAAATGGAATTGGTGGGTGTGTGTGTTGGCTTTCCAAAAGGGAAAGATCTTTTTTCAGGGGAAAAAGGGAGAGGAACAACATTGTTAGAAATCCAATGATTTTGTTTGGGAGTAACAAGGGGACAAAGGGGCAGGATTTAAGGTTTAGAGAGAGCAATTGGGATTGGCTGCTCCTCTTAAAAGGCACAGCTTACCACCTAATCTGGGGCACAAAGCACACAAAACACGGACCAAACTGCCCCTAATTATAATTATTTAGTGAGTACGTACCTTCATATATATAATAATAATATCCTCTACAATTAACAATAAAGTATCTCCAAGGATTATTATTTTTTTATTTAAGAGAGGGGAACATGGGCAATAGAATGTTTCAGTTGATGTAATTAAGTTTACTAATAAGTAGCATTATGATATTTGTCAACATTTAATAAATTACACTATGTCTGTTTCTTTTAGGCTGTGTCTAAAATAAAATAAAATAAAATTTTGTGTTTTTGATATTGTTCATCTAAAGTAGTTGTCAAATAGTATGTTTGGTGATGAAGTTCATTTCCCTCTGGAGAAATGTACAAGAGGGATAAAAAAATAGATATTGGAATTGATTTGTCTATATTAAAATAAAATAATATAAAAACTATTTGTGGAAGAGTTCATCCTCTCCACATAGACTGTTTAGTTAGATTGCTTGAGAAGATAAGGTGCATTTTTTTTAATTGTTGGGATATTATAAAAATAGTTAAAAAAAAACTATCTTTAAATACATATTAATTAAATTGCCACGAATTGTAAAAATTTATCAAGTAAACACTAAAGAATTTAAATATTCAGAACAGTGATATAGGAATATGGGCACAAAAAGCTAATAATGAATTTTTTTTAAGGATATTAATTTACCTCTTCCTAGTTATTAACATTAAAGCCAGGATAATTTTACATTTTATGCTTGATTTATTCATTTCAAGTAAAAAAATAAAAATAAAATAACAATCATGAAGCTATTTTAGAACATAATTAAGCTTGATAAAGGTGGAAGGTAGGGGCAAATGCATACCTGGCCCAAGAAAAATATCTAATTGTTTTTCTCTATATATAAGTGAAAGAAAAATGTAAGATTATATATTATATATATATATATGTTCTTGTAATGCAAAATATATGTAAGAATATAATTGGGCACTCTTGAAATTAAGATGTGTTGTCTCATCCAAAATATAACTCCCATCTCCATGGAGAGGAAAAATAAACATATATATATATATATATATATATATGCATGCATGCTTAATTACTATCATTACGATGCCTTAACTGGGTCAAGCTTTACATGCATCTATATATATATATATATAACTCTTTATATACTTTCCTATTATAAGATAGATATACATGCAGTTGATACAGTAGCTAGAAATTAATTTGGAAGTATGAATCATTGCTGGAACTGCATATTGTACATGAAATGCCTTACTTGAAGAAGACAAGATAGCATCTCAAACCCTAGATGCTCCTTTTGCTGGATAAAAGGGCAAAAGGCCTTTGCATAGGTGATCATGACCCTCAACAACCCAGCTCAACTAGACCCTTATAGTGCATCATTACATCTAACTAGTGTGCTTAACTAATTACCTGTCTCTATAATTACAGGTACGGGTCAATTTAAAGATCTTAATTAATTAGTTAAATTTTTGTTGTGATTTGTAATAGTTACCCGCCCAGCATATGCATTAATTATTTTATATCTATGAGGTTTTAATTAATCTCTAGTAATATGAATGGCTTTGTCAAATATGCAAGGCAAAATTTATTATATATAACAAGTTAACAACATTTTTAGTAAGATACTAGAGAATATATCTTCAATGAAATAAGAACTGTTTCTTAATTCACATTTATATTTCTTATTTTAAATTTTAAGTAGTCGTTTAAACCGCTCAACATAATCTCCATATAAAAATATCATTGGAGACCAACTAAGACATTATTTTTATTTTTATACTGTTTTTTAAAAAGCTAAAAAATCATTATTTTTCGAAGATTCAGAACCATCCAAAAACAACGATTTTGCATCATCTAAAAAACACAGTAAAAAAGCAAGAGAGTGTGAGTAGATATATCATAGTATAATACGCAACGCTTTTTTTCATAAATGTTGAATTAATTAACAAGAGATTAGGGCCCTCGATGAAAATAAATACAAAAAATGAATAGATACCTAGCCAGCCACTAAAAAATATATAATTAGTGGTGATTAGAGGGAATTTGTAAGAGAGTGCAAGTAGAAACATCCATTAACATTAAACTAAGCAATAAGATGCCATGGTCATGATTTCCCTCTCTATATTTTTATCATCTTGGTACCATGGACATGAATAAATTAATGGAAATGCTCAGGGAACACACTTGTTGTAACACTTTTGTAATACACAAGCTACTATATATATATACTTTTAGAGCACTCAAAATAAATTTTGATTTCATATATAAGAAATTTTCTTTTTTCTTAGTTTCTTCTTTGTGCAAAAAAGATAAGTTTAAAATATTACTTTCTCAGGAAAACTTTTGCAAGAGAATATATACTTCATATATAAATTTCTTTTCAAGAATTTTGCTAAAATTACAAGAAAATTAATGAGATAATTGATTAATGGTTTACACTTGTATGCTTCAATTGCCTACAATTTATCTCCTTTATTTTTTTTATTTTTTTTTCATCTACACCACTCAAAACAATGCAAATTTATCAAGTAATCTCATCAAGTATAGAATTATAAACAATCCTATTATTAATTGCAGGACTAAGAATAATAAAAAAAATTCACAAGCCCTAAAATGTGAGGATATCCCCAATGTCTTGCACTACTTGATGCACCTATTGCCAATGATTTTTTTTAAACACAATAGGGATATATATATATATAACTGTTTCTCAGATGCAAATGGGGCAAGTTGGGACAAATTAACTTAGGAGCATTTGAACATTTTTTTCATAAACAAAAACTGGGTGTCATTTCATGATCTCTCACTGATACAAAGGACGGAAAAAAATAATTAGTCAAGTTGTCGACTTTATTAGGCATGAAAATATTAAATTTTACTTCAAATTAATTTCTCCTCATATATAGCTTACTGTACAATTGCATGTCTGATTTATATGTAAGACTTGAAATATATATGAAAATCAGAAAGTGTCTCTTTACATAGGGATATAAACATATGCTGCAGCAATATTTGCATATAATTAACATGTTAGCCTTTTACATATGTTAATACACGAAGATAAAATAATTAAGCAATACTATTAAAAACAGAAGGAATTAAACAAGTACTCCAACTTTGTTTTGAAGTAGACCTTACTTCAAGAATAAAGAAAGAATAATATAGAGATATAAGGAACACGAACTAGCATTGGGGAGAGAAAATAGCCATTTTTCCTGTGACTTGTGCCTCGCTGCTTTCAAAGCCTCCCATGCAACGTGCATATAATAATCTTGGAATAATCTAGGGTTTCTGATCAGTTAACACATTTATTTACCTTATAATTAACACCATCATATATGAGAGCAAATATGACAGAAATGACAAATTCAATTAAGCACAAAAAGGAATATATGTAGCCCGTGTACTCTAGTATATATAATATGAAGTGAATCCAACAATAATACAATATACGTACCCTTCAAATTTTGCAGTAAAATTTGCCAAAAATAAAGATTTGCTGATAAATAGTACTAACCAATTAATATATATAGTTCCACCAGTACATTGTGCAATTGCATGATTGCATTAACAATCAAATCCAGAGTAGAGTTAGGCCCTAATAAGCCTAAGAGCTATGTATACTACCATTTGTACTCTTGTTCATGCTACTAACCTAATTAATTGGCCAAATAACAGAACTACAAAATTTCAAAAGAAAACCCTACAATTTCACATAATAGAACAGGAATAATAATTAGCCAACTAACCAATTAGACACGATCAATCCATATGTCATTGCCATGAAGAGACTGAGAAGAGAGGCCTCGTTTGCCATCCAAGGAACAAACCCTCTCTTGAAACATGCAATTGGTAACCTTCCGACGGGTAATGCAAGCGGAGGAGCAACCGGGCTTGAGAAAGAGAGTACTCACTCAGTCTGCGTGGTGTAAAACCACTCTCTCTCATAATTACATCCCATCTCTCAAATCTCATACCACCGGTACCTCGGGCAACACCCGCTGGGGCTAATGCCTCTTTTATCTCTTCCCCAAGCCACCTCTCCTCGACTTCTCTTCGATCAACACTGTTAGGTGGAACTGTGGCCTCTAAGGCCTCAAAAACCGCAGTATAGTAATCCAAAGCCTCAGAGAAAACCCTCAAGAAATCTTGAGGGGCTGAGGCTACTCCGAGTTCCCGCTCAGCAATTGTCACCACCGCGGGTCCCATAGCACGAACCGTAGCAAGGAACTCGTGCAATTGCCTCTCGTCACGATCGCCATACAATAGTTTATGCATGAATAAGACACAATTTACTATTAGCACCTCTCCATTTTCAGTTGAAGAACTGGATTGATGCAATTGCATTAGCGAGGAGCCCAAATTGTAGGAGGGAAGATAGAGAGGATTGAATTGAAAAGGGAGACCGAGGGACCGTGCAAAAGCATGCAATCTGTCGGCAGTTCGTCTGAGAGCATTAACATCACCACCTGCACCGGTTATACGTACTGATGGTGGACCGGTGTCTCCTCGATACCCATGCACAGCAATTGCTTGTAGAAGAGGAGGCCACTGAAACCCATGCGCCGAGTCCAAGTCGATTATGTGGACCCCACGATGACCATCAATCGCTTCTAATATGGCTTGGTTTGCTGTTAGATGAGCAAACCGAAGAAACGGCGTGATTTGGTTGAAGGCCAAGTATGCTGGTTGGACCAACTGCGTGCTGCACTTGATCATGCTAGTACTAGAACTTGAACCAGCATTCGAAGATTCAATGAGTTGGATAAGAGCCTGTGCAAAGTGGTACGCAACTCGGTCAGACGAGTCACCAAGTGGAGACACGGCAGAGATGAGAAAAGATGCAATACGAAGGGCGGCAGTGCGGTCGCCGTGGTGGATCAGCTCGGCGCAGCGTATGAGGACTTGGCGAGGTGACGATGATGTCGGAAAGAGGTATTGACTTGTTGGGGTTGGTATGAAAGAGGTGGTGGTGGGATTAGTAGTAGAATCTTCTTCTTCTTCATGGGATTGGAGAGAGGAGAGCATAGTTGGGTCAAGTTAGGGTTTTGAAAGAGAGAGAAAATGAGGGGGAAGTGCAGGAGGAGAGAAAGAAAGAAGGCATGCATCTCTTGTCAGGTTTAAAAGGAGGGGAGGAGGTTGAGGAGGCACATCTGAAGGTGCAGCAGTAGCAGGAGCGCCTTCCTTGACAGGACATGATCTGTCCAAAACTAAACAGATGAAAAAATTTAAATGCTTATAAGAATATAAGATAGAGAGATAGAGAGAGAAAGAGAGAGTAGTACTAGTACTAGTAGTAAGTAGAGAGTGGCAGCTGATCTATTTAGAGTTATAGATGCACTGTTTCAATCTAACAAAAGCTAGGTGTCTGAGTGTCTCTCCTCTCTCTCTCTCTCTTCATCTTATCTCTCTGAGAAAGGATAACTGTGGAAAAAGGAGATGTGGATTATGCGGTTCTTGTCCGTATCCGCATGGACTTTGGTGCCTTAGGGGGGAGAGAGAGAGGGTTTAGAGAGATATGAAACAAGCTAAGATGGGGTGATGTGATCAGGGACTAAATGAAGGGGGTCAGAGGAATCTAAAACATTCTTAGGATTTGGTGATGAATAAGAGGTAGTTGTTAGTAGTGACATAAAGAGTGGAGAGAGAAAGAGACTTTGGTTTTTTGATGCTCTTGTCATACGTAGTGATAATAAATTTTCTATATGGTCAATTTATACTATTGCCAATAGTTGGGACCATAGATAGTATTATTTCATTATTTTATATATAATTTTGTGATTTCTAAGTTTTTCACATATATATCCTAATATATATTTTTTTTTCTTTTAGAGGTACATGTCAAAATGTGAAAAGGAAAGGGGAAAGTTTGGTGAAAGAGTGGACACTATAAATATATATATGTTAGCAATGGCGACTAACAATCTTTCAATAAAAAATGTGTGGTATTTTTGGAAGTGGTCCTTAGCAGTTTAAGTATTTTTTTTCTTTTCTTAAGATAATTTTTTTTTAACATGTCGTTTACCTCAAGTCGAATAGATGTAATTTTTTTTTAATTATAAATTGATATAAGATTAGATATAGACAAGAGTCACAAGACAGAACAAATTGTGTCATGCATCTGCCAAGGTAATTATTTTCTATTATAAAAAATACAGTTATGCTAAACAAGGCTAGTGATAATGAAATTACATCAATATATATATAGCTGGTTGCAGCGTTTAGTAAAATGTACCATCACTATGGAAAGAATCATTAGAGGCACCTTTAGGCTAGAGTACTCTAGCTAGTGGGTATAAATGAAAAAATATCCTTAGATTAATTAATTAAGAACACCTTTTTTCTTTTGTGTTTCTACACATGATGAGAGGTGGTTTTTTTAAAGAGAGCATCAGGAGATCCTTGCCTAGTGCAACAGTAGTACTCTCTTTGGTGTTCTCTTTTGGTTTTTGCACACTTTGACACTTTCTCTCTCTCTCTAAAGCAATACACGCAAAGCTTTAAATAGAGTGAATAGAGACTACTCACAACACACATCCAACTCAATTCATAATTCCAACTTTCCTCTTGTCTCTTTGTGGCAGCAGCCCTTCCCTTCTTCATCCATCATCTAAGGCATGGCCCCCTCACACAAGTTCCTTGCTCTCTCTCCTTTCTACCTTTATGTCAGTCTCCAGAAAAAATTTCTACCAGGTAATTAAAAAATTATACACCTAACCAACTACTCTTATAACCCATGCATACAAACACCAAGATGCTGCACATATGCATTCAGTACGGTGCATGTATGTATATATGTATATGTGTATATATGATCTTTTTATAGTTTGTTAGGTAATGAGCTTTTTAATTAATGTCCATGAATGGATTTGAATTTTTAATCCTGAAAAAGATTTAAACAAATTAAAGTTAAGCCTCCATATTTCTTCAAAAAAAAATTAAAGTTTAACCATTTTTTTTTTCATTTAGAGGTATTTTGACTCTAGAACTATACTATCTAATCTCACTAATTTGAGTTTCTAAATTAGAGCAATATTACCATGTACACCCCGTTTTAAGAAACAAAGTGTAATAATTAATTTTGACTATTAGATTAAAAAAAAATCTAAGTGAAAGGAATGGGGTTAATTGACCCCATTATTTTTTAATTTTTTTGTATTTATGTATGATTTTCTAATAATTTAGAGTAAATATCAAGGTATTGTAAAATTAGATCTCATTCTCCATAAAAAAAAAAGTATAAAATTGACCACCATATGTTTGACCTCTATAGTTTGAAAGTCTATGCCTCTGACACTTGTATAGAAAGCGTTTGAATTTGTACTACACGTCCATTCGAGTTCAAATCACGCATGCACACCAATGTGACACAAACACATCTAAACCCGATACGAGCAAGTCCTCTTGTCATGTTATGTAGCTGGTGTATGTTGCTGTATTTTTTGCCTACCGATGCCACGATCGTCAAATAAGACACGGTTCGAGAAAACCACTGACCAAAGTTGAAGCCATGGATTGAGTCTGTTGCGACAATGGCATCACCCCATCCAAATCGGTAATCCATTTCTACCAACAAAGAGTCTTCATCACATTGCCATGTCATTAGAGAGTGGCGAACAAGGTAGACGATTTGCTTACTTTCAGTGTAATATTTAGACAATCTTAGATTAAGGAAATAGTAAGGAAAAGGAAATATGTTTTTAAGGAAACATGTAATAGTTAGGAAAGATGAATTTAAGTGTGATATATTAGCAAAATTTATATATGAAGGTATGCTGCCCAGAAAAGTATATACAAAAATATTACTATGTAATTCTATTCTAAATTAGTAAAACAAAGTGATGGAAGAGAGCTTCATGAGAGTAATTGTGTTCATGTTCTTTGTTATACTGTTCTAATAATTTTGTCAATGTCGACAACTCGACATCCTTGCCTTCGGTTACATGCAACCCATCAAGTTTGTGGATTGCCTCCATACAATACAACATGTCTTCGAGATGTCCGATGAAGAGAAGATCATCATAGATGCTATTCGTCTCACCAAGCATGCTTTAATATGGTGGAAACTAGCATCAACTCATACTGTGAGTCTATGACAAGCCAAACAATGTTTGTTCAAGACCTCCTCGTGTCTATTAGAAGTTCCTACCTGATTTTTATGGGTATTAATTTCATCATGATAACCTATAAATCATCCTAACTTCAAATTAAGATGTGTCTAATGACTAATTAATTCAATGCAAAAGATCATCAGATCGATTGGCGAAAGCTTTCGTTCTAGCTAGCACGTACTCCTGTGTTTCGACGAGATAATTGATCGAGTGTCATGCCTCCAATGTGTACGTATATATATAGGTGATGTCTTAGATTAAGCATGATATCTCTCATGGAAGAACTTCTCTACCTATGATAAAGAGTTCTGTGCCATTGTGCGTGGATTGAAATATTGGAAACAATTCTTGTTTCCAAAAATTTCGTTCTCTAACCATGACACGCTAAAGTATATCAATAGTATAGTTAACACAATGTCAAATTCCGACATGCCAAATGGGTTGAGTCATGTAGGAGTATACACTTTTGGAAGAAATGTAATCTAGAGACCAATGTGATATTTTTGGAAAAATCTTATGAGAAAGTAAGTAGTTTGATGTAAATGCAAGTTTAAGGACTAATTAATTAAGTTGATTAAAAAAAGTGAAGATCAGAACCTAATTTTTTTTTCTTTTAATTGAGGCCAGATTTTCAAATTATTAGAAACTAATTAATATACCCAACTATAGCAAATTAATTACTCTAGATAATATATGTTTCTTGCTCCCACCCCCACCCCCCTATTAATAAATCTAATTATATAAGGATCACCTCTATTTAAATTGGCCAAAATTATATTTACGAGTAATTAAAAGGCGCGAGCACTGATTAAAAGGTTTCAACAAGTATATATTGAAAACGGTAGATTAATTAATATCATTTCGAGAAAAAAAAAACATCTAACAAAATGTCCACACACCTAGAGAAATAATGCACACTTGCACAGTGACAATATATATTTTTTGTAAAAGCAAAATAACACAAGGAATAAAGTATGTAGAATTTCATCAAAATAACATTCTATTTGTCCGGTCAGGTAAAAACCGGCCACACCTTTATTACTTGCTAAGATCCATCTACCATTGTGTGAAATTTTTACATATGTATCTGTGTCCATATATATATTATATAATATTTCATACCTCTAATAAATGAGGGTAACTAACAAGTGGTTTTAAATTTCTGTTGGGAAGAAAGAGAAAGGAGAGAGAGAGAGAGAGAGAGAGAGAGAGTAATGAACACTCACATCAGAGATAGAAAGCAGGAGCATGAGGGTACAAGGCAAAAGCAAACAAAGAGAATATGGCAGTAGAGAGGGGCATTTTGGTCCAATTGATGGAAGGTCTCAGCCCCAGGTGCCCAATCAGGAAAACATAGCAATCATCATTACTTCACAATTCACCTGCACGTCAAGTTTATACATCAAATGCCATTAACTCTTTAACAAACGGTACAACTTAAAGGTATATATAGCAGTCTATTTAATTTCATATATGATATGACGAATAAGAATGTAGTTCGTTATTTTTTTAAATTAGATCAAGATAACCTATTCATGCCAAGTTGCTTATCTTTCTGCACAATCATACAACAACATGCATATAAATTAAGAAGATATCAGTTCCTTATTAGAAAGAAAGAAAGAAAAAAATTCTAGGTTCACTTACGAGAGAATGGTATATTTAAGCTAGGTGATATATACGCCAATTAATTAATTAATTAATGTTTTGATTCCTCCAATGATCAATATAAGTTATATACTAACAAACTTCACATAACTCATTTAGAAGACGCTATGCTATGCAAATTAAATGAATAGTATTATATTATTACTATGCAAAGCATATAGAAAGGAAAAATTATATTCCCTTAAATAAGCATATTAAATTACACATATGAAAAATAATTACCTGACATTGCATCCTTATTGTAATTTTTTTTTCCGTGAATTTATAATATAGTACATTGAAACGGTAATACATATATGAGGATGGTTCAAATGCACCATTATTTTGATGCTCCAATTTGCTCCACATAAATTACGTCATTTATCTCTATTTTCAAATTCTGAACAATCGATCCAAACTGCTCAACATGATCTTCATAATAAAATATGCTTTGAGACCAAATTTTATATTTTTTAGAATTTTTTTACTATTTTTTAAGATAGATACAAAATCATTTTTTTAAGAAGATTCTGGACCATCCGATAAAGTCATATTGTACCTATCTAAAAAAATAATAAAAAAATTCTAAAAAATATAAAATTTGGTCTCAAAGCATATTTTATTATGAAGATTATGTTGAGCAGTTCGGATCGACTGTTCAGATTTTGAAAATGGAGATAAAGGACGTGGAGCATATTGGAGCACCAAAATGATGGTGCATTTGAACCCTCCTCTACATATATATATATATATATATATATGGTACTACTTAACTAAAGATTAAAGTAGCTAGATTAGTGGGCATGTATATATATATATATATATCTCATTTCTATGATAATAAGTTAGCAAAACAGACAACTAAAGCCCTCATAAAATTTAATATGGACCAAAATTAAATTTGTACTTCAGTGATGAACTATATTAAGGTCTGTCTTGGAATTTTTTTTTATTGGTTAATTTTCAGATTAATTACAAGATGTGGCCTCCCATAACAGTATATATATATATATATATATATATATATACCAGAAGGAACTTAGTTAAATTGCGAGTGATTTTATCTGCTCAATATATATAAAACATAGTTGCTTGAAGATATTCATAATCATAGGAAATATAAATGCCATGTACCAATCCAACTGAAGAAAAAAAAAAAAATCTACTTCAAAAGAAAAGAAACAAAATAATTATCCTAAGCTGCACCCAAACAGCCTCTAATGAAATCTTTTTACCCCCCCCCCCCCCCCCCCCAAACAAAAACAATCCTCCTCTCTCTCCCCCTCTTTCTGAATAAAGATAATCCCATTGAAGATAACAAGAAATGGAATCTCAATAGTAAACCGGAAAAAGAGAAAAGTGGGAGAGCAGCAAGGAAATAAACAAGAGAGAAAAAAGAAAAGAAAAAACTTAAATTGTGCAAATCCCATACCTCCTGTATTAAATGCACCGATTTGACAGCCAGAAAAGTCCAATCTCTCTCTATGATCTCTCTGTGTCTCTGTGAAGGAGTTGATTAGTTCATCAGAAAAAAGACTTATTTTGAGATTAGTTATGTAATAACTAATAACACACACTGACAGATCCTTAATTTTGGCTTGGCCGACCAAACAGTCCATCAGTAGAAGCCAACTTTTCATATTTTCAATTAAAATACATCTAATTCTCTCCAGTTGTAAGGTGCCTTTTGGTTCACAAGCCTCTCCAGTTCTAGTTAGAATTTTCATATCTTCTGTGTGCTACTGCAAAATATAGAATTAAGTTCTATAATATATATAGGGGAGCACTTTAAGATTCTTGCAAAGTTGTTTTACAACAATTATATATATATATATGGAATCTCTTGTTAACAAATTAAAAGAAAAAAAAAAAAGGAAAATTGTATGGCACTACTTCATTAGTGTAACTAATGTTATTGTAGGTAATCCATTACATTGACATTGGTCATTTAAAATCAGATAAAAAAAAATCCACCTATTTATTGTGAATAAGATTTGAACCCTTTCTAAACAACTATTTATTTTAACATTATACATGAGCAATAATGGTGTGTGTTTAGAAGTTTTTGAAGAACATCAAGGAAATTGAGCAGTAGAAATTAAAAAAAAATATATATCCCTCATTTTTTAGATTGGTAGCCACATATATATTAACACATATAGATAGTAGGTTAGGTATATCTTAATATCTTTTCATTTTTTTAGACTGGAGAAGACCAAAAAGGAGAGGAACTTGTAGCCAGTGAGAGAGAGGATCAATTGAGTGGAGTTTAAGGGAGGGAAAGGGGACATATTGATAACACATGGGGGACCAAAGGGGTGCATGCATTATTTTTGTATTGCACAAAATCAAATTGCATATGCTTAAATATTTGTCAAATAATTCGGCATGAATGTATATTATATTAAAACTTAGCAATCCAAATAAAGGCAACTCCACTTATTCATGTTTCCTTCTTTCTCTCTCTAGATATCTGCTCTTGCCTCTTGGCCTCTTTGGCATTGAACAACGAACCAGGATGCATGGTCTCTTCTATACCCACTCGTGGAAAGAATTATTTACAGAGAGAAGCCAAGATAGGATCTTTGAAAGAAGAAAGAATTTATTATATAAATATATTTGTGCAAAAACCGAGGGTTTCTGGTGCTGATTGATCTTCTATGAATGGTCTTTCATTCATAGTACGATTGAAAAAACCTCATCTCTCTCTCTCACTTTGACTTTTTATTTTATTGGGATTGTGAGATGGGTTTCTTGACCTGTGTTAGATTTTCGTTGGGAATTGGAGAAGAGCAGTTGAATGAATGATGGGATTGGATATATAGTGTTGCTATGACATTTCTTCTTCATCATTGTTTTAACGCAAAATACAGCAAACATTTCTTTTTCTTTTTTGAAGCACCACCAATATATATTGTCATATTGATAAGAAAAAGTCTATTTAATTACACGAATAAAATACTAGGTTAGCATCTAAGAAAAAATAGAAACAGAAAAAAAAAAAACATTAACTAGAAAGTAAGATGCTCATCCATTTATTTATTTTCACAATTATATTCAATGTTGTAAATAGCAGTATGCGTTTGTCGAACAGATTAAATACTGTTAAGCAATTAATGAGAAATAATCGATTGATTAATCAGAAAATTTTATGATAATTTGATCACTGCGAATGATTAATTAGCCAATTAATCAGTCTAAACAGACATTTTTTACAACACTGACACCAAAATCCAGAAAATTCCTCCATTATATTTATTTATGATTTGTTGACTTGCCCATATTTTCTCCTCAGATAAGATACATGTTTGTGCCATTCTCATGTTGCAACTTGCAAGTTGTTTTCTGGAGCTTAATTTGAAACAATTTATAAAAAAAAAAAATGTACTTATAACTGATTTTTTTTTTATGGAAATAAAATATTACGGAAGTGGAAGCTTGAAATTACGAGAAAAAAAAAACGTCAACCAATATTTTTTTTAATTCTTACAAACACATTAAATATTTTGTCGAAAACGAGATAGACGGAAAAAAAAAATTCAATTCCACATAAGAAATTGAATTAATAATTTTGATTTCGGTTCCTTAAAGCATTTCTAGAATATTGCACGTCTTAAATTGGTCACATGCATATAATTCAAAATGTAAAGGAACTGAAACAATGCTACTGTTCCTTTATAATTCATATTTTCTTTGACCAAATTTGCAGACACACATCAATGTATAAAAAATTGAATTATTTATTTGGTTCCTTACAGATATTAAAAAAATTACCATCCTTTCCGAAAAATATTTATTATTATATACTATTAAAACTAAAAATAAAATATTCTGCCACGCAAAGTTACAACGAGTAGAGATTTATTTAAAAGGGAATTTCATGTATTTCCCTCAAAAACTTCAAAATTACGTATATACCTCTAAACTTCGAAATTACTTTGAATTACGTACTTTCCCCTCAAAACTTCTAAAACTCACAAATATAATCATTTTATTATCTTTTATATTAAAACTCATTTTAAATTTATAAAATACCCATTTTCTTCTTTATTAAAAGCATAAAAAATTGTAGCTTGTATAAGAAATTTTTTGATCTTGTAAGATATCCATTATATCATTTACCTTTATTAAAATACCCAGTTTGCCCTAAAAAAAATGGATGCCCATTATTCATTTATCATTTATAAAATATTCATTTTGCTCTCGAAAACCAATCAAATATAATATCGATATTTTAAATGAAAAGTAAAATGGTTATGTTATAAATTTAAATGAGTTTTAATATAAAAGATAATAAAATGGTTAAATATTTTAGTTTTGGAAGTTTTTTGAGGGGTAAATACGTAAGTTTGATGTTTAGAGAGAGGAACACATAAGTTTGAAGTTTTGAGGGATATATGTAGTGGTTTGAAAACGGTCCGGTCCAAACCCGGTCGGGCCACAGGTTGGCGGGGGCACGGGTCACACGGGTCCATTTATTTAGGTCAACCCAAACTCGTGCTCAATCCTTGGTTCTCACAGTTCACGGTCTATTCTGATCTGATCAGATCCTGTCCAATTTTTTTTTTTTGTTTGGGAGGGGTGGGGGATAGGTAGCCATTTTTTTCAAAAAATTTTGAATTATAGGGGTTGGGAGGGGATTGGAGAGGGCTGGAGGGGGTTTAGTATGGATTTGGGTAGGTTGGAGGAGGTTTATTATGGGCTGGGGCAAGTTGGAAGGGGTCCGGTTCTGTTTAGAGGGAGTTGGGACGGGTTGGAGCGGGTTGGGTCCGGTTTAGAGCAAATTTAGTCCGGTCTGGTACGGGTTGGGACGGGTTTAGTCGGGTTCGATCCACGGGTTGGCTCAAAAATCTTGAACCGGATCTTTGCTAGACCCGTGCCTAGCAAAGGAACGGTCCGGTCCGAGTTTGAAGGACTCCGGTCCGGTTCACGAGTTGGCGGGTTCGGCCGTGGATGCCTGGTTTTATTACAACACTAGATATATGTGAAATTACCCCTTTATTTAATTGCACAAAAGAATTAATTTTAGAAAAAAAAAAGAAAAAAAAAAAAAGAAAGAAGGAAAGCCTATGTCCTGTCAAGTGTCAAGTGAAGTAGGGTGCATTTGGCTTGACGCAGATGGTACAAAACAAGCAAAAGAGAGGTGACCCGGATTGATTGTTGTCTCCTTGTATAATAATTATTATCCAATTGACTTTTTCTCCATTATTTTATTTTTACCTGTACTTGATTTATATTTGGTTGTTAAAAGTACTGAAATTTTGACATTCACATTCACAGTTGATTTCGTATCCTCTGCATTAACTCAAAAAATTATCTTTTGGGTTAATATATGTAGACCGTAGGATTGTTTAAAAATTCGTGCAGACTAAATTCACACTAATATTTAAAGACTCTTGAATTATAGATTTGTGACCGGATTGATTCCATTTAAAATCAAATGGCCGAAATATATTCGCTCAAAAGATATTCTTTTGAGTTAATACAGACAATGCAAACTCTTCATAGTTAGGGATGCTTGTTGGGTCCGGTTTAATTGGATTTAAACCAAATTGAGAGAATTTGAATTAAATAGTTCGATTTTTTTAGTTAAATAGATCAGTGTGGTTTATTTTTTTTAAAACCAATAATTCCTTTGAACTTATAAAAAATAACAAAAAATGTTTATTTTGTAGTATCGACTAAATAATCCGAAATTTATTTCGGTTTGACCAAATAATCAGAAATTTAGTTTGATTTTCATTAAATTCATAATTAAGTTTATTTTGATTAGTTCGGTTGTATTTTTGAAACCAAATAAAATTTTAATTTGTCTATTTTATTTTGATTTTAACCTAACTAAATTACTGAATCAATGAAAATCCCTAATTAATTATGGCTCGCAGTTTCATATAATTGAACTTCAAACTAAAATTAACTTGGTTCTGGCAACGTGCCGATTTTTTTATTTATATCCAAAAAATAAATAAAATTTAAATAAATATTCCAATCCCGACTGAAATTCGAAATTTACCCAAACCGGTTATCCAATAACTGAATTTGAGACAAATGTCCGATTAATGGATTCCCAAACTCAAGAAATAAAACTGATTAACCACTCACTGGAAAGTTGTTTTTTTTTTTATTTAACCAATTAATCACTAATCAGAATTCTTTTTTTTTTAAAACAGAAATTTCTAATTTTTATATTTTTGTATTAAAATATTAGAAATGTTGAATATATTTCTTTGAAAATAGATGGAATACAATATAATTTGATTTATTAGAAATACTGCAACAAATAACCCGGATCAATATTTTTCAGGCCGGATTTTTCGCGGCTGTAAGAAAAATTAATATATTTCTTTATGTGTTATTGGAAAAAAAATAAAAATGTTTAGATTCTGAGTTATTGATCCCAGTTCAGAAGTCACTTCTAGGTAATTCAGAAAATATTGTGATCTTTCTAGGACATTTAATTTATGAAAAGTTGTATCTATTTTTGAAAAAAAAATAAAAACTTTAATTTATTTAATGATTGTTTTTCAAAAAGAATTCTCAAAATAGATACAACTTTTTATAAATTAAATGTACTAGAAAGATCACAATATTTTCTGGATTACCTAAAAGTGACTTTTGAACCGGGATCAATAACTCAGAATCTAAACATTTTTATTTTTTTCCAATAACACATAAAGAGATATATTAATTTTTTTTACAGCCGCGAAAAATCCGGCCTGAAAAATATTGATCCGGGTTATTTGTTGCAGCCTTTCTAATAAATCAAATTATATTGTATATCTATTTTCAAAGAAATATATTCAATATTTCTAATATTTTAATACAAAAAATAAAAAAATTAGAAATTAATTTCTGTTTTTTTTTAAATAAAAAAAAACTTCCGGTTAGTGATTAACCAGTTAAAAAAACACACACACACACAACTTTTTGGTTAGTGGTTAACCGGTTTTATGTCTTGAGTTCGGGAATCCACTAACCGGACATTTGTCCCAAATCCGGTTATTGGATAACCGGTTTGGGTAAATTTCAAATTTCAGTTGGGATTGGGATATTTTTTTAAATTTTATTTATTTTTTGGATATAAATAAAAAAATCGGGGCAACGTATGTATATTTAGGGGTGTTCATTGGGTCCGGTTTATTTGGTTTTGAACCAAATCGAATTAGTTTGGATTAAATGGTTCGGTTTTTCCAATTTAATGGTTCGGTTCAGTTTGATTTTTAAAACCGAATTATAACTTCGGTTCGGTTCGGTTTAGAAAATTTCAAAACCGAAATAACCGAACCAACCGAACTTTTATATATTATGAATTTGGTCCAGACCGTCCCGGTTTATTTCATAATATCCCGATTTATTTTTTAATTAATTGCTTTAAATACTTTGATTTATTTCTTATAATCCTAGTTATTTCTTAATACCTTGGTTTATTTCTTAATATACTTCGGTTTATTATAAATCAATTATTTTAAATAAAATTTTTATATATTTTGGTTTAAACCGAACAAACTGAAATAAAAGTTTGGCTCGGTTTGGTTTGGTTGTAATGTTAAATTAGTTCGGTTCAGTTCTATTTTTGAAACCGAAATATAACTTTGGTTTGCCTAATTCGGTTCGGTTGAAACCGAACCAAACTGATGAACACCCCTACGTATATTGCTATTTTTATGTAAGCGAATGAGAAAAGTAATCAGAGAGATTTATCAAAATTGTCATATTTCGTTGTCTAATTAGGAAGAGGGAGAAAAAAATAGATCGTTTCATATAAATATATATTGTATTGTTTAATAAAAGTTGGACATTAAATCACTCAATTGTGTAATATTCATATGGAATTCGTCATATAAATTTTGAATATTGTGCAATCTCTCATATTAATATTTAGCTGCTCGGTCAACTACTAGTTCTAAGTTCATACAGAGGTAGATGCAATTATGTAAATGAATAGAAATGAGGTTCAATTGATCTCAATTTATTTTCAAAAATTTGTGCTTAAACAAGATTATTGTACAGTTTACACTATACTATGTGTAAAATAAAATTGGCTCTCATAATTTTTGCAATTATTTTTTGTGCATTATAATTTATAACTACTAAATAAATTGAGGGAAATGCTACTTAATTCGCTTAAACATATTAACAATGGATTAGATTGAACATGTTGACTCTAAATAAACCACTTTTCATAAAAAAAAATACCATATTAATTGTCAAACAAACAATTCAATTTACTTTTCTGAGTGATTTTAATATTGGGGGAAATTTCATGTATACCCCTTAAAAACTTCAAAATTACGTATTGCCCCTCTAAATTTTGAAATTACATATTCCCCCTCTAAATTTCAAAAAATCACATATTTACTCATTTTATTATCTTTTATATTAAAACACATTCTAAATATAGAAAATACCTATTTTACCCTTTTATTAAAAGCATAAAACACCCATTTGAATCTAATTTGAATCTAAAGGTTCATCTACCGTCCGAATTGCTTTGAGATAAGTGCAAGTTAGATCAGCACAAATCTTGAAGCGAACAAACACGAAAAATGAATCAATGTGCATAGATCTTAATGAGATGCACACATATCAAAATTGATTTGAGATTTTGTGCAGGCTAGATTAGCACAAATCTTGAAGCAAACACGCAATAATCTTATTGTGATGCACGGGGATTGAACGGTCAAGAAACCCTTCAGATTCAAATTTGAGTTCGATGGGGCGTTTTATACTTTTAATGAAGGGTAAAATAGGTATTTTATAAATTTAGAATGAGTTTTAATATAAAAGACAATGAAATGTATAAATATGTGCGTTTTTGAAGTTTAGAGGGGAAAATATGTTATTTTCAAATTTAGAGGGGGAAATATATAATTTTGAAGTTTTTGAGGGGTATACGTGAAATTCCCCCTCAATATTCTATCACAGCTTGATACTTTGACTCAACTTCTATATGATGGTCTTGGTTATTGATCAATTTGCAAAATACCGTATTAATTGTCAAACAAACAATTCAATTTGCTTTTCTGAGTGATTTTAATATTTCTGTAGACCAATTGATCAATAATAATTTTCTAATTATATGAATAAAATATAAACAAGCTTTTATTTTATTTCAAAATGTTGAATGACACACACAAGAGGTGTGAAAAGGAACCAATAATTTGCAAGGGTGAAAAGGAAAAAGTTATATTATATATTTTTATTTTGAGTTTTCTCCTTGCAACATGGCATTAAATGACAAAAAATAACTAATTGGTCCCAGATCCCCACTCTAGCTAAACTAACTATTAATTACAAAGAAAATAATACAATTTTTTAGAGATTCCCCTTATCTCAATTACCTATTTCCCCTTTGTTCATTAAATATATTACAATTTGTCTCTTTTAAGTCATTATGGCATCGCACGCCAAGAGATCCTTCTTTTCTTATTCTGCCTATTTTTCCCTCGTCATCTATTTACTGCAGTAAACTTTTATGTTTCTTTACATATAGACCCTTGAATTGTTGAAAATATAGTCCCTTTGTTTAAGTGTATATATATATATATTATAAAAAAATTGGAGTAGAACATAATTGTATAATTATTTTAAACACAAGTATATTTGGCAAATTTTTTTTAAAGAAAGATAATAATCTAGTCTTTCAAAAATCAATATTCATAAAGGATCATATCTGAATTTCAAATCTAACCTCCAATGCAGAGGACATAAGTTTTTTTCACTAGACTAAATGTTGATTCTTACTAACCGACAATTATATTAAAACAATTTCATTGCTATATATCTATGCACAATATACTTGTTGCATGATTATCATTTTTTTTTTTTAATCTTACTTTCTTTGAAACTCTATGAAACACTAGCCATCTTTCAATTTGTCTTTAGGCAAACAAAATGCCCAAGAAAAAGTTAAATTAAAATTTTGGGTGTTTTGTGGACTATAAAGTCAAATTGAATATTACTTTACACTAAATTTTAAACCTCTGATCTCAATTTTCTAATTTCGCTCCTCTGACTAAATTTTTTTCAAGTTGAAATTTTCCCCTAACCTGCATTTAATTTAATTACACAACCAAATATACAAGTAAATTAAATTTTGGGGTGTTTTGTGGACTATAAAGTCAAATTGAATGTTACTTTACACTAAATTTTCCAACCTCCGATCTCAATTTTCTAATTCTGCCCCTGAAAATTACTCAAATTTTGTTCGCGTTGAAGTTTCCCCTTAACCTGCATTTAATCTATTAATTAAACAACCCAATATGAAAGTAAATTAAATTTTTTGGTCTTTTGTGGACTTCAAAGTAAAATTTAGCGTTGAACAGGTGGTCCAGATGAGTCTAGGATGATCATGGTTAGATGCTTAGAGATCCAGTTTGATTGTGACATTAGATTTTATGTTCTTTTTTTTAAAAAGAAGTGGCAAGACAAAAACGCTACCATTGTGGGTTAAGTAGAGAGAAAGAAAGGATTTAAAAAGGGTGGCACTAAGAGCATCTTTGAAAGAATTAAGTGCCTCTTAGCTTAGCTACCTCTTGATTTTCTGAAGAAGCATCTACATGATAAAAAGCAAAAAGCAAGGCAAAAAAAAAAAAAAATGCAATATAGTCCCTTGCTCTAGGAAATTTTTTATCAATAGAAATTATTAAAGTCACATGTATGAAAACAGAAAGAGTACATGCATGATTTTCAATAAATCTAGAAAGATCAGGTTTAATGAGTCCAATTCAAATATATGGATCGGTCTCATTGGTTAAGATCCATAAATATATAAATGTTTTTTTTAACGGTGAAAAAGGAGAAATTTGTATGCCACATTTCATCTGATACTAAGCGGATTTGATTCAATGAGTCAGATCCAATATATATATATATATATGAGTGGGGTTAAAATGCACCCTCCTTTTTGTGCTCCAAACGTGCACCCTCCCCTCGTTTCTTCATTTTTAAAACTCAAATAGTTGATTTGAATCTACCAACGTGTTCTACATATTAAAATGTGCTTGGAAACCAAATTTTATATTTTTTGGAAATTTTTTACTATTTTTTCAGAATTTTTGAAAATTATCACTATGCTGAATTTTTTATTATTGTTTAGTTTAATAAAAAATTCTGAAAAAATAGTAAAAAATTTCCAAAAAATGTAAAATTTGGTCTCCAAGCATATTTTAATATGTAGAACACGTTAGTAGATTCAAATCAACTATTTGAACTTTAAAAATGAAGAAACGAGGAGAGGGTGCACGTTTGGAGCACAAAAAGGAGGGTGCATTTTAACTTCACTCTATATATATATATATATATATAAAATTCGGTAGAGGCTTATCCTTCTAATTTAAAAAAAAAAAAACAACTTAGATCTTCATCATTGAGGTCGATCCACTTCTTATCTAATTTTCTGCAGCATCTATATTTCAAATTTTTCCATCAATGTCTATGTATTTTTTAAATAAAATATATTTATGGACCTGGACCATTGAGATCGATCCATATATGTGAATCTAACACAATGAATCATATCTTTCTAGATTTGTTGGAATTCAAATACTCTTTTTGTTTTTGTACATGTGACTTTAATAATTTCTATTGATCAAAAATTTCCATTGGTCTAGGGAAATTTCTATAAGTACCCTAGAAATTAACCCTATAGTGCCTTCTCATATGATGATAAGAAAAGGGGCTTTTGTACAGCATGTTTTAGCTGTTTTCATTGGAAGTCTGTTTCAAGGCAATTTTTAAAGAAAATGTAGCATGTGTTATTAGAGGTACTTGGTCCCATAAGCAGTTGGTTGGATTGGACTGATAACTTTTCTCTATTTTCTTTTGGATTTCAATTCAATTTCTCATCTTACTTTTTATTCAATCAGTCATGGAACTATGTAATTGCTGGCGTTGAACTTTGGATTTGATAAAGTAGCTAGGTTCCTGTAAATTTGAGGAACAACTGTTGATGTAGCAGAAGAGATCAATTGTGCAATTGTAAAATATTAAAATACACATGCCCTTAAAGCAAAGAAATATAAGAATATTAATATAGTTAACTAATTTCAATAAAACTTTCCTCAAAGGGGGAATTTCATGTATACCCCACAAACTATTTGAAATTACAAATTTCTCCCTCTAAAATTCATAAATACATATTTACTCTTCTAAACTTCAAAATCACACAAATTTACCCATTTATTTATTCTTCTATTAAATTTCATTTTAAATTTATGAAGTACCCATTTTATCTTTCATTAAAAAAAAACTAATAGCTTGTTTAAAAAATGTAAGTATTTTAATTGATTTCAATGAGGTTGTTTGGTAAGGGTATTAAAAATTTAATTTTAATCCACGTTGTAATTTTGTTCAGTTGTCTTAAAGAGGTTTAATTCAAGAGTAGATATGCCTCAAGTCTCGGACAGAGAATTAAGATTTCAGGTATAAGATTAAAACTTTCCTCAAATCTGATGTAATATTATTATTACCTAAGAGAAAAAAAAACAAAAACAATAAAGAGAGATGGATGACAACATGGGAATGATGAGAGCATACATCATCACCATAATATATATTATCAAGTGTATGAATACAAATTCAAAACAAGAAAGTTCCTATTATTCTTTTAATTAGATTCGGTCATGGCATTTTAGGCACAGAAAGTATCCACTACGCAACTAGTGTTAAATAACCAGTGGCATCTCCATCAATAAATAAACTTTGGATTAATTTTCTCAGTTGAATTAGAAAAGTATTCATCCAAAATCTTACAAGATAAACTTTATCAAGATGTTGGTCCCACTTATATCACCATTAACTGTAATACAAGTATTCACCTATGTTCAATATAGTCCAGATCTTCTGAAGTAATTCAATTTTTAAGTTTAGATATGGACCGTCAGATTTGATCGTACCGTTGGATTTAAGAGGCCGGGTGCTCCCCTCGGACTGGATTGGTCCGGATTTGAATCAGACAGTCCGGATCTAAACTAAAAGAATTGAGTTACTTTAGGGGATTAGGACCAACCAATTAATCAGAAATAATCGGTCATAATCAGTTATAATCGGCTGATTAGTCAAAATTCGTGACAATTTGATCGTCGCCAACAACTAATCAGCTGATTAATTGACCTAAACGGTCACTTTTTTACAACACTGGTGTAAATCAACAATTGTTTCAATAGAGTGCATCTTTGAGGGCAACAGCATCACCCAAAAAAATACAATTATTCATTTAATATTACAACTAATCAGATGCCCCATACGATATATTATCACTAAATCTGGACAGGTTTTTTATAGTGGACTCTGCAACTTTTGAAGATTCCCAAATTATTTGTAATATTCTCTTTTAAACAAGCAAGATTTTCATACTTTATTGAATCCATAAGACCATAACAAGTGAAAAGCATCCAACTGATGATTAAGTCTAGTATCTAGTATTTGTTTAAACTGACACTTGTTTAAAAAGAACACTTCATAGAGACAGCAATACTAAATAATGAATTAAATGATGTGATGTTTTCTGACGTGCTCCCCAAAAAGTCAAGAAGAATTAAAGAGGGGAGAAAGCTTGAAGCGAATATTTGGAGGTGACATGTCTCAGCCTTGTAAGTTTTCCAGAGTATTTGATATAAAGAGTGAGGGGTTCTTTGCAAAGTGTGACACTGTCCGTGCTATGCATATATATACTTATAGATCAAATTTTACTATTTATTTAGATAAATAGAAAAATACCTTATCTAAATATTTTGAATTATTCAAAACTCAAAAAGTAATGATTTTCTATCTATTTTAAAAAATAGTAAAACAATTCTAAAAAAATAAAAAAAATTTGGTCTCCATATCTTCATACGTTGAGCAATTCAGATTAATTGTTTGGACTTTAAAAACGGAGATATGAATACAAAGCATGGACCAATCCGCACTTTGCAAAGTACCGTAACCTCACTCTTGATATAAATATCAATTAGCAAAGGAGACATGTTTGGTGTTTCGTCTTTTTGAGGGTACCAAAGAAATTTCACCATAGAACTGTTAACAAGGCAGGCTTTAACATATAAAACAAGCAGAGATCAGCCCAACTAGTAAAATATGATTCCAAAGACATATAATTGAACAAGATATGTGCAAAGGGCAGTATGCTGTTTGTACCTGTATCTGGTACGATGAACCTTGGTAAGAATCAAACAACTTTTTCTCTCTTGAGAAAATTTTCACTCAGTTATTTTTATTCCTAACTTGTCAAACTCGGTAAATTCAGATATGGGTATGAAACAGCTCCACACTTCAAAAGTAAGTCGTTACATCATTTATCAAAAATATAAATACAAAATCAAAATTGAAGTTTCAAACAACTTCACCTCCTCAAGAGGTGTCAGAATCTAAAGCCTTGAGACCCTGGGCCATGGCCCGCTGTCTGTTCTGTGCATGCCTCTCTACTGCCACAAAATACAAACCTGACCAAAAAAATCATAAATTCAATTATTACTCTTGTACAGGTAACAGAAATGATTTGGGGAACTAATTACATATTTATTTCGAACTTAGGCTCTAGTGACATTACAGTGCACATGCCAGGTGCTGTGCTGGTATTCTGGTAGCGTACCAGTAAGGTAAAATTGGTGATGCTTTCTGGCAAAAGGTACTGCACAGGCTTTACAATTTGTTAGAAAGATCCCTTGGTGAGAATTCAAAAGAATAATAGTGCCATTGCAAAAAACTAGAATAAATAAATTGGTTCTATTTGGTATTTATTGAAGTGAATGACGAGTAAAGTTGCTTAAAATAGACTAAATAACTAATAAATTGCTTTATTATAAAAGATGGTAAACAGAAAGAGGTACATACTAACAGCAGTGCCAATAGCACAACACCAAAGGATCTTTTGGGACCATCTCTCCCCCACCACACCTCGTGACCCTACCATTTCAAACCCTATAATTGGAATATAAGTAGTGAAAATTTGGGTGAAAATTAGCTCTGCATACTAAATCAAAGTTTAAGGAAAAATATCAGAGGGAAAGATAAATATCAGCCATACAAAGCGAAATTGAATGAACTACTATTAGTTTTTATCGAGGTATCAGAATCTCAGGATTTAGAAAATGACTAAAATATTATTACTTAAACTGAGTAGTCTTAGTAGAATCCTGACACAGAGTCTTAAAAGTACATAAAAAAAATAATAAAATCCTGATCCAAAAGAGGATTTCATCAACCAAATCTTTCAATGGTAATGTGTTATATATATGTCCATGTAAATAGCATTTGAAAATGTATGTGCATGTGGACAAAACATAGTGCATTTAATTTTTTGCTTACATGATGCTCCTACAAGTTAAACACAATATGAAATTAAAGTATATTTAGGTAGATTTACAAAAAATATATGCTCACTATAAGCTAAAAAATCAAAACCAATTTGGACAGAAATACTTAATCATCACCTTGTTCATAGAACTCATGACTCTTGATCTGCTTCTACAATCTAAGTATGATCCAAGTAACGGCTTTATAACCAAGTTGAAACTGGTACTGAACTGTAACAGTCGTATGATCCAAGTAACAGGTTTATAACTGAGTTGAAACTGTACTGAACTGTACCACTTGTGTGCACCAAGTAATGGTTTTATAACCGACTTGAAACTGGTACTGAACTGTACCAGTCGTGTGTGCCAAGTAAAGGGTTTATAACCGAGTTGAAACTGGTACTGAACTGTACCAGTCGCGTGAGCCCAAGTAATGGGTTTATAAGTGAGTTGAAACTGATACTGAACTGTACCAATGGTGTGCACCAAGTAACGGGTTTATAACCGGGTTGAAACTGGTAGTCAGTGGCGACGCTAGGGTTTGAGCTAGGGGTGGGCAAAAACCGGAATCGGGTTCGAATAAATTAACGAGTTCGGGTTGGGTTCTATGTAATTCACCGAATCAATCTATTCAATCTATTCAAGCAATTTACCGAAGTTCAAACTATCAAAGTTCAAACCTATTCAACCAATTTACAGCCGTACAGGCGTCAGGCGGGCACAGTGGCGGAGCCGCGGAGAGCCGGAGACGACGGTCTCTACTCGGTTACTTCCCTTTCTTCTTCGCGCAGGCGCCGCACGGCCAGCGGGATCGTCGTTTTTTTTTTTTTTTTTTCTTTTCTCGCGTCGCGTAGAATGACTCTGGCTCTGGCGGAGGATTTTTTTTTTTTTTTTTTTTCTTTTCATCGCGTCGCGGCCCATATTTTTTTTTTTTTTTGCGGAGAGCGGCTTGCTCTGGCTCTGGTCTATAGCGGCCCATATATATATTTTTTATTCAGCTGGATTATGGGTTATGGCCTATGGGCTTTGGGCTCTGGCTGGGGTAGGCAAGCCCACAATTCAGGGGTAGGCAACCCAATAAGTAAGCTCGGTCTATAAAAATAAAAAAATTTCCTGAAACAGGCAGATGTTGGGTCCGGATCCCGTAAAGTAACTCAATTTTTGGGTTTTGAATCGGGACTGTCCGATTCGAATCCTTCATTCAGAATTGCTTTGAGATTCGAACTCATCTCTCGAGATTCGTGCACTTCACTTTGGATAGATTATCACGGATTCAAATCAGATGGTCCAGATTTAAAATCTGATCTTTGAGCTACTTCACTGGATCTGAACTGGACAAGTGTCTACCCCTTCTGTGACCATATAGCCTCGCCACTGACTGGTACTAAACTGTACCAGTCGTGTGTGCCAAGTAAAGGGTTTATAACTGAGTCAAAACTGGTACTGTACCAGTTGTGTGCATATCTTCTGAGGCATCTCAAAATCTAACTTGTAAATGCTAAATTCGGATATAACAATACTTCTAAGCTACCATTAGATATGAACTCCAACTAAATTCTATCAGCAACCCGCAGGCCGCAGCCCACAATCGGATTATCTAACGATTTCCCTAAACGACTGGCTGTGTTTTGGATTTGGGCGAAAGAATACTTGAATCGAAAGAGACTCACCGATTGAGTTACGCGGATTCTTCCTTCTAGTTTCTTTGTCACCTACTGATTCTTCGTCAGATTTCAAATTAACCGATTCTTCAAAGTTTATGTGATTGATGATGATTGGAAGAGAGATTTGGGGGAGAGGGAAGGGAACACTTATTTCCAGGTACCTCACTGAGAACAATTGGCTTTTATTAAATCTCAGCCGAACGATTAGAATCTGGTAACAATATAGATATAAGGTTCTGTTATGAGATTCGTGTCAAGTTAAAACTGACGATTCAGATCAAATTTCACTCATTCAGGTGTTGCACTGCATACAAATTCAGACAGAAGGGGAGCCGCTTTCCCTAAAGTAGCCTAAATTTTGAGGTGGAATGTTGACCGTCTGATCATAATACGGGCCAATCTGATCAGAGGTGTAATACACTGGTTCACTTTAATTTTCGTGCAAAAACAGATTGGACGGTCCGGCTCTAAGATCACCGCACGGGCAATAATACACCCAGCGAGTAAATATCAATTATGCGTATATTTGGATCATGATGGTTTGCTTTGAGATTGGTGTCCGATTAAAATGAACCACTTTGATTTCATTCTACACGGTCAGGTATTGCACTGGTTCTGAATTCAAATGGTGATGTATGGATCGTTAATTAAAAGGAGAAAGAAGATGGGTCAGCGGGCTGGGCTCCGAATCAGATGGTGGAAACCAAACAAACTTTTGGGCCGGGTATTTAGAGTTTGGGCTGACGAATACTTTTTTTTTTTTTTTTTAATTTAATCGGATTATAAGCTGTAGACTACAAATCTATAAATTTAAAGTTTATAAATTCATTTTGTATAGAGTCAAGCGGACAAAATTAAAAATGTTTATAAATTAATTTAATGCATTTATTTGTTGAAAGTTTTCTATACAAATTAATTCAAACACTTAAAATTTTTGCATGTAAACGCATCACTCATATGGCAGATGAGTTTCGATGATTCAGACTTATCGTTTGAAACCAATTTGATAAATTCTAGAATTAAGTTCATAAAAGGACTTAGTGAACTTAAGAACACCCTAGTTCTACTCATATATATGTGTATATTTTTTAGAGAAACACAAAAATATATTGTATAACTCTTTTGTTTTTTTTTTTCTAATTTTTATCTTTAATTATTTGCATTTTAAAAAAACCATAAAATAATTGAGGAAAAAATATGAAAATCATGTTTGATCTAACAAGAAATATGTTACATAAATTATCATAGCTCATGCTTGATAGTGTACAAAAAAATTGCTTTATAAAGATAAGTGAACATCATGAAATCTCAGCCATCTTATTAGTATTTGATACATTTTGGATTTTCTATTTTGTCCAAACTTACATGACCTAATTAGTGCGGTATTGTTTTATTATAAAAATATGTGCGAACCAGAGTATTTCATTTATGATATAATTTTTTACAAAAATATATGATATGTATGAGTAGAACTAGGGTGTTCTTAAGTTGACCAAGCTCTTAGGTGAACTAAAGTATAAAACCTATCAAATCGGTTTCAAATGATGAATCCGAATCATTGAAACCCGTCTACCTTACAAATGATGTGTATACATGTGAAAATATTAAACATTTGAAATAATTTAGTATAAAATCAAGTGGTAAAAAAAAACTCAAAAAATGAATGCATTAAAATTAATTTATTAACTTTCTAATTTTGACCGATTGACTTTATACTAAATTAATTTGAATGTTTAAAAATTTTACATGTAGACGCAAGATAAACGGGTGTCAATGGTTCGGATTTGCCATTTGAAGCCGATTTAACAGACTTTAGAGTTGAGTTCATCAAGAAACTTGGTGAACTTAAGAACACCCCTGTTCTACTGGATATGTATTCTAAAGTTTAAATTAGACATGTAAAACTTAGGTTGATGCTCCATCCCTATTATATTTTGGAAATCTCTCCAGGACAGCTTTTATGCAGCTATGATAGCTCTCAGCCAAAAAGAGGAAATACAGCATAATTACAGAGTGTTTGTTCATACGCAGGATTGAAAATTAATATACTTAGCTAGATCCTCTGAAGTGGCTTCATTATACGAAAAATCATATATTAACCCACTTGAGATATTTTTCTTCAGCCACTATTTCAAGAAATGATAGTAAAAGAAGAAAAAAAAAAGACTACACCAACTGTTATTACATGCAAGGTGAAGTAACCTGATCAATTCAAAGTAGGTAACACTAACAGCAAAGGTTAGCTAACATCATAACTAAGGTTTTGAAACACTTCATCCAACATGACCATCCTAACCCACACAAGACCAAAACCAAAACCACAGGTCAGATTTAGAGTTATCATGAAGATGGAATGAAAAAGCAATAAACTAGTCAACAAATTCATTTTACTTGGGTATATTCGGCGGGTGGCAAGTTACCTGTATCATTCCTCATAGATTAAGATCGTACAATTGAAAATGCAATAGAAATGGTTTTTCCGGCCGTTTTCCACAGATTTTTCCTTTGGCATATCATGAATAAATTTTTAGAAAAATATGGTTCATTTTACAAGGATAACTCACCATTTTCTCAAGATATGAAAAACTGTTTGTATTATTTGATCACTACTGAGCAATTTGATAATGAATGAAAGATGATTATGAAAGACTATAAGCTTATGGAGGATGAGTACGTGGTTGAATAATTTATTTGATATTCGGCAATCATGGATTCCCATTTACAATCATACCATATTTTACGCCGATATGAATACCATCTAAAGATGTGAGAGCATACACTCTTTTTGTTTTTTATTCATTTCTTAACAAAGGCACTACTTTGAGAGAATTTGTGATCAAGTACGAGCATGCTCTTGAGTATCGTTATAGGGCAGAGAATACAGAGCGATTTACTTCAATATACAAAACTCCAATTTTGAAGTTGAAATCTCCACTTCAAGAGCAAGCTGCCAATGTGTACACACGAAAGATTTTCAATTTATTTCAAGATGAGCTTATGGAATGCCCTAAGTTAAAGAAAAAGAAGTTGGAGAAAAATGGATCCTTAAGCAAGTATAAGGTATCAAATTTTCATAATATTAATGATGCATTTATTGTAACTTTGGATGTTGAGACATGAGAGATCACTTGTGAATTGAAAGGTATATTGTGTCCTCATGTATTAAAGATTTTCAGCGAAAATGATGTTGAAAGTATTCATCCAAAATATATCCTACTACGATGGATAAAGAAAGCGGGGGAGGGCATATCTATTCCAATTTGGCTTAAGAATAACAATAAATTCTTCTAGAAGTATATTAGAAATAAACCAAATATGATCAGAATTTAATATAGTCAATTTTATTATTCCCATTTATCACGAGTTCATATTGTAATATTTCTAATCGATCCATTAACAATTTAAAATAATTACCTGAATATTCTATACGTATTCCGGTCCATATCTTAATTAAAATATGTACAATGCCTAATTAACGTTACAACGTTATTCTGAATTTGATCACTTGTATTTAGGCATTTATTTGTAACAGTATGAAACATATAATTATATAACACGTAGTGCAAATTATAATTGTAATATGGATGTCTCTAAATTCGAACATGTTCCATATACGATCCGGTAATATTAATTGTATAGTATTTGTATAAATAAGTGGCCGGAGTATAGTGTGCTTCAATGAATGCATGACTAAACACCAAAAAAATTTGAAAAAATGTACCTTTTGAGGATATATAGCAGAGAGCTATTAAAGCTAAAGACCAAAGCTACAGCATGACGGTTATATATAGCTGCGGTGGTAAACTAATAAATTTTTATTTTCCTTCTAATTTTCTGATGTTTGATAGCTACTGATAGTCTAAATAAAAGGAGAGGAATATCAGTGTTTGTTATTTGAATTATGAAGATCAAGTAACAAGGATCTATCATATGGGAAGTATTATATTTACTTCACTACTGAAATTGTTTTTGGGAACAAAATAATCTATTTGACCAAAAGATAAGTCCTAATTACTTCTAATATAATTAGACCGTTGGCTTGGAGATTTGAAAATGCCAAATATTTATAATATAAACTTGATCAACAACAACAAGCGAATTTAGTTTTCTCTTGTATTAAATTGCTGAGTCTGCTGCTAATTAAGATTATATCTATATCTTCTGCTTTTTCTGTAAGCGCATATAATAATATCTTTAGAATCAGTACTTTTTTCGTTTAGTAATCTAGAGAGATGGATTTCTTATAACACCACCAAAACCCTCATATTTATTGACTGTTAAAATATCTCTACACTGACTGTTATTTAGGCGTCAGTGATGGCGTTGTAAGTATAGGTATATCTTTACTGATAGATAAAAAAACAGTCAGTGTAGGTTCTCAACATTGATAGTTTATGTAAACAGTCAATATTGATTGTCAACAGTGACATTTTATAAACAATTAGTGTAGGTGATCGAAGGAATTTCTCCTAGCAAGTTTTATTTTACTAATTATTTAGTTACAAAGTTTTCATTTTATTGGTAACTGCTGAATTATTCATTTTCTTGATTATATACGTGAATTGTAGATGCACTAAAATTATTGTGTATTGGATTGCAACTTTATTCAGTTATTTAATGCATCCATGTCATTTCAATTTTCTATTAGAAATAAAAAAGGTTTCAGAACTAAAAAACTGAAAAAAGAAAGAAAGAAAAGGACTCATAACTTATAACGCATCATCTTAATTTTCTAATATTGGGAAATTACAATAATATATGTAATACTATCAATCCCCACCATAATTAACGTGTGGGCACATGCATAGTATAACAACGTAAACAACCATGTGTGTTGATTACCACACTTCAGTAATAAACTATAAAAAATTTACAACGCATTGCATTGACAAAATGTAAACACAAATACCAAATATTACACAATTAAAGCAAATCAAGCAAAGCGATAAGCAAACCAAGTGTTTCATACGTTTAATATATATGTAGATGATCATCTTGCTGGTCAGGTCAAATAGCAACGGAACGTAGAACAATGGTCTCAATGCTAAGGCCGGGTCCAAAGCCGAGAAGCACCCCATATTCAAGCCCTCCACCGGTGGTTAACTTTCCTTCCTTCACCGATTCCTTGCGCAACTCATCTAGAATAAACAGGACTGTCGGGCTCGACATGTTTCCATATTCACTCAGGACCTTCCTTGACAGGAGCAATTTATCCTTGTCGAGCTTGAGTTTTGCCTCTACTTGATTCAAAATTGCAGGGCCCCCTGGATGAGAAATCCAGAAAAGGGAATTCCAATCTGTAATGCCTAGTGGTGATAATGCTTCGATAAGACAACCTTCGATGTTTGCAGATATGTGTTTCGGTATTGTAGGCGACAAAGTGATGAGGTTTCCTACCTCACGAAGTTGCATCCCGAGCTCGTCCATTGTGTTTAGAATTAGTGTCTCTCTTGCAGACACAATTTCATACAGTGGACGCTCAACTTCCAAGTCTGGATCAGCACCGACTACAACTGCAGCAGCACCGTCAGAAAACAATGCCGTCGAAACAAGGAAATCAGCGTAGGCTTCATCAGGACCACGGTATGCATGGAGGATGTTCTCAGAGGTGATGATAAGGACACGTGCACCTCGGTTGTTCTCAGCAAGGTCCTTGGCCAGACGTAGAGTAGTTGCACCGGCATGACATCCTTGGTAGTAAAGCATGTAGCGCTTGACAGTTCGGGACAGGCCAAGAAGATGTACGAGTCTGGCATCAGCACCGGGGCAGTCGGCGCCGCTATTAGTGGCAACGATAAGGTGGGTGATCTTAGAAACAGGCTGGCCCCACTCCTTGATGGCTGCCAGAGCGGCCTTTTGTCCTAGCTTGGGCACTTCTTCTACTAGAATGTCAAGTCGGTCATCAAGAGATGGTTCCATGCATGCTGCAATATTTGGGTGCTCCTTCAGCATCTCTTCTGTTGCATAAATGTATTTGCTTTCAATTGTGGTCGCCTTGGCTGGAGTAAATAATTAAAAAAAAAAAAAAACAGAGAATAAATGCGCAGAACAGAAACGATTGTTCAGATAAATATATGGAATCATGCATGTGATCTTTATTTTTATTGAAGTCTCCATATATGGTTATCATGCCTGTTTACTGCTTGTGCTGTAAAAAGATGTATATTGGTTAAATACAAGTTCTACAAACGAATTTTGAATCCAGTGTCACTTTATATATTGTAGAGAGAGAGAGACCCACGATTCAGATTTTCAATTTTCATAGTTCAAACAGTCGATTCAAACTTTCAATTTATATTAAAATGTTTTTGGAGACCAAATTTTATATTTTTTTTTGAATTTTTTTACTATTTGTTAAGATGGTTTAAAAGTCATGGTTTTTATTAAACTTTTGCACTACTGAAAATTAAATTTGAAAAGATAACTTTGGGATCTCAAAAACTGCACAATTCAAATTGTTTTTCTTAAGTATTAATACATATGTACATAAATTTGTATACCTATCTATGAAAATATTTATTGCTATGAGGTGAAGAATTATTAATCGTGCGGGTGCAGTATTTATTAAACTTTCAATTTATATTAAAATATTTAAAATAATAATTAATGAAGACTATATAATTAGTGTGAATTAGAATAAATCATTCCTCTAAGTGCGGGTACTGTAGTGTAGCAACTGAAACAATTATTCACACACACATATAATTATGTAACCACTTTTTTCATTGATTTTTTTTTTGTCTCTGTCCAAGATTTTTTTTGTTTGGTTATATTATTTCAACATGATCGGCATTCGATTTGTGACGGTCCGTGCCAAAAATATAATTAATAAGATATTTGATCATAATAAGAACTTCCTTCAAAATAAATAAACGGTAGTGATATTATATATATATGCACATAAGGATGCTAGCTAGTTGACTACTCAGGCAAGCACTTGTAAACATATATAAAACTAGACAAATAATTAATGGAACAATTAATTACGTACATGTATATTATATATAATAAATGAAATATATATAAATTTAAGGACCACTTACATATTTTGACGAACTTTTTCTTGAGCTGAGTTAGGTGCTCTGTGTTGGTGATTTTGAAGTGAAGGTCATTCATATAATCTACAGACAACTTTTGGGGTGGAACTGCAGTGCCTACTGCAAGGACGGTAGCAAAACCTTCAGACAGTTGCTGCACAAGATCCATGATCAAAACCTACCTCTCTTTTTGTTAGCCTTATGATTTGGATATATATTTTGCTAGAGCTGCTTAAGAAATTAGAGAAGTTTTTGTAATTGTGCAAGAAAGATAAGGATATGGAAAGCTTTAAATAGAGGGATTAGTTTGGAAAAAGTCAGCATCATGTTAATTGTTTTTAAATTAAATATATTAAAAAAATGCTTTCCAGCTAATTAGATATTATAGTGACTCTTGACATAAATTAATAAATTAATCTTCTTCCTATTTCCTCTCAGTCATTCAACATTAACTTTTTATGGGTATATATATAGGAAACATTAATTGTCCACAACTAGTTGTTCACAGTTTATCCACACAAAAAAACTATCATTTGACTTAAGCAAATCCTGTAAAATTTCAATTTGTAATCTCATATAATGAATCATATGCAAAACACACTTTAAAATTATAACATCCAGCAAGATCACTTTGTGTACTTGTAACTTGTACAACTTGTCAAACTAACTGTACTTACTGCGAGACCACTTGGTGTACTTCTCTAACTTACAATTAATGACAATTTTAAAACTGAACAACTTATGAAACTTGCAGTTTTTTGAAATTAACCCTGGAAATTATGCAGTTTTTTCAAATTAACTTTTAAACCTGATTCCTATATTTTGTAAAATACTATATAGATCCTGTAAATCTACTACAAAAATACTGAAAATTTAAATCTGTAAAACTGTTAACTAGATTGTGTAAATATTGCATATATTTGTAAACTATTTCATATATATCATGTGAAACTGTTAAACAAATCCAGTAAAATAAAGGAAAGCAATACAATGCATAGCTTATGTAAAATATATGATATATCATGTAAAACTATGAAACATATCCTAAAAAATACTCTACAGTAATTTAAAACCTAACGGACCAATCTTGTAAATTAATGTATAGAACCTGTAAACTGATTACATGCATCCTGGAAATTTAAATCTATAAATAACTCACTCAATTTAAATTTCACCGTTGCTCTTCAATCCAACGCAAATGATAAAGATCAGAGATGATTCGTCGTGTTCTTTTTTTAAAAGTGAAATCAAATATTGTAAAATAAAATATCGAATCCTATAAGTTCTTCAATCAAAAAATTTAAAATGGAAACATTACAAAAACAATCTATTCAATTTTGTATTCAAATGTTAAATTCAAAATAAAAAATTAAAATAAAATATTGAAATAATGTGAGATCTGATATTATTCACACGACGGAGTTGAGCACAAGGCCTCGTATGGAGAGATGATGTCAACAGTTATCGTTGCCGATCTCGAGAACTCAGAAGAGAGAGATCAGCGAAGAGAGACCATCGCTACCGCCGCTACTCTTCAATCCAAATCACAAATGATGAAGATTAGAGATGATTCATCGTGTTCTTCTTTCAAAAATGAAATTGAATACGGTAAAACGAAATATCGAATTTTGTAAGTTATTAAATCAAAAAAATTTAATTGACAAAATTACGAAAACAATTTATGTAATTTTGAATTCAAATATGAAATTCAAAATATTAAATTAAAATCAAACATTGAGATAATGCGAGATCTGCTATTGAATAGTAAATAACACAACTGAAATTCAAATTAAAGTTCATAAATGATATATAGATCCGATATTTTAGAATGTTAGGTTAAGATCGATTCATCAAAAACACCAAATTTAGATACAAAATTAAAAACAAGTATAATTAATTACCAATGAATTTTTCGTGAAGTTTTTCTTCATACCTATACTTGATTATCTTTGACCACAGGCAGCTTTGACCACAGGTAGCCAGATGCGAAGATATGGAATTCTATCAACTTAGCAAGGTTCCTATTTCAATTGTTGCTGATTTTTAACACAAACAATTAGGTTATCGTGGGAAAAGGGATCGACCGAGCGGCTCTGACCAAATCATTTGACCCAGCACGAGGCAGCCAAATGTGAAGATACAGACCAAATCGCGAATGAACAAATTCAATGAACATAGGGCAGATCGTTCATTCCTCGTGTGAAGATTGTTCATCCTATCCTTTTTTGATTCATCGCGGGGTAATGAGTCTGAATGGATCAGTCTCATGCAGCTTGTTAAAACTGAACTTTGAAATAAGATTGGTGACGAGTTTCTCAAAGACTACATGCTTGTTTATATTAGAAAAGAACTAGCTAATAAGATTATAAGATTATTACTGCATTTGATATTTCAGGAAATCATATCGCGGAATTTATAATAAAAAATATGAATATTATGCTTTTAGTTTGATTTTGATAGACATGACACTTTGTTAGTGTTAGTTCTTTATTGTATCATTTTGTAAAATCAAATAGTGAAGAATTTTCGTAACTTGTATTATACTGTGTTATGCATTTTTTTACTAAAAAAGTTAATGATATTATTTAGCTCCATCTATACTCAAATTCTGGTTCCGCTCCTGATTAGACTGGGGATTTATTGGAGATCACACTATAATGAAAATCGCTAGTTTTGTAGAATTCGTTGTATTAGTTTATATAATTGAGTATTGGAATTTACAGAATTAATGGAAGAGGTTTATAGATGCTTGATTGGTGTTACGGGACTGTTTGCAGTTGAAATCGTGTGGGGACCGTCCAAAGAATTTCCGGAGATTAGAGTTGGATGGATATTTCCTTTTCTCATATATATATATATATATATATATATATATATATCAAACCAATAACACTATACAATTAATTAATAATGTTCTGTTACATAGATTACAACCAGTAACGCTATATTAATTGCTAAGAGTGTCCTGGAATATTACAGATGAAAACTATATATCATTTTCATATTAATTACTTGTAGGTAATGAAGTTAACAATTAGAATTTTTTTTCAGGAATAATACATCTCATTAACTTGTGCTTCATACCTGTCTTCTTTCCTGTTCAGGCTAAACAAAACTTAAACCTGAAGAATACAGGGAAGCAGCTAGTTAATTACAGTAACATTTACCCATTGAAATAAATATACTTTCCCCAGATATATTAAGGAAACGCTCCTAATTAATAAAGAAGCCACATTAATTGTCTTTATCTAATAGGAAATTTTGAATACAATCATCCCAAATAGTATGTGTATTGATCCTTGTGTTAATTCTAAAATATACCTCTCTATATATTATACATATTAAAACTAATTCTCTAATAGTCTACACATGCAGTAAGAACAGTGCTTAAAAAGATGATTGCAAGAATTTACGTTTCGATAAATTAAATACACAACTGTAAAAACAGTACATTAAAACGTACTTGTCCATATAGTATAACATGTCACAAAGAATTTGCATTTAGATAAATTAAATACACAACAGTAAAAACAGTGCATTAAAAAAATATATATCTCTTTGACGGAAAACACAATAAGCTTTTGTTTAGATAAATTAAATACACAATAGTAAAAACAGTCCATTAAAAAATAGGAAGCTGATAATTGTACTCCAAACAAAGTATCCGTCCGCGTCCTCCAACCTTCTACAATATCGGGGACAAAAATATCAGGTCTTACTTCATACAGCGCAATAACAGTACCAATCTTTCTTTATTGTATAGAATTTCGCTGCATGAAGAGAAAAATGATATGTTAACCAAATTTAACAAAAACACCGCCAAATGCAACGAAACAATCATATAATTTAAACATATAAAGAAAAACGTTTAATCTACTGCGTTCAAGTGTTTAACTTTCATTGTAAATGAGTTAAATTTTCATTTTTAAAAACAAAAACGAATCCCTGAATTCATTCCCGAGCAAAAATTTACAGATCTAAACTGGAGTGAATCTCCAAGCGCGTCCCCAAGGACAAAATTTACACCCAAAATATATAAGCGCGTTGATGGTTACCATCAATCGATCACATTAGTCATTATGTGTGCTTATTTGAATGACATATATATATGAAACTATGCATTTTTTTTGAAAAAGTGGACTATGTCATTGATTTCCATTGCAAGAAACCATTACAAAGTTTATTGGTACCAGTGGTATCAAGCACCATACAAACATACTGAGAAGCAACAATGACAAAACAAAGTATACCAAAATAACATAACAGATAGAAACCTATCACAACTTGCATATCACACAACTATCTATAGAAATAAACAAAACAACCCCTAAAAAAGCTATCATATCCCCAATATTTCCACATATGCCAAAAAGACCTTGCAAACTAAGAAATTTCATAGCTCTGCATGCTGCCACTACAGTTAGAATCTTCAGAAGAGCTATCATCCCCACCACTGGAATTGATCTCTGCTCGAAGCATAGGGATTGAAACCTAAGTATCCACCATGGAAACTACCAGTGTAGACCCTATCAGGTCCTTCAGATCACAAGGAAAAATTAGGTTCAATTGAAAAGTAAGATTTGATTTTTGATTCAAAGTCCAAAATCAAGCAATAGCTAAAAATTTTGCCCCTAAAATATGAACATCCTGTACCTGTCCCCCATTAAAAATAATTATGTTCCTGTCTAACCACAAATTCCATAACACAACCCCTCGAATAATTTCAACAATATTTGGGTCTTTTAATGGAATACAATAATCTAACTCCCAAAGGTCCCCGATAGAAACACCCTGAAAGCAAAAAATGATTATATTGAGCTATCCATTGCTATATTGCTTGTGCAAATCTACAATTGACAAAAAGATGATCTATCAATTCCAAATGAGAACAATAGACACAAGTAGTATCACCTGTCCATCCTCTCTTACTCAACTTGTCTTTAGTTAGAACTCTTTTTTGTCTTTATTTGGAACACCTCCAAATTCTAAAAATTGATATAAAGTCTTAACAGTAAAGTTGCCATGTTGGGTCCACCTCCATAGTACGTATTTGATCCAAACTAGAATGCAACCTAACAGTAGATAACTGAGTAACTAAAGCAACCCATTCTGACAATTAGGTACCTATTAATTGTCGAGACAATTGAATATTTAACCTGTTATTAGAAAAGGTAACAACTACAATAATATTTCTATCATACACTATCTCAAACAGATTAGGGAAGTCAACATATAATAATGACTCACCACATCATCTATCTAACCAAAATCTAACATTATTACTATTACATAGCTGTCATGAGGAACTAACATGAACTATGAATCTCGTTTTTAATATATCATTCCACAAAGTAGACTTTAACCGTCTATCACCTGTAGGAGAGTATTTCTAAAAAATAATGTCCTTCCAAGTACCTGTTACTCTATTATCATAAAACTGAAAGAGCCATGTAGCTAGTAGAGAATTATTCATTCATTGAATATCTAGAACCCCCAAACCACCTTGAGTCTTACTTTTGCAAACTTTGTCCCAAACAATTAGTGAGGATTTTTTTCCTAACCGTATTCCCACCATACCACAAAAACTTGCGCCTTAGCCTATCAATTTTATATCTGCTCTTACAAGGTATTTTATAAAGAGACAACCAATATAAAGGGATTGCTGAAGCAACAATATTTAACAAAGTAACTTTTTTCCCTAATGACATTAATTTACCCTTCCATGATTGTAACCGTGTTTTTAATTTTTCTATTAAAGGTAACCAATCTGATTCACTTAATTTGCTCCAATGTAATGGCACCCCAAAATACATTATTTGTAACTTGACCACCTTGCAACCTAGTAGCCTTGCAAGTACCTGTCCTTCCTCGTCACTAATATTCAATGGAGGCATCTCATTCTTATCGAAATTAATTTTCATACCTGATAAATTCTCCAAACATAGTAGTTACCATTTAAGGATAATAATTATTTTCTTATCTGTTTTTAAGGAAGGCAATGTGTCAACTGTAAAATGCAGATTTAACACATTAGTATTTAAGAAAAGCAATGTGTCATATGAAATTTCATATTCATGGCTAATATATATGTATATAATAAAATTTTCCATTAATTATGAGACACGAACCAACAACTACCATGCATTAATTATGTTTGACCGAAATAAATATCTCATGATGTACTAGCAAAGTTGTGCATTGCTTCTTTTCCAAAAATTGTGCATGCATCTAATTTGCAAAATATAAGCGCGTTATAGTTACCATCGATCAATCGATCACATTAGCTAGTAACGTTTGCTTTTTTGAATGACATATTTATATGAAAATATGCCTAATATGTATATAATAATTGTTTCCATTAATTATGAGAATACATAGAGAGAGGAGGGATTCAATTATATTCTTTTTTGGATACATCGAATTTCACTCTATATTTTCGAAGTCCAAACAGTCGATTCAAACCATTCAACATAATGGATATATTAAAATGTGCTTGCAGACCAAATTTTTTTTTTTTTTTGAATTTTCTTCTATTTGTTAAGATGGATACCAAAATTCAATGGTATGGATATAGCAATTTTGCTAAATACTTAATAAATAGTAAAACAATTCCAAAAAATGTAAAATTTCATCTGCAAGTACATTTTAATATATCCATTATGTTGAACGGTTTGAATTGACTATTTGAACTATAATGTTCATTTATGTATAAGAAATTAAGTATCGGTTATGTGTAAATCATGTATAAATTCAAATTAATGCAAAATTATTTTTTTAGACGAAAATGTGAAATCATGTAGTATACTAAAATTATGATTGGGGTATGGATCTATTTATTGCTGGTAGGATGGAAGGCACTCCTAATATTTTGGAGTTAGTATATTAATTAATAGGTACTTGCATTCCAACTATAATAATGTAGGACTTTGCAAAGAGGTCAATTTTCCCGAGATTTTTATTTTTACTCAAAAAACAAATTATTTTATTATAAATAACCATGTCCTGTGCAATTTTTTATTTCTACTCAAACTACATATATTATGTGCGGCCCGAATTAAATTTCAGACCCTATAAAATATCTGCAGTCCAAAATATATATATATTTTTTGGATTTAAAAATTCGGACTGCATAGAATATTTGTGGTTCGAATTTTTTTTTTTTTTGCTTTTTTCAAATGGCTGAGGCAATTTTTGAGTTTTGATATCTCACGATCTGTTTAGAGATTTTGTATGAAACTTTATAGTTTTGTTCTACGATTTCAAAACTACATGTCGGTCAATTTTCATAAATTTTGAATATGTTTTTCTATGTTAACCAGAGATGCAAAGTTGGACTCGGAAGCACTCCTTTAGCAATTTGGGCAATTTTTGAGTGATGATATCTCACGATCTGTTTAGAGATTTTTAATAAAACTTCACAGTCTTATTCTGTGATGTCAAGACTACATCTCGGTCAATTTTCATTAATTTTGAAGATGTTTTCCTATGTTAAACAAAGATGCAAAGTTGAACTGAGAAGCACTCATTTATTTATTTTTGAGCAGTTCGGTATGCAGCCGATTAATCAGAATTATATGAACAATTTAACATTTTTATTAAATTTATGTATATATATCATAATTTATTAAAAAAATATTTAACTCATTAAACTTATCAAATAAACTTAATTTAACTTAATTTTATTATTATAACATAACACTACATTTATTGGAATAGAATAGCATGTTATGAAGGTTTGAATAGAATAGCATATAAAAAATTAACACATCAAGTAATTAAACCGTTTTATTGGACGGAAATGTGCATCAATAGCCATAGAAGGATGCAGAAGAAGTGCAACTATGCGAAAAAATTAAGATTTTCCTTAGTCATTTTCACTTGCCATTTTATTTTTAAATAGTGTTATATATCTAACTTAAACAGAAAGAAAATGAAATATGCTTAAATTAAGAAAACATTTTTCGAATTTCATAAGCTTCCTGTGTATATATATACTTCGCCATCACGTAAATATTAAACATTAGAGATCGTTATCTAGAGGTTACTGTTGTACAACAAAAGCTTCCTGTGCTTTCGAATTCCATAAGCACACGCAATTGATTAGTACATGATGCCTTTTTTTTTTTTGGTTGTGACCAACGAAATATGATTAGTACATGATGTTGTTTTTTGTTGTGACCAACGAAATATATGAGGATACATTGTACACAGTTATCGATCCATGTCAATATATATAATAGTAATTAATATATAAGGTAGATGCAATTCAATTGTGTTAGATTAAAAAAAATAAAAATCGCTGAAAATAGTGGTTTCTATACGGTTAAAGTGATCGTATACAATAACAAGGATTACATACATGGTTTCTTGTATAATTGTGGACACCATATATGGTTTATTATTTAGAACAGTGCATGATTTTTTTTAATTGAGTTATAATTGACAAGCAAACACATTTGCTAGCCATTAAACCTACAATTAATATTATACAACCAAAATTCAATAAATATTTACATCACAACATACATAAATCAATGATATTAATTCAATAAATAAAAAATAATATTTTAAATTCGACATAAATATACAATTATACATCCAATTCAACCAATATTCAACATAATCAAGTCATATATGCATAATGTAAATAATGTTATGTAACAACTAACATTTTATCTAAAAATTACGATTCTACAACTCTCCAATCCAACTCCCTATAACTAGACATGTCAAGTTTTTTCGTGTGCACTATGACCCAATTAAAACAATTGAACGATTTATACTTTACAGTTCATAAAATTCCGCACTTAATCTGTACCGAGCATAAGTTTTTGTACCAAAATCCTTATCAAGAGATCAAATTGCTAGTACTTGATCACAACCATATTGAGATTTATTTTTAAAGATGTTGTTGTTGCATGTATGCAATCTTCTAATACTTTGTTTGACTAAATTTGCAAAATATACAGTACTTGAATTTAATCATTTACATGATTTAATGAATTTGCAGGTTTACTTTAATTGCAAGATTAATAATGATGAACCAAAGATAGTTTAGAACTTTAATTTTAAGATTTATAATGAAGAACCAAGGTTCATAAAGTGCTGAATTTCAAGATTCTTTTTATAAACCTAATGAGTCAACAAGATCTTTATAAAGCTATACATTTGTGTAATAATAAAGTAGTTAAGTATATTTGAGGCTTGTTGATTTCTGAATCATAAGCCTTGAGCAAACCAAATCAGATGGAGCAAATAATAATGAAGTAATAAGAGAGTTCCAATTTGGTTCCGTCCAAGACGTATGCAATCCATATGGAACACCTTCACAAGTTTTGTGAGAACAAATTGTATTGATTGTTCTGCACGAGAGCATAAACGTACAGAATGGTCAAATACAATTTGAATTATTTTGCGAAAATCTTAACTTCAATATCCGTACAATCCATCCCAATGGGTTTCTTCATGTTGGAGAGAATCTAGCAAATCTAAAGTCCCCCACTATATAAAAATTTGTCATCATTACTTCAGATTTGTCAGCTTCTAATATTTAGTGAGCTTAAACTGCAATATTTTTGTCACACCCCAAACCAGGAATTCTAGATTAAAGTGTGATCAATCTCGCTTCGTGCTTAATTAATCATTAAGCACACAAGGCTAAGATAAACATAATAGTAAAACAGCAGCGGATGCATAATATAAAATGTCAAGCATTAGTCACATATAAATAAATAAACACAAGCATACACATCATACAAAGTGTAATCCATGTCACCTCAAAATAAACATCATCTAAAGAAGGGGAATACATGATCTAATGAGTTCCGTATATAATACAAGAATACAAATACTCATGATCCTACCCAAAATCCTAAATAAAAGTAAATCAAACAACGTGGCCATTAGAGACAGCTCTTGGCACCTCCTGCTGCAGATCGCCAAACTTTGTACCTGAAATCCACAAAACAACTTGTGGGTGAGCGATGAATCGCTTAGTATGTGACCCAGAATTATCCCCTCAGGGATCCTCTACGGTTAAAGGACTTGTATTTATAAAATTGCATACAGTCATGCCAGTAATTAAATATACACATGTAAACCTATCTCAATATCTAATAGATGAACAATACTTTTAATTAATGTCATGATGGGATTATTCTAATATGCCCACATGCAAAATAACCCAAAATCAAAATACAATATTGGATAGTAATCAATTCGGAGTCCAGCACCAAAGCAATTTGTGAACAAATGTAATAATAATAATAATTATACGGATTTAAGTAAATCACTCCGTGTCATGCCAATAGGATGAAAAGAATCTGAATTATATAATCCAAAGACTGTGATTAGAGTGCAATGATACACGTTGCCCAATGACATCATGCATTGCCCACAAAATTAGCATTACACTAGCACACTAGGTAATGGTTATACCTTTGCAAATAGGATCAAGTGATCCGTAACGATATCAGTAGCTGTACTAGGAAAGTTGGCCGTGCAATGAATCATATATTGTGACCCACTTGTGGCGAGGCACAAGAAACCATTGTGGTACTACTACATTTATAATTCATAAAAAAAACTATGCTAATATAGGATAATAAATAGGAATGTCTCTATATATATATATATTCTTTATGATATAGAGGAGCACAGCACAGTGATGTTTGTATCAATAGCGTTGTGAGATGATTTGGGCCGTTGATCGTCTTAATCAGCTAATTAATGACACAATAGAATATGCTTCCATTCAGTCCAAAATATTGACAAGGATATATCCACTTTTGGCGTAATCCTCAACCACCTAACGACAAAATCAATCTAGCCAGCTTCAATTCTTTACGACAATTTATAGGTGGATAAATAGAGATGTACGTAATTTGTTAAAAATGGCTTAGAATGCACGAGAGAGAGCGCGCCGTGCGCGCATGTGTATATTCACCTAATGTGCAGTTGGCGGTTGGCACGGTGCCACCCTTATTTAAGTGCTATTAATTATGATCTTCTTGATACTGATTCCTGGCGGCAAAAACTTTGGTTAGGTACTATTTATGATCTAAAAAGTATATATCTAGATCAATGAGATATATTTGTAATGCACTGTTTTTACTGTTGTGTATTTAATTTATCTAAAAAAAAGCTTACTGTGTTTTCAGTCAAAGAGATATATATATTTTTAATGCACTCTTTTTACTGTTGTGTATTTAATTTATCTAAACGCAAATTCTTTGTGACATGTTATACTATTTGGACAAGTACGTTTTAATGTTCTGTTTTTACAGTTGTGTATTTAATTTATCAAAACGCAAATTCTTGCAATCATCTTTTTAAGCACTGTTCTTACTGCATGTGTAGACTATTAGAGAATTAGTTTTAATATGTATAATATATAGAGAGGTATATTTTAGAATTAACACAAGGATCAATACACATACTATTTGGGATGATTGTATTCATAATTTCCTATTAGATAAAGACAATAATTAATGTGGCTTCTTTATTAATTAGGAGCGTTTCCTTAATATATCTGGGGAAAGTATATATATTTCAATGGGAAAATGATACTGTAATTAACTAGCTGCTTCCCTGTATTCTTCAGGTTTAAGTTTTGTTTAGCCTGAACAGGAAAGAAGACAGGTATGAAGCACAAGTTAATGAGATGTATTATTCCTGAAAAAAAATTCTAATTGTTAACTTCATTACCTACAAGTAATTAATATGAAAATGATATATAGTTTTCATCTGTAATATTCCAGGACACTCTTAGCAATTAATATAGCGTTACTGGTTGTAATCTATGTAACAGAACATTATTAATTAATTGTATAGTGTTATTGGTTTGATATATGGGTGATAATCTACTGCGCTTTCAATTTCAACTCTTCATTTATTACAGTGTGAGAATCTTAAAAAGAGATAGTTTTTTGTGCACAAATCTCAAAAAATGTAAACGATTGAGATTAGAATCACAGGAACTCTGCGATCCTGTAGGATCGCAGCAGATTTATTTCCTTGATATATATATATATGAGAAAAGGAAATATCCATCCAACTCTAATCTCCAGAAATTCATTGAACGGTCTCCACACGATTTCAACTGCAAACAGTCCCTTCACTCTGTCCCCTAACACCAATCAAGCATCTATAAACCTCTTCCATTAATTCTGTAAATTTTAATACTCAAATCATGTAAACTAATACAATGAATTCTACCAAACTAGCAATTTTCATTATAGTGTGATCCTCAATAAATCCCCAGTCTAAGTCTAAGTGTCTAACTAATTGCTTCAAGGAATTCTATATTTTCTATATCATTTGAGATCATATTTGAATTAATTGTAGACTTGAATGATTGATATTACTTATTGGCGCAAAAGTGTTCTTAGCCATCACGAAAACTTTAAATTAATATTAGAGGTCGTACGTTATTTAGATCAGATACGGTTACTGTTGTACAACAAAAGCTTACTGTGTTTTCGGATTCCACAAGCACACGCAATTGATTAGTAGGCGATGTTTTTTTTGTTGTGACCCACGAAAGATGAGGATACATTAATTGTACCCGGTTACCGAACAGTATATACATATATAGTACTAATTAATATATAAGATTAATACAATTAATCCAACTATATATATCAGATCTAAAAAAATAAAGACGCTAAAAATGAAAGTTTCTACACTATTAAAGTAACTGTATACAATAACAAATGTTACATATAAAGTTTCTACAAAGACTTCCATATATAAATATGGTTTGTTATTTAAAACATGTTTAATTTTTTTTTATTCTATTTATAATTCGCTAGCATGCATCTAGGGGATTTCAAACGGTCGATTTCAAAATATCAAATTAAATTAGTGACTCTGGTATTTTTCGAATTCTCCATAATTTGCAGGTGTTGTTTATGTTTTATTTTTTTGACAGTGGTATTAATAAAAAAATTCGGCATATATCCGGAACCCAACCATGATTACATAATTTGAGTACTATATGATTTCAAATTTTCGTTATACAAAACGGTCTACTTCATGTGTTAATTATTGGTTAAGCTATTCTAGCTATTCAAAACTTCTGTTCATCACCTCATGATGATCGTGTACATGCAGTTGCCACGGTGCCACCCTTATTTTTAGGTATTATATATTTATGATCTTGATACTGATTCCTGGCGGCAAAAACTTTGGTTAGGTACTATTTATGATCTATAGATCAACGATCTCATTGGAAATATATTTGGCAGTTGTCGGTTCCCGTCTCATAATGGAAAATTTTATTATATATATATATATATAATATATATGTGATCGATTGATGGTAACCATATAACGCACAATTTTTGGAAAAGAAGAAATAATGCACAACTTTGCTAGTACATGATGAACCAGTGTGGACCAGAACACTAAATGCCTGAGCTTGATCAGTTTGAAGAATAATTAATTATGGTATTATTTCATTTCTTTCTGATAAGTACCAGAACACTAATTAAATGCCTCGCCTCGATATTGCTAACATTTACCAAACTAATTTCTCTATTTAAAGCTTTCCATATCCTCATATTTCTTGCACAACTACAAAAAATTCTCTAGTATCTTAAACTGTTCTAGCAACATATATAGCCAAATCATAAAGCTAACAAAACAGTAAAAATTAAAAGCCACTCTAGTATCTTAAACTGTTCTAGCAACATATATAGCCAAATCATAAAGCTAACAAAACAGTAAAAATTAAAAGCCACTGTTGGATCAGTGATTTTCAAAGTGGCTTAATAAATAATAAAAAAATTCATAAAAATGTAAAATTTGGTCTTCAAGCACATTTCAATATAGAGATCACATCTAATAGTTCAGATCAACTTTTTGGATTTTGAAATTTCAAATTTGGACTGGTAGCACTTCGGCCCAATATTTGAGTTTTGAAAATCCTAACGGTCGATCCGAACCGTTCAACATGATATCCATATGAATATGTACTTGCAAACCAAATTTTACATTTTTTAGAATTTTTTTACTATTTTTTTAGATAGGTAGAAAATCACTTGATTTGAATGGTACATAATTTTTAGATCAAGTGATTTTCTACCTATCTAAAAAAATAGTAAAAAAATTCTAAAAAATGTAAAATACGGTTTGCAATTACATATTCATATGGAGATCATGTTGAACGGTTCGGATCGACCGTTAGGATTTTCAAAACTCAAATATTGAGCCGTTGCATGGAGGCCCTCTATGCGACGCATAGCATATTAGCATTTTTCTATATATATATAGAGAGAGAGATGAGCTATGGTGCATTGCAATGCATGAACCCTCTTATGCATTACACTATAAATCATGGATTTAAAGTCCAAATGGCCGATCTGAACCGTTCATCTTGTTCTTCATATTAATATGTGCTTGGGGACCAAATTTTACATTTTTTGGATTTTTTTTTTACTATTTATTAAGCAATTTTGAAAGTCGCTGATCTGATGGTCCAGAAAATTTTACTGTTTTTACTGTTCACAGCAAAACAGCAATTTTTAAAAATGCTTAATAAATAGTAAAAAAATTCCAAAAAATATAAAATTTGGTCTCCAAGCAAATTTCAATATGGATTAAACATCTAACGGTTCGGATCAGTCATTTGGACTTTAAATCCGTGATTTATAGTGCAATGCATAAGGGGTTCATGCATTGCAATGCACCATAGCCCATCTCTCTCTCTCTGTCTATATATATATATATATATATATATATATATATATATATATATATATATATATATATATATATATCAAGTTAGATCAAATTTTACATATATATATATATCAAGTTACAACAATTTCTACTTGGAGACCAAATTTTAGATCTGTAATCTATATTATAATTTACTTGGAGACAAAATTTTACATTTTTTGGAATTTTTTTACTATTTATTAAGCTAGTTTGAAAACTGCTGATTTTCAATGTTGCAGAAATTTACTGAAATCAGCGATTTTCAAACCAGCTTAATAAATAGTAAAAAAATTCCAAAAAATGTAAAATTTGGTCTCCAAGTAGATTATAATATAGATTAAACATCTAACGATTTAAATTTGTTATTTGGACATCACAAAATAAAAAAAAGGTGGCAGCACCTCCGGCTAAAATGCTACTGGTAGCAAATTAGTCGGACCCTATATATATATATTTACAACAACTTGAAAGTTACAACATCTTACAACATCATTTTTTTTTTCATTTTCAAAGTCCAAATCATCGATCCAAACCATTAGATATTGAATCTATATAAAAACGTGCTTGGAGACCAAATTTTACATTTTTTGGAATTTTTTTGCTATTTATTAAGATGGGTACAAAATCGCTGTTTTTAATGGTGCAGAATTTTAATAAATACAGCGATTTTGTACCCATTTTAATAAATAGCAAAAAAATTTCAAAAAATGTAAAATTTGGTCTCTAAGCACATTTTTATATCGATTGAATATCTAACGGTTTAGATCGACGATTTGGACTTTGAAAATGAAAAAAAACGATGTTGTAAGATGTTGTAACTTTCAAGTTGTTGTAAGTGGATCCCTCCTCTATATATATATCAAGTTACAATAATTTTTGAGTTACAATAAGTTACCACAACCATTTTCTAAATTTTAAAAATCCAAATCGTCAATCCAAACCGTTAGATGTAATCTCTATAATAAAATGTGTTTGGAGACCAAATTTTACATTTTTTGAAAAATTTGTACTATTTATTAAGATGGTTACAAAAACTAGTCAAATTCATACCATTGAATTTTATACCCATCTTAATAAATAGTAAAAAAATTCAAAAAAAGTAAAATTTGATCTGGAAGCACATTTTATTGTGGAGACCATGTTGAACGGTTTGGATCGACAATTTAAACTTTGAAAATGTAGAAAATAGTTGTGGTAACTTATTGTAACTCAAAAATTATTGTAACTTGATTCCTCCTCATATATATATATATATATATAGAGAGAGAGAGAGAGAGAGAGAGAGATGGGCTATGGTGCATTGCAATGCATAGGCATCATTGTTCATTGGACCATAAATTACCGATTCAAAGGCCAAATGACCGATCCAAACCGTTCATCTTGTTCTCCATATTAATATGTACTTGGAGACCAAATTTTATATTTTTTGGAAATTTTTTACTATTTATTAAGCCACTTTGAAAATCTGAAAATCCAGATGAACAATAAAAACAGTAAAAAATTCTAGGCCACTGGATCGACGATTTTCAAAGTGGCTTAATAAATAGTAAAAAAATTTCAAAAAAAAAATGTAAAATTTGGCCTCCAAGTACATATTAATATGGAGAACAATATAAACGATTTGGATCGGTCATTTGGACTTTGAATCCGATGATTTATAGTCCAATGCACAAAAATGCTTATGCATTGCAATGTATGGTAACCTTACTATGTATGTATGTGTGTGTATATATATATATAGAGAGAGAGATAGAGTAAAACTAGGGTGTGATGTGCTCACCAAGAGAGTTTGGTGAGCACAACTCCAAAAGTTCATTGGATCGACTTCAAACGCCGAATCCAAACGGTTGAAATCCATGTGCTTCATGAGTGATGCATGTGAATGCAAAAATTTGAAAGTTTCGAGTTCATTTGCTACACAGTCAAGCGGTCAAAGAAATGAACATTTTATTAAGTTAATTTATAAGTTGTTTTATATAGTCAATTTTTATTATTTCTTTGACCGCTTGACCGTGTAGCAAATAAACTCAAAACTTTCAAAATGTTGCATGCACATGCATCACTCATGAAGCACATGGATTTCAACGGTTTGGATTTAACGTTTGAAGCCGATCCGATGAATTTTTGGAGTTGTGCTCACCAAACTCTCTTGGTGAGCACATCACACCCTAGCTTTACTCATATATATATATATATAGAGTAAAGCTAATATACACTTAAGTGTACCAATGAACCCATACACTTAATCCTAGGACCGTACGATTAGCTTTGAGATTCGTGTATCACGATTTTTAAAGAAGCTACACGACTTTTAAAGAATCTACACAAATCTTAAAGCTAATCGTACGGTTCTAGGGTTAAGTGTATGGGTTCATTGGTACACTTAAGTGTATATTAGCTTTACTCATATATATATATAGGGTCCGGCTAATTTGCTGCCGGCAGTGCTGTCGGCCCTTCTTCGTGTTTGTGATATCCAAACAACAAATCTAAACCGTTAGATGTTTAATCTATATTATAATCTACTTGGAGACCAAATTTTACATTTTTTGGAATTTTTTTACTATTTATTAAGCTGGTTTGAAAATCGCTGATTTCAGTAAATTTCTACAGCATTGAAATCAACAGTTTTCAAACCAGCTTCATAAATAGTAAAAAAAATTTTAAAAATATAAAATTTGGTCTCCAAGTATATTATAATATAGATTAAACATCTAACGGTTTAGATTTGTTGTTTGGACATCACAATCACGAAAATGGGTCGGCAGCAAATTAGCCGGACCCTATATATATATACTAGTATCGTGCCCGTACATTGCGACGGGAACATATTATAAGATCGAAAAGATCATGAAAAGATCTTTTTGTTGACATTCATACAGAATTAAGAAAAAGAATATTTGAAATGAAAATAAAAAACATAAATAAAAAATGAGATTCAAATAATAAATAACAATAAAAGAAACAACAACAAATTAAAAAAAAATCAAATGTAACATGAAAAAAGAAGTGACTGGTATTTAGAATTATAACATGAAAAAATAACTGCATTATTTTACTATACTGCCCCTGCATTACATTATTTGTTTGGCATATTTACAAAATCCCAAAAATTCTGAAACTTGACAGGTATTTAGAATAGCTTTTTTCTGCATTTTCATATGTGTATATTTTTTGGGACATATACAAAAATATATTGTTTTATTTTGTTTTTTCTAGTTTATATCTTCAATTATTTACAAGTTTCAAAAAAATTACATAAATAAATTGAGAAAAATATACGATCTTGCTAGATCTAACAAGGAAAATCTTACATGTGTAAGTTATCATAGCCCATGTTTGACAGCACAAACAATTTCCTTTATAAAGAATAATGAACATTACAAAATTTCACCCATCTTATTAGCCTTAGTATTTTTAAATTTTTCAATTTTGTACAATTAAATAACATCGAGATAGTAAACAAGTTTTGCATGCATGGAATGGTGAGAGAGAGATATAGAGAGAAGTTTTGAATGATATATCATGGAAATGTTATTCAATTCTTATTTAAATACCTTACGGATTATGGATTATATGAACTATAGATTGAAGGTTAAATCATCTAACTATTTAATATTTTTAAGGAATTTTTCTTTCAAATTTAGAACATACAACACAGGGAGGGTATTGTTTTTATCACTATAGACCGAATAGTAGAAACATTTTATATAAAAAATAATACTATATGCAATTGAAATCATTATACTGTTTTTTTCATAGAAGATTTGACAAAAATATATCCAGTTTTATATTTATGATATTTTATAGATTTCTATATTTTATCAATAATAATAAATCAGAGAAAATCAATATGTGTGTTTATATGTATAGTATTTTCCATTAAAAGACGGTTTCAAGGAAATTTTTTATGAAAAATGTAGCATGTATTATTAGAGGTATTGTTATTAAACAAAAATCATAACCTCAAAAGAGAAATCAACACTCTAATTACAATTCCATCCCCCAGAAATTTTTAGAATTGAATAAAAACAAATTCAAAGATCAAAACTTTAACTTAAATCACAACAAATGACAGAATATCAAGAAAGAACCCACATTGGAGATATTTACTGCAGCTTACCTAATTCAAAGGAGTATAGAGACTCATGAACTTTCACAAATAAACTTTATTTCCAAAACTCAGTACATTTAATAGAGAGGAGCAAACATTAAATGAAGCTCTCGACTTTAATTTCCTTTTTATTTAATTAGTCATATAATTATGTAATTGCGGGCATTAAATTTTGATCAAATAGCTAGACTTGTAAATTTGAGAAATAATTTTAATATTTTCATGAAGTTAAGACTTTTGTAGTAGTGTGAGATTTTCATTTGGACTTATTTCAGCATTTTACAAATATTATTATCATTATTATTATTTTCTATTAAAGAGCTCCGGTATACTCCAGCATCTTTTAATGCTATTTTTGAAAATTAATTTACTTGTATTTTCTTGGAAGAGAGCAAGGGCTCACGCGACTGCATCAAGCTCACATTCTTTATAAATATTATTTAATCCTCACATTCTTTATAAATATTATTTAATCCCAACAATAATATGATTTATTGTTTTGCTCCTAACTAGTCAAGTGTTCGTGCTTTGCAACGGGGAATGAAATGATTTTTAAGGAGCGACATAGAATTAATAACATGAATGTTTAAGAACTAAGAATGAAAAAAAAAAAATTTGGGAGAATGAAATAGTTTGAAAAAAAAAATTAGAAGCTACTTTGAAATTCTAACATGAACACAGAACTAATATTAGGACAAAAAAAATAAAATCACCCTCTCATTCTTTCGTATCTGTACCAGTACTGGTACCGATATGGCGTGTATTTCCTAATCTTAATGTGCATTAGTGTTGTTCTTTATATGGCGTGTATATCTATGAAACTTGAGTATTTGTTTGAGTAGAATACATTTATGTATGGAATTTACTGCCACAAGCATCTTTATGTGAAAGTGTTGATTTGTTTGTCAAAGTTCATCTACTAAAATAAAAATAAATAAAATAATGAAATTGTGTTGTGTTTTGTAATTGTAATAACTGCATATGGCTTTATCAGCACATAGATGGTGCTACTGCTAATTTCTTTTATCATGCATCTACAAAACTGAATGTGTGCTATTTTGTACCAATTTATTCTTCCAATTAATAAATGTACAATTGATTTGTACAAACCGAGGCAGATGAGTTCAACAGGCTGACATGGGTGCCAGCGTACCAGCAAAAGGAGATGTACTGGTACCTTGAATTTTGTGATTAAACACAAATTATTCTCAATAATGCAACTAAGATTCATGTGTAGAAAACATTGTGCCCGAATAATGCAATTGAACACAAAATAAGCTGTTAATTAAAGAACTACCAAAAGAAAATATAACTCAAATTAGAACTGCATATATATTAACATGTAAAGTGTTTAAAGCTATAAGCTTTATTGCATCGGCAATTAAGGAATATAAAACTGAGAAGGATTTAATTATTTTTAAGGAAAATAAATCTATATAAGGGAAATAACTTGACAGCAAAATTAGGTTTATTAATTTTTTTCTTGCTTCGTTTGTCGTTTCACAGAGAAGAAACGGAGTTTTATTTGTGGTTCAATTAAATTGTTGACTTTCGTTTGTCGTTTTTAACATATACATTTTTTTGAGGGAAGCGTCTAATTGTTCACAGTTTTTTGTTCACTATTTGTCCATAACTTTGTCTTGCGCGAATGCTGTAAAATTACTTCTACATGCTGTATAATTATACAATATATCACATAAAATAGATCAGTTAATCACAAAATATCCAGCAACTATTTGAAGTTGTTTTATGATAGTTAGAAAAAGTTTGCAACTTGCACAACAGGACAAAATAAATGTACTTTCAAACTGTATTTTCGAAAATTATAGTTATAGGAAGTTATTGGTAGTTAGAATTAATTATTAGCGGTTATTGACAGTTAGAGTTAATTATTAGCATCCGCACTGGGTTGAATCTTGTATACTGTAAAATTGAATCTTCTACACAGTAAAATTTACAATTGAATCTTGTATACTGTAAAATTGAATCTTGTATACAGTAGAATTTTCAATTGAATCTTGTATACTGTAAAAATTAAATCTTGTATACAGTAGAATTTTCAATTGAATCTTGCATACTGTAAAATTGAATCTTGTATACTGTAAAATTTTGAAATAATACTGTAAATTTTCAATTGAATCTTGTATACTGTAAAAAGACAGTTAGATAAGAGTGGATAAGGTTGTGGACAAATGGTGGACAAAAACATTTTCTCTTTTTTGAGAGGCAGGGGGGGTTGTTGGATTTTGGGGCACGGAGCCATTGTTCTGGCTATCCTGAATCAGGGCTGGAACTGAAACTGTATCATTATCTATTATAATTTTTTGAATACGGATACAAATACGGATAGTCTCATATACATATTAGATATTAAATAAATATGGATATATCGGATGGATACAATAAATAACAATTTAAATATATTTTTTTCATTCATAGATTAATTAGAGGTTCATTGATGTACTGCATGAAAGAAAATTTGACGAAGAAACAGAATCATGTACCGCCTCCAAGAAAAATTGACGCAAAAAAAAGAAGAATCATGATATGTCAGCTAAAGAATTATAAATATTGCGTCAATTTTTGCTGAGCACAACACTAAGAATTTTTTTATAAACCATAATTAACTAAATTAAATTTAGCAAAACAGTATAATTTTTTTTATTTACAAAAAACATTTAAAGACCGAATTCCTAATTTGGTCTCCCTTTATTTTGAAACAGGGCTTGTTTCCTGGCAGAAACTGATCAAAACATGGTCCGAAACAGAGGAAATACATCACAGAAATACATAGTGTTTGAGAAAAGTCGAAACAGGAATCCGGATCTATTCGGATATCCAGTTAATCTAAAAAGTCAGATCCGGATAATTATCTGCATTTGGATTCGTATCCGGTTCTATATTCAAAACCAAGGCTGCAAACGAATCGAACCGAACCGAATTTATTCTAGTTTGAGTTTAGTTTGAATTAATTTTGAATCGATTCTTTTACGAACTCAATTTCGAATCTTTTACGAATTTTCTTACGATAAGAAAGAGTAATCATAGTTGCCGAAAGCGAGAGGTGAAAGTCGTATAGAGTTTTAGAACTGAGAGCGATGATTACAACTTACGAGTTATAGAGTTAAGTCATCAATGAACATAAGTCATCAGCGGAAATCAACGATTCACGTTACTTTGAATTTCGAACTAAAATAGTTCATGAACCTATTTTGAACGAACCAGGTTTAGTTTCAATTAATTTCAAACTATTTTGAATCAATTTTTTTATGAACTTTTTCGAATCAAACTCGAATCGAATCACGAACTACGAATTTTTTGTGCAGCCCTATTCAACTAGTTATCAGGCATTTAACTTCTATTTATCTTTCAAGTTTGAAATTAATTCATCGGGTTTTTATTCTTGTGTTGAATTGTATTGAACAAACAATTTTTTTGCCAAAAAAATCTGAGTCAACTTGCGAGCTTTTGAAGTTTAGAAAGGTAAATGTAATATGAGGAGGGATTCACTTACAACAACTTGAAAGTTACAACATCTTACAACATGGTTTTTTTTCATTTTCAAAGTCTAAATCGTCGATTCAAACCGTTATATATTTAATCTATATAAAAACATGCTTGGAGACCAAATTTTACATTTTTTGGAATTTTTTTGCTATTTATTAAGATGGGTAAAAAATCGTTGTTTTTTAATGGTGCAGAATTTTAATAAATACAGCGATTTTGTACCCATCTTAATAAATAGCAAAAAAATTCCAAAAAATGTAAAATTTGGTCTCCAAGCACGTTTTTATATAGATTGAATATCTAACGGTTTGGATCAACGATTTGGACTTTGAAAATGAAAAAAAATAATGTTGTAAGATATTGTAATTTTCAAGTTGTTGTAAGTGGATCCCTCCTCATGTAATATAATGAATTTTAGAGGGGAAAAACTTAATTTCGAAGTTATTGAGGGGTATACATGAAATTCCCCCTATTAGAACCGAATTTTTATCCTCTGAGATATCTCAAACTTTGCGTGACTTTATGAAAAATCCCAGACGTTTAAATACGTTCTGCACGAATCTAAAAGTAAACATAATACTGACCCCCTACATCACCCCCGAATAGGCACCGGACACGTCGGTCACGCAAAAGTTGAGATATCTCAGAGGATACGCACTCATTAGAACCTGAGAGATGGAAGTGGAAGCGGCACCGACGGAGGAGCAAGAAGAGAGAGAGGATGAGGAGGAAGAGGAAGAGGGGGAGGAGAGATGCGAATTAAAGTTTGGGGACGGAACCGATCCGATAGACCTGGTCCAGGGGGCCCATGACGGGGTCGAGCTGTACCACCGCTTCGAGCGGTTTGAGTACGAGGCTCTTGTCGAGCGCGAGCGCAAGCGCAAACGCAAGGCTCTTCAAGACCAGCATGTGCCTTCAAAAAAGCCAAGGCAAGATGAATTTCTTGGGGCAACCATGGAAGAGATTGATGAAATGATGAACTTTGGTTCTCGTAGAAGACGGTCCCGCAGTTCGGTATGATATTATAATTTTTTCTCTTTGTTTTTGTATATAAATGTTAGAGGTTGAAATCCAAGATAGAATAAGTATTTAAGAACCAAAATTGTCAAATGCTTTATAATACTGAATTTCTTTTTATACATTTTCTAACTGTCGCAATGTTGTTTGTTGGGTTATTGATCAGCGTGGGAAGAAGGGTAGAAGGAAGGGTTCAAGAAAAAACTTAAAGCCTGAAATAAGCCGAAAAATTGGCGATGCTACTCTTCACTATGCATCGGGGAATTATAAAGAGGTTTGGATTTCAAACATTCTTTTAATACAATATCGATACTAATTCTTTTTTTTACGGGGGCTGTAGTAGAGTAATTGTTGTAATTAGTCAAATTGCAGTTACTTGTCCTTGATTGATAGGGAGTATAATCAATTCCATGTGTTGGTAATCAAAAGCTCTTTTGTTTTAACCGGGTATCTTACCATATGGAAGATAAACCTTAACCCCTCTCTCTGGGAAAAAGTGGGGAAACGACTAATAGGAGGGTGTTTTTGGTGCCCCATCTTGACCACAATTCCATTTTACATTAATAATTCAAAATTTAATTTTTCAAACAATAAATGTGAACTGTTGATAACTCTGCCTAAGCCTATCCCAAGCCAAGAAAAAGGAGTGTTGTGATAGGCATGGTGAGCCAATGTAAAATACAGGCTTTTTATGGAAGCCTACCCCAATTTGTGTGGGACTAAAGGCTTTGTTCTTGTTGTTGTAAATGTGAACTGTTGATCTGTTTTATTTTAAAGTAATGCATCATGTCAAAATTCTAGAATTTTGAATTCTTGTTGTACAAGATTACAAGTTGGAAAAACTACGGTGGAAATTAATTACAATTAACCATTGAATTTTTTGGTTTCTTGATATTTTACAAAGAGAAGTCAAGTTTTTGTGATCTTTGAGATGAATGCATTATTTTGGAAATAAAACAATATTTATGATTCACATTATGTATTACAGCTTGTTATATGCACATTATCTATTACAGCTTTCATTTCAAGTTTCTGTTATATTGTACTTGTCTTTAATAGTCAACCAATAATGTTGGAAATAAAGTTAAAGGTTTATCTTATTAATATATGCCAATTCAGGCTAAACATCTATTACATGAAGTGGTAAGGCTAGCACCAAATGTCTCAGATGCGTACTATCTACTTGGGCTGATACATGACTCCCTGGGTGACCGTAAGAAGGCCTTGGACTTCCACATGATGGCAGCCATCTTCTCCCGTAAGGATGCCTCTCTCTGGAAAAAGCTCGTTGCCTGGTATATTGAGATGGGAGATGTGGCACGGGTGAAATACTGTCTTTCCAAGGCAATAATTGCTGACCCTGATGATGTTGGATTGAAGTTTGATGGGGCGTTGCTGTATTTCAAGGCTGGGGAGTTTCTGAAGGCTGCTGAGCTTTATGAGCAGATACTCAGGGTGAGTCCTGAAAATGTAGAGGCCCGTAAAATGGCAGCAAAGGTAACTATTGATGGATTCATTCATTTTTCACTTTTGCATTTAATAGGCAAAATCTTATTGTTCATGCAGCGAGCACTGTGCTGGTCTTTTAGATATTTGCAAAATCACCTACTGTTTGGCAAGCGTAGTTGGATGGGAAGATATACATGTTTGACAACTTTTTCAAATTTTTAAATCCATATTAAACGTAAATGAATGAATGAAAAAAAAAAAAAAAAAAAAACTGATGTTGGTGTAGGATCCCAAGTTCATAGGCTAGTCATTAAGAGATCTGTTTAATGTAGATAACATCATGGGGATGCTATATTTTGCCTGACTTAACATTGGTTTTAACTCTTGGTAAGTATTGGTGGTGCTATTTGGAAATAATAATGTTGGAAATGCTGAGTTCAATATGCAAAAAGGGAAAGGAAAGCATCAATTTGCTTTGTTGCCATAAATCTCTCTTCCGCTATCCTTCATATCTTGACTATCTTTGGACTAATGCAGATGTACAGAAAATGCGGCAGAACTGAGAAAGGAATCCAAATTCTCGAGGATTACGTCAATGCTGATGAGCAGAAATCTGATCTGAGTGTGATTGACCTCCTAATAACCTTGTACATGTCAAATAATGCACACACTAAGGCACTTAAAGAGATTGAGAAATATCTTGCTACTCTCGAATCAAAGAAGCTTCCATTTCATCTAGAAGCGAAGGGCACTATGTGCCGTGCTCATCTTGGTGATATGGGTCATGCTGAGGTTATTTTTAGCATAGTTTATTTTGTTTAATAATATAGTCAAAACGAAAATGCCATGAACATGAGGAACAGCACTTGTAGACTAGTCAAATTAAAAGGGAATCATTTATATTTTTGCTGGAAACATAAAAATTACAGTGCCTAGTTGTATCCCCATGGAAAACAAAATATTAGACATATTACTGTTGTTTTAAAGCCTGGAAGATATCAATTACGCACTAATAAGAAGGAACAAAGAAGAAAAGAACCAATAAATATGGTTATGCACCTGACATCATTTCTCACCATATACTTTGCTTTTAATTTCTTAGGTTTTCCTACAGCATGTACCATTGGAGGCTACTAAAGAAACCATAGACATGGTAGCTGAAGTAGCTGATTCATTCTCTGAAATGGGAAAGTATGATTGTGCCCTCAAGTTTTACTTCAAATTGGAATGTATTACTGCTGATCCTGATGTAAGATTGTATGCTACATTTTTGCTTCCAATTTATATTCTAATCCAGACTAGGGATATTATGATAGTACCCAGGATACCTACCAGTACATGCTGAGACAGGAAGGAACAGCTACTGTTAGTTATTTACTGATATTGCCATAACTCTAGAATGAACAGAAAAAAGCCAAAAGATATTAATAATCACAGTTGTCACTTTAAGAATGTACTATTTTCAGTACTCTTGCTATTATTTTTTAGTAAAAATAAATATCTGCAGGGTGACTTGTATAAGAAAATTGCCCAGTGTTACATATCTTTGAAGGAAAGAAGTAAAGCTATTCCTTTCTTTTATAAAGGTTTTCCTCTTTGCAATTCCTTTTTCTTTTTTCTTCCCATCTTAAATGAGAAGTGCAATAGGTCCAAGTTCTTTCAAATGTTTTGTATCTCCTTGAGAAATTTGGATGTAATACAAAAGAGTAGTTAGTGAGTATAATATAACCTTATTCAAATGATTAACTTTGTTGTCTATATACCTATACTTAAATCCAATGTACACCTAATACCTACAACGGTTTTGCAAACAGCCTCGATCATAATTCTTAAAAGCTAAAGCTCGTAATGTTATTCTTTCTCTCTCTTTTATTGACTTTGAGAGTATCCAATAGTTTTTTTAATCTTCTTCTTTTTTTCTTTTTTCCTTTCTTTTCTTTTTTCTCTACTTTGTTTGATATGTATTTCCTGCCATTTTTCCAGCATTGAATAAAATGGAGGAAAATGTTGAAATTCGGCTGACTCTAGCCTCCTTCCTCCTAGAAGAAAGGAAGGAAGATGAGACAGTTCTTTTGCTTTCACCCCCTTCGAACTCAGAGAATTTAAATTCACAATCAAAATCTTGGTGGCTTAACGGTCAAATAAAGATACAGCTTGCAAGAATCTACCATAGCAAAGGAATGTTGGAAAGCTTCGCAAACACAATATTTTCTTCAGTTCGAGATACACTTATCATTGAATCAATCAATCAGAAGGTACAAATTTTGTCTGAACCTTTTGTTAACAAACCTTGGAATGAAGTCCATACCATAGAATAACGAGTAACGCTCAAACCTTTTCATTAAGTCATACTATTTTTTGATCTAATGCAATTGTACTACATACTGAGTAGAATGATCTTTACTTCACAGCTTGGTACAGTACATTGATATATTTCAAGGGACTGGAGGTGTTCAATAGACTTCGTCATACTTTTGAAGTGCAAAGCAAAGGCACTAAAGATAATATGAGTAGAGATGTACTTTTTAGTTTCCAATAAAGTTTGGTATATGTTTGCAATAACATTTCTAGGAGTTCTTTTTTTTTTTTTTCCCCAAATTTGCTGAATGTTCAAGTTCAATTAAGCCCATATGCAATTTAAAGCTGTCAACAAGTTTCAGAATAATCCAAAAAAGCGTGAATATGCTAACCTGTTTGCAATGGTCTTATATATTTTTAAGATGCTATGATGCTGATGTCCACTTTATTGCTTCACTAATTAATGGTTCCATGGTTTAACAGGTGCGACCAAAGAAAGAGCTGTCTGAGGATGTCTTAATTGAAAGAGCAAAGGTGTTAGATGATCAAGGACCTGACAGTGTTTTTTGTGGAATCAGACCTCTTGCTACTCATCCTGAGTTGTGAGTACTTTTTTCCTTTTGTATGTTACTTTTTCTTTTTTCAGACTTTAGGAGAGTACCATTTTCTGTAAGATTGCATCTGAAGTGCAAAGTTGTTAGCTTAACAAGAACCTGACAGTGTTCGGTTCTTTTATTTTCACTAGAGCTTTCTAAAAGAGCTATTAGTTGTTTTGGATTGAACTTACTAGGTAATTTTTCTCATTTTCATAACAAAATCTGTAGAAATCTAAACAAATGAAATTTTATTTCCTCTTCAAGCTTTCAGACTTACAACTTGTGTTCTTTTATATACAAGTTATTTATAAAAAAATAAAAAAAATGAAAGATTAAACTATTTCCTATTTTCATGAGAAATAATAGTTTCTTCTTTTTTGCTAGTGTAGGGCTAAGGCTACTAGAGCAAAGAAGAAACTACAGAAAAAAGCAGATTTGAAAGAACAAACAAAAGTAGCTGCTATAGCATCTGGTTTGGAGTGGCATAGCGATTCTAACAAAGAAGAGCCCCAGGTAAGGGCTCCTTTCTCAAATTTTGACACATAATTAACTGTTACAGTTTCTCATTTTAAGTACTTAACGATTATAATATTTTGCAAAGCATTTCTGTTAGTTTGTTTTCTGGTGTTATTAGATTGGGTTTAAATTGGATATATTTTGGTAGTAATACATTTTTTATTTTTTAATTATATATACAAAAAGAACTTCAATACTGACAATCAGGTTGAATGGAAAATAAATATTCTTTTTAATATTTGAAATTCTGGTCCCCCAACTCAAATGAGCCCCTCTCCCCTAAGTAAACTTGACTAAACTCAAGCTAATTAAGCTGGCATAACCTTTGATATTAAGCAAGTTGACCAAGTTAATAAAAGGCTAACATTGAATCATTCTTTTCAATTTGCTTGATAACTTTTGCTTTATTTCATGCATAATAAATGCAACTAACCCTGAAAAGAATTGGGTCTAAATTTGCAAATCAGTTGATATTGGATGTAGCTTTATTTAAAAAAGAAAAAATTACGTCACAGTTCAGACCTTGAATTGAAAAAACAAGAATTGGTTTGCCTATGTAATACTGGTAGCTGTTACAATGGGCATATTATATGTCAAGCAATCAATGTTTGTATTCCTACTATTCAGTTTGCATTTGTCTTACCTATTTTTCTTTGCATTTTAGAGAAGAGAAAAGCAAGAGCCTCCATTGCCAGGATTCCTTCAGAAACAAGAGAACCATCAACTGTTAGTGGATGTATGTGTGTTTCTATATGAGCTTTATGATGTAATTTGTGAAATCAAGGATTACTTTTCTCTAGGATATGAAAAAATATTAGTTTCTCAACCTACTTGTATCAGCATTGGTTACATGGAAATGCCTGTGTTTTAACTTGAACATTATTTGGTTCAGTTCGTAGCTCATAATGGTGTCCTTTGTTAACAGTTGAAAAGATACCTTGTTGCTTGTAATCAAATTTTTAATATTTTCCTTTTTAAGCGTGTTGCAGAATGTAGATAATGTTTGAGAATAACTTTTGCATTTTTTAAATGTTTCAATGCAAAAGCTTTGCAAGGCATTGGCATCCTTGCATAGATACTGGGAGGCATTGGAGATCATTAACAAAACCCTGAAAGTGGCACATGATGATATCATCTCAAGTCAAAGGAAGGAGGAGCTTAGATCTTTGGGTGCACGTAAGTCTATTTTTATCGTCTCATATCAAATGTGTCCCTGTAAATCTATTTTACCCTTCCTAAATTGAGAAGAGGGCTGCAACTCAAACTTCTAAAGTCGATGAAATATTTATGGGTGCTTATAAAGCAGAAGGAATTTCAGATGTTCATCACCTCTAATTTTGTTTCAGAAGCTACCAAAGTATTTCCTTCATACTTGTTCTTGTATTTTGGGAAAAAAGTTACCAAAAAGGCACTTGGACAGCTTTTGGAAAAATGTGGAAGTGAAGCCCATAGATGATGTCTTGTTATGAACATTAATCTGCCTAACATTTCTTGTATATTATCGCCAGAGGACTTGTTAACTTTTGTTTTGTTGGGGTTACAAAATGAAGCTGCAATTTGCAACAAAAGTGTTGGTAACCTCAAAATTTTAATATTCTTCCCCTTTTTTTTTTTTTGCAACTCTGTACACAGAAATAGCATATGGTATGACTGATCCAAAGCATGGTTTTGACTATGTCAAGTACATAGTACAACAACAACCCTATAGGAATGCTGCTTGGAACGGCTACTACAAAGTTATTTCAAGGTGACGATTTAAACACCCTTTTTTGTTTTATATAATAATCGTAATAATTATTGTAAAATAAAAAGAGTAATAACATGAAACAATTGTAGTAATTTCACACTACATAGTTCGTATAGCCCCACAAAAGTTGTGAAAACTATGCATTTTACCTCTCTTTCCCACTTGGTCCAAATTGTGAAAATGAGTTGTGGACCTGGTGGTGGATATGCTGGCAGGGTTCTATTAATCTGATATCTTCTTTTCTTTGCTTTTATTTTTCTATTTGTCAGATTAGGGGACCGATATTCAAGGCACAATAAGTTCATACGGAATATGAGAAATACAAGGAATGATTGCATACAACCTATTATAATAAGTGGTCACCAATTTAATTCTCTTAGCCAGCATCAAGTGGCTACTGCTGACTACTTGGAGGCATATAAAATTCAACCTGATAACCCACTTGTTAACCTTTGTGTTGGTAATTATATAAGCTTTAATCATTATTTTACTAAAAAGAGTATTTCAGAATGTTGATTTTTCTTGTTGTTGCAACATTATAGGTACATCTTTAATTAACTTAGCTCTTGGTTTTCGGCTAAAGAATAAGCATCATTGCATTCTCCAAGGATTTGCCTTCCTTTACAAGTATTTACGTCTTTGTGATAACAGCCAGGTATCGTGTTAACCTAGAAATTTTTACAGTGACAGTTACATTTGTTGTTACTTGTATCATTTTGGTCCTTTGGAGATGTTGGCAGCAAATTTCTCCTGCTGCCATACCTTCTTCGTTAGCGCATGAAAAAAATTGTAATTCTGGCAATGTCTTTTCTTACAGGAAGCGTTTTACAACATAGCTAGGGCATACCAGCATGTTGGATTGGTCACACTTGCTGCTTCCTACTATGAAAAGGTTTTGGCAATGAAGGAAAAAGATGAACCAGTCCCTAAGCTTCCTTATGAAAAAACAGTGCCAGATCAGCAAGTTTCCAAGTCAAATTATTGTGACCTACGCCGAGAGGCAGCCTATAATTTACATTTGATATACAAAAAGAGTGGTGCAGTAGATCTTGCCAGACAAATATTGAAGAATCATTGTACTGTTTAGAGATAATTTATCTTTAGTTCTATTAACTAGAGTGCTAGTGTCTACTAGAAAGTTTAACCTGGTCTTGGTTGGTGCTTGTGATGAACAAAGGTGTGATCCTAAAAAGCGTTCATCTTTTTCGTCTTCTTCTTCAGTCTTTATTTCCAAACAAGTTGGGATAGGTTAAAAATGCATCCCAACTAGATTAAAAAACATAGGAACTTTTCAAGAGGTCATCCATTCTAGTAGTACTCATTCCTAATTTGTGAGGGTTTCAAACTTTATCCTAAAAAGCGTTAACATGCATATTTTAAGCTGAGGATTAGTTGTTCAGGCATGGCATTGCTGCTCCAATGGGTTCTTTTGTTATACCATATGCTTCTTATCGTTTATTTTGACATCTCATTGCTTATCCACCACAGACGCTCTCAGATACGAAAAAATTGCTCAGACCAAAGGGGTCATGCCTGTAGCTGCCCAAAAAGAAAAAAAATAATAATTAGGATTCAATTATTACATCCCCAGAAGTTTATGTTTCAATTTGTAAGAGTATCTATATCCTTGGTATTATTAGAGTTTCTAATTTGATATGATAGTTTTTAATCTAATTTTAAAAATGTGAAAGAGTTTTTTATTTAGAAATTATGCAGTAAAGTTTTTTATGTTTATAAATGATATTGGTCAAATAATTGGTTCAAATTATTTCTCATTTTTAATTTATTGTTGATATAGCTTAATAAAAACTATAAAGTTAATTTCAGGAATGTGAGAGTTAAAAACTTTAGAGATCTTAATTTTTAAAAAGTAATTAACAAATATTCAAAAATTTATTTGAGTTGCTGAGATGTAGGTGTTCTAAAGTTCTATACTAGTTTTATAAATGTTAATATTGAACAGCTGCTTTTTGTTTTTGATAAAAGAATAGTTCACTTGTAAACCGATGGTTCTTTTTTTTTTCCAAAATAAAAAAAAAAACTAAATATTGTTCCAACTTTGTGGGGAAAGTACCTTCTACGTTTTCTATTTTTACACGATTATTGTCTTACGGTGATGTTATAGGTTCCACAAAACATTGATAAAAAGTTTATTGTTGGTTGGAAATATCCAATGTTTTTATATTTTTATTAATTTTATTTGCTTTAAATAAATTTATTCTGGTATATTTTAATAACATTTTTTTCACTAGTATTTAATATTCATATTTGAAATGCTTGACACCCAATTTTACTCAAAAAAAAAATATTCATATGTGAAAATAAATTTTCACATAACAAATTTTGGTAATCATATGTTAAAATCTTTGCCTAACAGATGACCTATCCACAAAATATCAGATGCAGCATTGAGCAAATAAAAGAAGGAAGTTACTAACTACTAGCAATTAATTACATTTGTTTGATAAATATCAAATTATTAGAGTTCCGATAAAAGAAGTTACTTTGGACTTAAATACCATAATCCATACTTTTATTATCAATATTCTATCAAAAGAAAATCTCTATTTATTGCCAGGTAGAGAGAGATGGAGACATTAAAAAAAAATCAGAAAAATCAAACAGTGAGCTCATTCTTTGAAATTATAACACCATCACTGTCAGCATAAAGCCACTCCCCTGGAAAAATCAAGGTACCACCCATTAAAACTGGTATGTTCTTCTCCCCTATTCCTCTCTTATTGGATTTGAGAGGGTTAGACCCGATAGCACGCACACCGATATCAGTAATGTTGATCTCATCGACATCTCTGACACAGCCGTTAACTATAATACCGGCCCAGCTCATGTTATGTGCCAGCTGGGTGAGGTTGCCACCTAGTAAAGCACACCTCTGACTGCCCCCACCATCTATCACTAGCACTCTCCCTGAAATCCAGAATAAGAGGTAAACATTGGAATTGATCAACATTGCAAATTTGCAATGATACATCTTAAGAGCTTCTTCTGTATATTAGGGTTTGTGTTTGTGTCAGATAAACATAATATAATGATTAAAACTGGTTTGGCTTTGAAATTTGAGTCCATGGCACAGATGTGAAAAAAGGGCAAACTAAGCTTTTGTGTTCTGGTTACGGCTATTTCATTTTGTAGGCTATCATTTGGGGGTAAAACTGTTTTGGAGTTGTAATTTCGTTTTGTTGGGTATTAAATTTTTTGATTGGTTCAACTGTTAAATATGTAGAGACAAAAGCTGTTTTATGTTCTAGTATCAAGCGTTACCTTAAAGGGCTCAGTACTGTATAGTTTAGCTATGGTTCAGGCAGGGGCAGACCCGGTAAGGCCCACAACTAGATTTTGAAAAATAATTTTGACCCGTGTATTTTTGGGTTATTGCCTTGATCACCCCTTGGACCAAATTCATTTTCCTCCCGGTGCAACTTATTTTCTTACCTACCCCTGACCCAGTTTCTGGCTTCGCCCCTAGGCTTAGGTTTTGATAAAGTTAGGGTACTAAAGAGAAATCAGATATTGTCAGTAGTTTTCTTTCTTATTCTTAACTTGATTTTTGCAAAGTCAGGTCTTTAGTCAGATACCGATGGTTATGACTAAAAATGGATTAGTTCTGACATACAGTATCACCAAGTACAAAGTCAGAGATACGGATACCAGTATACACTTGACTCTACTGATAAATCACAATCTAATAAGACAACAATTGGTTGGTTCTTCAAAGTATCACCAAATTTGAAGAATCACGTTGACAATTTACCTTCTCCTTTTGTTTCTAAAACTTCCCTGACAATCACATTATCCTCAAAAACTTTCAGAGTGACAACTGGTCCCGAAAAAATGTGACTGTGCCCGTAAATTTTGAATATCGGCTCAAGGACTCTCACTTCTCCACTTTTAACCAAGCGCTGATTGGTGTCGCACAGCTCGGCAGTTGCAGTAGATGTCATGTTACTTGATCAAATCAAAACCTATAAAAAGAACAAAATTGGAAAACAATTGTTTAATTCAAAACCAAATTTGTTAAGTATTGAGGTTAGATATGGCATGGGAAAAATTACAGGGTTTACAGGGGTATATGGGAAAGTTTTACTTTCAAAAGGCTTTGGAGGGCATACAGATTTTCAAAGAAAAACAAAACCTTAGTAGTGTCTTTCTTTTAAACAAGCTCAAATGTTTTTGTTAATAATACTAAATATGAAATATGGATTAGCAAAGAACAAATCTTTAGTGTGGAGATGGTTCTTTGATAAGAAATTGCAACAGATTATTTTCGATTCACAAAATACAAAAAATAATAACAAATCAAGCACCTCCGACTCTGTAGAAAAGAAATTCCACTTGCTGACAGCACAGAAATTCCGAATTCCAGCACTAATTTTAAGACAATTGTGAGATCATACCTTGAGAAGTTAAAAAGGGGGAGAAGAAGAGAGAAGCAAACAAAGAAGGGACATGGATTGGGGAACCGATTGTATGCTATATAAAGCACTTTTATTGAATGAATGCCTTTCGTCGACTTCCGTGCCTTGTATGGAACAAAAGTGTTATTTTCTGGCACTAACGGTTGCGACCTCATCCTCTCCCCAGCGGTACTTATCTAAATTTTAGTTTTTTATTATGTGTGTTTCTCAGAATTTTAGAACGGATCGATTCTGATTTCTGAGATAACAACTATATCGATTATATATGCTTTTTTTTGTTTTTCTTTTTAGCGTTTACACCCACGGGTCCAAATAGTCTAAAGTAACTCAAATTTTGTTTTTGGATCCGGACCGTTCGATCAGAATGTGGAATATGGAACCTCTTTAATAATCGTGCTAATGCATATCGGACGGTTTGGATCCAAACTCAAAATTTGAGTTCCTTTATAGGATTCAAATTTTTCCTGGACCCAGTGTATGTTGATAGAAGAAGATCAGATGAGGCCCGGATTTCAGTCGTTCGGTTCTATTGACTTATGAATAGACCAGGTCCAGAATACAAATTTCTGGATAACTGTCGTGTCGTGTGCCGTGCGCGGGGCGCGGCAGAATGTTAGTTTACGAGTTACGAGCACTTTTCTGGAAGGTGGGACCCACTCAAGATTGTTTTGGTGGGCTAGGGTAAAGAGTTTGAGTAGAACCAGAGTGCTCTCAAGCTCATCAAAGTTTAGTGAGCTTAACTCTAAAATTTATTAAATTGATTTTAAATGATAAATTCGAATTGTTGAAACCCGTCTATCTTATGTGTAATGCATTTACATGTAAAATTTTTAAATATTCGAATTAATTTAGTACAAAGTCAAGCGATAAAAAAACATTCAAAAATAAATGCACTAAAATTAATTTATTAATCTTCTAATTTTGACCGCTTGACTTTATATTAAATTAATTCGAATGCTTAAAAATTTCACATATTAATGCATCACACAGAAGGTAATTGAATTTTAACGATTCAGATTTATCATTTAAAATTAATTTTATGAGTTTTAGAATTAAGCTCACCAAAATTTTGGTAAGCTTAGGAGTATCCTAGTTCTCCTCAAAGAGTTTAACGGAGTACTCTTAGCTTCATCACATTGTAGAATCAAAACTACGTTACAAGTAATTTTTGCGCTGCATGAAGTAAAGATTGCTCTGTTAAAATATTTACTCGTGGGGTACGCTCACAGCTTTTACTACAGTACAGACTACAGATATCCTGTGGCACTCCCTCGTGGAAATAAATCTTCTGTTATTAGAAGGGAATAACATCAACCTCTTATTGGATTTTAACCGTTCATCTTTGTTAAGATATGCGTGAACAAAAATTTGAACGGTTAAAATAGGAATAACAGGTTCCTGTTATTCCTTTAATAACAGCAGATTTATTTCCTTCCCTTGCGTACGAATTCGTATCCTCCGAGATATCTCAAACTTTGCGTGACTTTATCGAAAATCCCAACTGTTTAAATATGTTCTGCACGAATCTCAAAGCACACATAGTACTGACCCCCTACATCACTCCCGAATAGGCACCGGACACGTCGGTCACGCAAAAGTTGAGATATCTCAGAGGATACGCACTCATTAGAACCCGGTTTCCCGACGAATATGCATCCTCTGAGATATCTCATATTTTGCGTGACTTTTTGGAAAATCTTAACCGTTCCAATACGTCCTACGCGAATCTCAAAGGTGAAATAATACTGCTCCCCTACGTCACCCCCGAATAGGCACCGGACACGCCGGTCACGCAAAATACGAGATATCTCAGAGAATACGCACTCGTTCCCGACAATCGGGTATAAATCTTCGTAGATTAATTTGCATCGAACGAACCCGATAACATTCTTTAATTTCAGGTTTCGTCTCTCGCTCTCTCGATCGCAAGCATGCGATCATCACTCCTCACAAGAGATCGACTATCCTATCTCCAGCTAAGATTGGTTCTCTCCCGTTGCTTCTCTACTGGACAGAAACAGGGATCCGTTTGGAGCTTTGGAGACAACAGCAATGGCGCTCTCGGGCTCCCTGCCCTCTCCACCGATGCCTACGAGCCCACCAAGGTCTACTGTCTACACTTCCACACTTTCTTCACTTCTATTTTGTAATTTACAAAATGGTCCCGCTAGAAAAGAAATTTCTGATAGGAATAATCGCAATTTACATATAGGTCCCTGAACTTCCTTCTAATATCATACAAGTGGTGGCGGGGCATTATCACTCGCTTGCTGTAACTGCAGATGGTGAAGTCTGGGCGTGGGGCCGCAATGAGGAGGGCCAGCTTGGCAGATGCATTGATTCACCGAGGTTACAACTCCTCTTTCCCCTTAATTTTTCAAGTATGGTTTCCTGTATAAAACATAAAGTATAATAGTATGTAGACCAGTTTTTTTTTTTTAAACCCAGTATGTTAGTGAAACTGTAAAAAATAGGGGTAGTTTGGGATAAAAAAAATTGACAGAGCTGTTTTAGCTTCATGCAGCGCAGAAGTTATATATTTTTTTCAATTTATCTCTATTACCTTGCGCTGTGTGAAGCAAAAGTAGCTCTGTCAATATGTTTACCCGTAGTTTGTCCTTTCTTCTTATAGAGTGAGAAAGTGGAGATATTTCCTCATTATATAGAGGTATATGCTACATTTGGAACTCCAAAGTTGATTTGATGAAAGATAATCTAAGCTGGCCTTTTCTATTTACTTTTTAAATATTAGTAGAAATAGTTGGAGTAAACCCGAGAGAGTGAGAGGCTTGGATGGCGTTGAGATCCGTGCAGTCTCAGCATCTGGTGTTACTTCTTCAGCTATTGGAAATGATGGTTCATTGTGGGTGTGGGGTCGGTCAAAGCGTGGTCAACTCGGGCTTGGCAGAGATGTAATTGAAGCAAAGGAACCTTCTAGGGTCAAGCCCCTTATAGGCTGTGATATAGTCAAGGTATGTTCAAGTTTGTGCTAATCAATACTCTTATCCTGATTACTACAAAAGGGTAAAATGGTACTAAAATTATAGGATTGCAATAGTTTACATGTACCATACTCGTAGACCAGACTAATCTCTTTTTTGCATCTAGCCTGTTCAGTATGTGTAATTGCTAGACTAGGATCCTAGTTAGAGAACCCACTGGCTTGTTTAAATCTGAGCCTGATCAGACTGCATTTTTTTTTGTAAGTCAACTAGCCTGACTTGACCTAAATAGGACCAGAATTTTGGAACAAAGTGTAACTCAAATGACCCATATCTAGTAAAACTTGACATGATTAGAGAACCTGAGATGATGCTCTAGAACTTATCTCTCTGCTCTGAAATATATAAACTACATATCCAAGAAAGCCCAGCATTGCCTAACCTGATCCAATCTGACAAGACCTGACCCAACTGATGCCAGAACCCATGCTAAAATGACCCAATATGCCATTTTCCACCTGTAGTAATATTCTTGTCTTTTATCCATTTTTTGAACTAAAAAAGCACCAAGAATTGAAGTTGTATATTCTTTTAATTCCTAAATAATACATTTGACCATACAAAAATAAAAAACTTTAGTTTCATGGATATGGTATAACGATGATTGGATATAGGTATCTTTAGGGTGGGGTCATGCATTAGCGGTGACAAGAGAAGGAAAGCTCTTCGGTTGGGGCTACTCAGATGAAGGGAGATTGGGTCAAATGGCATCCATTTTTCACTCAACCCCCTCTATATCTGAAAATCTTGCAGGGTTGTCAGATGTTGAGAGAAAGACACCTATGTTTGAATTGGTAAAGGAATTAGTTGAAGAGAGAATTAAGCGAGAAGATAATATGCCCATAATTTGGGAGCCTTGCCTAGTTAAGGAAACGAGCGATGTTACAGTTTCTGATGTGTCATGTGGTCTTGACCATTCTCTAGTTCTATGTGGTGCGGCCTCTCTCTCCATCTGTGTAGTGAATGAATTGCGGTTTGCCCTTGCATATAAATGAATAACACTATTTTTTTTCAACTTGTTTTGTGTTGTATTAGGTGATGGCACACTATTAAGTGGAGGGGAAAACACATATGGCCAATTGGCCCGCAAAACTGGAGAACCAAGTCTCCTCCCGGTTGATGACATCAGCAGCTTTAACCCAGTCTCTCTAGCATCTGGCCTTGGCCACTCTTTAGCGCTATGCCACAGTTCGACCACAGAAAAGAACACTAGTTATAAAACTGTCGTTCTCTCATGGGGTTGGAATATAGGATCTCAGTTAGGTCGCAGTGGCAACAATGAAGTCCCAGGTTTAGTTGAGGGTTTGGAAGGAGAACACATTTTGTCGGTCTCAGCTGGACGTGTCCATTCCCTTGCCGTAACTGGAGAAGAGAAGCTGTTCATATGGGGTTCTGGTCGAAATGGACGACTGGGATTGGGGCACTCAATGGATGAACCGGAGCCTGTTCTAAATGAGAGTTTAGAGGGGTTTAGGGTTTTACAAGCTGTTGCTGGGTTTGACCACAATTTGCTTCTTGTTGCAGACTAGTTTGATTAGGTTTGGGATCTTTTTCCCATGTCGCACTGGCATTTACCAGACTATTAGTGGTTGTAATTATCTTTCTGGTAAAAGTGTCTTGTCTCATGTTGTTAATTTTTGGTTATATTTTTAACACTTGCACAAATTTTTTTTTGAGAAGTAGAAGTGGACTGAGGTTTTCTTTCTATGTGGCATGTTTCATAATTATAGGAGCCAGTGTAAAAAATTATCAATTCATATTAAACATTTGCATGATATTATGTCAAGACTACAACACCAGTGAATGCAATTGTCAACGAGTTAAATTCAGCATATTTTCATATATTCGTATTACTGATTTTCATTTTCATAAATCTGTAGGCTGTTGTTACCTACAATACAAAAGTATGGATTGTGATGAACTTGTACCGTCAGGTGGTGCTAGTGAACAGGTTGGAGTGTTTCGATTTTGGTGAGCTCTGATATTGGGTCAATTCGGTGTTAGACCTAGGTTGTTTAGGATTACATGTCCTGATAACAAATTAATTTCTAGTAGTGGGTGATCCTTTTTTCTAGTTGAAACTGAGTCAAAAGTCATTGAGCATGGTGATGTGTGGTGCTCTATGGTTGCACTCGGGTTTAGTTTTAACTGCAAAAGCATCAGCTCGGGTAATGGATAAGTTCGGATTATGGTCTTGTCAGGTTATGGGTGTGGATTTTTTGGGTTTATTGTCATGTACTACAAAGAAAATTAAGTTGGGTTTCAGCTGAACTGTTTTTGTATGGGAAACAGGCATTAGCCGACCTGACAGGCTTCATCGTATTGTTATGTGTATGCCAAAAATATTTGGCTGAACAAAATTTATGTGTATGCCAAAAGATATAGTTAATTTGAAAAAGTTATGGATTGGACTTTCTTTCAGAGGAGAAAAAATTGTAATGAAAAATTGATTTAATAGCATATATTAACACAAGTAGAAGTCTGCAAATAAAGTTACATGTCTCCTGAGAATTGCTTCCTGCAAATCATATGATACAAACAATACAAGCCTCCACAAAGTGTAATCACATTAACAGTACAAATCGACAAATCAGTAGATACCAGAACTGTAAGCTCTTCGGATTGTCGACTGTAACCTTAGTGGAAGCTGAGTCTTGTCAACACATTGTTGTTGAATGGGTCGGCCAAGTGGTCGAGCAGGTTCTGGTATGGCCCATCGCCAGTCACAAGAGCTTGAATAAAGAAACCCAAAATTCCCAACATGGCAAGTCTCCCATTCTTCACCTCCTTCAATTTCAACTCGTTCATGGACTTCTCATCCTTCCCGAAACCTAGTGGGTTAAATAAGGGTCCACCAGGGTATTTCGGGTCACCGGACCCACCCAAGAACTTCTCTAACCCAAGGAAGTATTGTTTCCCCATTGAACCAGGCTTGGCCCAGTCCTGGAACCGTCTGTGCTCAGCAAAACCCATGAGAGCCATTTCCAAAACAAAGAGCGTGTACGGGTCGGCCCAGTAGTTGTATGTGCCAGCAAATGGGATGACACCTGTCTTGAACCAGGGCAAAGCAGTTTCTTGTGGTATTAGACCTGCCTTGCCTAGAATTTCTGGGGCAATGGCGCCAACTACACCAAGCATAGCATACCGACCGTTGATGATTTCACCATATGCTAGCCACTTGGGTTCGATGAAACCTCCAGTGCCCTCTGGGTCAGAAAGGCCCAGTGGGTCGAACCCGTAATCGCCTGGTAGACTGTAAAAATATGTGTAAGCAGTGATGTTAGTGGGTTTTCAGTAGGATACTTGAAAGTTGTATTTCATTGATGATATTTCATGTATGTTACCTTCCATCTAGGTAAGACAGGGACTGCTTCGATGCGAACCATAGCTGCCTGTTTGTGTTTTGCTGCAACAAAAAGACCAGTCTCGCTTTTGTTAGAATTTGTCATGCCCTTTAATCATATCTCTTGATGTACAAATCAAAATCAGATATTTTGTAAAGTGTTTGAATAACCGAATCGATCCTTCTATCAATTGATCAATAAACAAGGAAATTATTGCATCCTAGTTCAACATAACAGTTGGTTCTGATATTTAATTAGAGATCAATTAGTCACTATACATTATTGAAACCAAAGAGCAGGAGCAAAACCAGAAAATTAAGATAGGGGCTAATAATATAATTTTTTAAGGACAAAACTGAAACTTTTAAATTATGTTGAACCTTGACTGGAGGTGTAGCGGTTGCCCTGACAACAAAAGAAGCTCTTCTGGTGGTAGAAATTGACCTAAATGGCCTCCTTCCAAGCAACTGCCTTCCAGCCTCCACTGAAGAAAGAATAGCTTGTGTTGCCATTTCTCACCTTTCTTTCTCTTGATTTTTCTTGGTACTAAATTTTAAAACTAGTGTGTGATTATCACTAGCAAGTACGAAACAAATATGGACTGCAAAGGAAGGAGTGGGCCCCAGGAAATCTAACTCTGGAATGAGGTTGAAGCTTGTGAGATTAACCCTGAATCTGAGGAGCCATTGGAATTGTGACACGTGGAAGGAAGGCTAGATAAGGGAGAGAATTGTTTCATTCTGGCCTTGAGATTTGGGTTGAGTTGGGCCATGTATTTGAAACTTGGCCCTCATTGGTTGAGATTTTTTGGAAATCCTGTGGATAGTAGAGACGATATATTTTGATTAAATGTACAAAATCATGGAGAGGGGTTGGGGGGGGGGGGGGGGGGGGGGGGGGGGGGGGTTTTGGGTGGGTGATCCGGATCCCCTAAAGTAATCCAATTTTTTAGCTTAGATTTGGACTGTTCGATTTGAAATCCGCATCAATTCGGTCCTAGGTAAACCGCACGGGGCCTCAATAATCTGATAGTTCGATTCGAATATGATGGTCCAGATCTAAACTTAAAAATTAGATTACTTTGAGATCCGAACTCTAGGGGGACGAATTGATACTTTTAAATAATTATTCCAAGTAATGTAATCGGGAGCGGTCCAATGGGTATCGGATCAAGTTCGGTTTGATGTTATGTTAGTGTCATGTGATGTGAATTAAGATTCACGCAACCAACTTAAAGATTTGTTCGGATCAAGTTTGCACGAATCTTGATGTAGATAAATCTTTTTTTTCCCTTAAGTATTTGTAGATCGTTTTAAAGAAACAAAATTTGAGGAAAATTAAAATATTTTTTTCACCACAAATTCAATTTTATTTTCCAAGATCAAACGTCCAGTAGTATGGTTATACATGTAAAGGACTATTTCTTGCATATAATTGGGGTTAATATAAGCCATCAGATATTTAAATCTATTGTAACTTCTATTTTCTAACTTCTTAATGATTCAGAAAACAACCACTCAATCAAAGTTCATAAAACAATCGCCTAAACATTGTCAATAACCAGGTTCTTACAAATTGATATAGAAAATATTTACAATATGATATTATAATTTCTTTTTCCATATTCTAAAGTGAACATCCCTCTCCTATAAAACCTTCCAGAAATCAAAATATTTACATATCAGTACGTTTTGCTTCTTTCCCGTTTTGAGAATCCACTATTCCTATTTAGACTACTCCATTGCATTCGATTTCATCAATCAAGTGTCTGAATCCTCATTTCATAACCATGACTTTAACCAACTCAAATTTTGCTATCAAAATCCCTATCGAAGTTGAGCACCGTATACCATGTGTGTGATATGCAAGGAGAATGGTCATCTCTTGGAGATGATAGTATGCGACAAATGCTGGATGGGGTACGTGCCACGTTACGTGTATCTCAATCACTAGGGAGGAAGCAATGGATCCTGCATGTAGCATGGGGAATTCATAATGATTTTTGTGATGTGATGAAATAAGAGAAATCATGAGTTCGAAATAAAATTTCTCATTGAAAATTCTGATCTGTACATGAGTATTACATGGCTCTTAATTTATATATATATATGAGATGGACTATGGTGAGCCATGTAGTAAAATGAGTTGGTGCTTCATGGTACTATATTTTTATTTTGAAAATCCAAACGACTGGTCTGAATCGCTCAACACGATTTCCATTTTGAAATGTGCTTGGAGACCAAATTTTACATTTTTTGAATTTTTTTTTAATATTTATTAAGCAATTTTGAAAATCGTTGATCCGATGGTTCAGAAATTTTTACTGTTCACAGCAAAGCAATCATTTTCAAAATTGTTTAATAAATAGTAAAAAAATTCCAAAAAATGTAAAATTTGGTCTCTAAGCACATTTCAATATGGAGATCACATCTAATGGTTCAGATCGGTTATTTGGCCTATCAAAATTAAAATACGGCGTGGAGTACAAACGCGTTTTATTTCATGTCTCACTGTAGCTCATCTATATATATATATATAGGCTGTGGCTAATTTGATGCCGGTGGTGTTGCTGCCCATTTTTCTATTTTGTGATGTCCAAACAACAAATCTAAACTGTTAGATGTTTAATATATATTATAATCTACTTGGAGACCAAATTTGAAGCATAGTTATTTTAGACAGACCCTATATATATAGTAGAACAAGGGTGTTCTTAAGCTCACCAAAGTGTTTGGTGAGCTTAACTTCAAAACCCATCAAATCAATTTCAAATGACGAATTCGAACTGTTGAGACTTGCCTATCTTACGTGTGATGCGTCTACATATAAAATTTTTAAACATTCGAATTAGTTTAGTATAAGTCAATCGGTCAAAATTAGAAGGTTTTTTGACCATTTGACTTTATACTAAATTGATTCGAATATTTAAAAATTTCACATGTAGACGCATCAAACATAAGATAGGCGGATTTCAACGGTTTTGATTTGTCATTTGAAATCGATTTGATGGGTTTTAGAGTTAAGCTCATCAAACACTTTGGTGAGCTTAAAAGCACCCTAGTTCTACTTGTATATATAGTAAGGCAACACTACTTCGCGAATTAAACAAGCTGTTTTAATTCGCGCTCATATCTCTATTTTTGAAATCTAAATAGCTGATCCAAACCGTTAGATGTTTAATCTATATTAAAATGTGCTTGGAGACCAAATTTGACATTTTTTGGAATTTTTTTACTATTTATCAAGATGATTTGAAAATCGCTGTTTTTTAATGGTGCAGAATTTTAATAAAAACAAGGATTTTCAAACCATCTTGATAAATAGTAAAAAAATTCCAAAAAATGTCAAATTTGGTCTCTAGGCACATTTTAATATCGATTAAACATCTAACGGCTTGGATCGGTTATTTGGACTTCCAAACTAGAGATATGAGCGCGAATTAAAACAATCCGTTTAATTTGCAAAGTAGCATAGCCTTACTCACACACACACAGATATATGTATATCATGACAAACATATTTTTTATTTACTCATTATATATGGCCATTACAAGCATCAAAATAGTGCATTAAGCATATATTTAAAAGAATTAAAAACAAGACAATTGACTTAGATAAAAGCAACAAATTAAGCTATCCAGAAAAGCATAAGTTTTTTCTTAATTAAAAAACAAAATATTTTTTTCAAAATTTCTTTTCATTTAATTTCAAGAAAATTAAAGAAAAAATAACAAAAGTAATCTTTAATTTCAATTTATAATTACTAAATTTATGGGAGAATATTCTAAAACGAAAAACAAATAAGTATGAAATTTTCTCTTATATGCTAAAAACAAATGCGGACAAAGTTTGAATTTTCTTACTATATATATATTAAGTTGTTTCTTTTTTTTTTTTCAAAAGATTATGAAAAATTTGCGAATTAAAGAAGTAGACTAAATTGAAATAAGGAAAATTGATGAGGGTCAAGTTGTCTATTAATTAGATTCTTTAAATTTTGCTGTGCTGATAATAATTATTTTAGTGTCGATATCAGCACCTTTACAAAGATACATGAGCCCTAAATAAAGTTTGGAAAGATGTAATTATTTTTATTTTATTGTCGAAACTATAAAGGAAGAGAAGAATGAAACGAAGAAAACAGAGAAATAAAGAAATAATTTAATTGTAGGAATCAAAGATAGTTATAAAGAGAAATAAGAAAACAAAATTCATTCAATTTTAATTGTGACAAACTATGTAATAGTTTGTGTGGCGAGTATGTTTTTAACTAAATTTAGACTTCTGCACATAGAATAGATGTATTTGATGAAAATAAGACAAATTATGTAATCGGAGGGTTGATATTCAATTCAAAAATTCATCTTCTAATCTCAGCTATTGACTGATCAGGACAACTACGTGCATAATATAAGAATTGAGATGCTTGGAGACAAAATTTAACATTTTGTGGAAAATTTTTACTATTTTTATAGAATTTTTGAAAATAGTTGTTTTTCAGAAAATTATGGACCATAAAAACCAGCGATTTTAAAAAATTCTAAAGAAATAGTAATATTTTTCCAAAAAATGTAAAATTTGGTCTCCAAGCACAATTTAATATGAAGATCAACTTGAATGACTCAAATTGTCGTTTTTGAACTTTGAAATCGCAAATATAGTATGTCTCAAATTCTAAAATTTGATCTCCAAGCATAATTTTAAAACATTTGCTTTAGTTCATAAAACACCCTAGCCCAACTCTCTCTCTCTATATATATGTATGTCTCAAATTCTAAACAAATATAATATATATATATGTTCTTATATTATTCACGAAAAAAACAAAAATTATAAATTGAATTATTTATTGACTATGTAGTTAGCTTGCAGGTTGACTTGAGGAAAATTCGGTAGCTCCTATCATGCTTCTCAAAAAAAGACTTGAGGATAATTCACAGAAAAAGAAAAATCTAAAGTGAATGTGATTTTGCACTTGGTTTGCTATTTGAAAGCAGAAAACTTAATTAGTATTATTTGATTCACGATTGACACTAAAATTAGCTCATTTTAAAATTTAATTATGCATTTTATTCAGTATTTTTTTTAATAAACAAGTAATTTCAAATGCTGGCCTATGCATGTGAAGTACTGATCCAGCTTGAAAATTAATTAAGGTTATGTTTAGTTGTGAAGTGGAGTAAACCTTGTACTCCACCTTTAACTAGCCAAATAAGGATCCACCTCCTCCTATACCTTATCACCTTTCTCCAATCAACTATTCTTCTCTCCTCCACCGCCGCCTCCCGCTCCCCTCTGGGGGAGTGGGGTGATCCATACCGCTAGGTTCCTTCTCTCTGCCTTCTCAACTCCTATTCGTCTCACTTCTCCACTCTCTTCCATCTTTGTCCACCATCTCTTCTCATCAAGAAACCATAGTCGCCATCAAATCCTACCTCTCCTTGTCCCCATCTCTGCTCCAGTCGGTCAAAGAAGAGATATTTGATGATAGTAGCCTTAGTCGTCATTTCTCTCGTTTATCGGCATTTTTTTGTCTTCCTCCACCACTGTTGGGAGAATCACCAGAGCATTAGCGACAATAGCCCTAATTGTCATCTCTCCCATCTCTTAACATTCTCACCTTTGTCGATGTTAAAGGTCATAGTGTCTACCACTAAAGGAGGGGGTTTGTTTATTCTATTGTTTTAGTTGTTTATTGTGTTGTTAGATGTTAAGATTTAGAAGTTGATATTTAGATCTGAATGTTTTTTTTAAATGCTGATGTAGTTTAATGTGTGTGATGTTCGAGATGTAGAACGATGGATGTAATTTTATATTTTAATAAATAAAAATTATACTTGGCAGCCACTGTCAAGAGTTTCAAAAAAGAGAGTAGCCAAATGAGAAGTAAATTTAAAGAAATAAGATGGAGTAATATTTGACTTAATCCGAATAAGTTATTCCACCTCTCTAGATGGAGCAACTTACTCCTTCTGTGAGTCTCACAATTAGAGTAACACCATATTATAATTTTCTCTCTTCATGAGCTTACTCTTTCTAGCTCCAACCAAACATGATTATTTTAATCTACCTTAGCTTGAAGTAAAAAATTTAATCCGAATTAACTTTACTCTACAACCAAACATGACCTTTAAAGATAAATAATTGGTTAAAAGTTACACATGCATATAGATTCTAGTAGATTGTAGTAGATTCCATAGGCTTTCACAAAATTATAAAAAAAAAAAATCTTTACTTAAAATAATCATGTATAACTAGGTTGTTTTTTGCGCTAGAGCCTTTAATATCTAGGTTGTTTTTTACTTAAAATAATAGGTTGTTTTTTACTTAAAATAATCTAGATTATAGGTTGTTTTTTGCGCTAGAGCCTTTAATATCTATTATTGCACAGACGATCTGACATTAAAAAAAATGTTTCTTTACCTTTTAAGATGGCTCAACCTAGCAATTAACTAGGCGAGATATTTCTTTTATAAATTAAGTTAAATGGAGGACAACAGAGATCGAGTAGATTTATAGCAACTAGAGATTAATTGATGCATATGACTTAACCCAAGAGTTGTTGCTAGCTGTCGCAGTTTGGCAGCCAGTTGTCACTAAATAATTGATTCCTCCGTATGTTAATATATATATATATATATATATATATATAGGTATATATAGAGCAAGGCTTGGGTGCTATGGCCGGATAGCATAGAGGGCTATGGTGCTACAACTTAATATTTGAGTTTTGAAAATCTTAATGGTTGATTTGAATCATTCATCTTGTTCTCCATATTAATATGTATTTGGAGACCAAATTTTACATTTTTTGAAAGTTTTTTACTATTTTTTTAGCTAGGTAGAAAATCAAATATCTGAATGATGCAGAATTTTTTAGATCAAGTGATTTTCTATCTAGCTAAAATAATAGTAAAATTTTTTTTCAAAAAATATAAAATTTGATCTCCAAACACATATTAATATGGAGAAAAAGATGAACGGTTCGGATCGACCGTTAGGATTTTCAAAACTCGAATATTGAGCCGTTGCACCGTAGCCCTCTATACTAACCATAGCACCCAAGCCTTACTCTCTATATATATAAAGAGACATATTCATTCGATCATAGAAATTAAAGTAAGAAACCAGAAAACTTAAATCAAACTATCAAATATCGATCATATCTATAATGAAGGAAACAAAAAGAAATTCCTTGCAAGTACGTACCTTATACAATTTCACCCAACTCCTTTTCCTCCAATTCAAAAATATTGAATCTGCAAAGGACACCATAACTATGCCCAGTTGCCCACAGAACTGTGGTGCAATTTCCATCCCTTACCCTTTCGGCATTGGGCTGAACTGCTCTCTGTCTCCAAAATTCAATGTCACATGCAAAGGCGAATCTAGATCTACTCCATACCTTGGTACTTTTGAGATTCTGAATATAAGCCTGTTCTTGGGCCAGGCACGTCTAAGGAGCCCCATATCTTCCCAGTGCTACAACAACATCACAAACGAAACCGATTACACTTTTTGGGAGTCTGCTTGGCCGACACTAGTGGGGTTCAATGGCAAGAATCTAACAAGAAATGTTGTTGTTGGGACCAAAGCAATGACAGTAATGTATTTTGGTGATTCATCTTTCAATTTTAATGAGAACGAGACAGATAAGCTTGGGGAAACGCCTTTCACATTTAACCACGAGAAAAATAAGTTTGTGGTCATTGGTTGTGATACATTAGCATTTGTCACTACTTTTAAGGGTACTGATCTCGGTGTTTCCAATATGGGAGGGTGTGTATTGGTGGTTGATCACACAAAAAGCGCCACTGATGGGTCATGCTCCGGAATTGGATGCTGCCAGACAGCTATCCCCAGTAGAGCGTTTGCCATGGGAGTCTGGTTTGATGAGAGGTACACGTACTCTGGGCTTGAATGTAGTCATTGCAGCTTTGCTATGTTGGTTGAGGAAGCAGAGTTCAAGTTCAAAACCACTTACCTCACCACCGATGAGTTGTCTGACACTACTCTACCGATGGTGATTGACTGGGCCATAGGAAATAATAATTCATGCGGCTATGCATGCAGAAGCCTTAACAGCCATTGCTTGCCTTCCACTGCCAGTAGTCTGGAATATCTCTGCCACTGCAGCCGTGGATATGAAGGCAATCCTTACCTTACAGGAGGCTGTCAAGGTCTTTCTCTTTCTCTTTTTTTCTGTCACTCTCTCCTACTCTTGCTCTCTTTGTTTTAATTATTTATAGGCATCTTAGATATTATGGTAAATTTATGCAGATATCCACGAATGCGCCAACCAAAATGCATGCTCAAAGAGTCAAAAGTGCCACAATTTTGAAGGTGGATTTCGGTGCTCTTGTCCTTTCGGTTGGCGTAGTAATCATAAAAATCCAAGAGATTGCAATCTCAATATCGCACTAGTTATAGGTATGTTATAACTTTTTCAGGATAAATAACTTTCATCAAGTTTTGAATGTTGTTACAACTTGCAACATCGCACCCATAGAAGTAGAGAGCAAGGATTGGTTTTCACTTTAAATTAAAAATGGGTACAGCTCGCTGAAAATAAAAATATTGCCTACTTAGTTTGAGGTGGCAAAAATCTGATCACAATATATAAAACCATCCTGTCCACTAGAAATTCAAAACTTAATCGTATATCTATCCAATTTTCTTGAGAAGTCACTCAGCGAAAGTCTTAATTAAAAAATTCGGCCTCAAATTAACTTTCCAAGTATCAAATAGCCATGCCCTAAACCAAATTAGAAACACCAAAGTCTTAGCATGATCTCTCCATGGTGCCTGTTTAGAGTCTTTTATAGACACTTAAAGGAGAAGATCATCATCCTAGTCGCATATGTCGATGATCTGATTATCACCGGTGATGATGTTGAGGGGATCTCGGCATTGAAGAAGTTTCTGAACAAGCAATTCCAGATTACAGATCTTGGTAAACTCAATTACTTTTTTGGCATGAGGTATCACGGTCTCCTGGTATGATCCTTATTTGTCAAAGAAAGTATGTTCTTGATATGCTTTCAGAATGCGGGTTGTTTGGATGCAAACCCGTTGACTCACCGATGGTCTCTGAAACCAAGCTCATGCCTGATGACGGAGCACCCCTACATGATCCTGAGAGATATCGGAGATTGGTCAGGAAGCTAAATTATCTAACAGTTACTCGACATGACATTGCTTATCCAGTGAGTGCAGTGGGCCAATTCATGTTTGACCCACACACTACACACTGGGATGCAGCTATTTGGATCCTTAGATACCTCAAGGGATCTCCAGGTAAAGGACTCGTATATTCTGATCAGGGACGTAGTAGGATTGCAACATTCATTGATGCCGATTAGGTAGGTTGTCCTACTAGTCGAAGGTCCACTACTGGATATTGTGTCTTCTTTGGTGGTAACCTTATATTCTGGAAGAGTAAGAAGCAGACAGTTATATCTCGATCCAGTGTGGAGTCAGAATACCGTGCAATGGCAAACACATCTTGTGAGCTAGTTTGGACAAAGCGTCACTCAGCGTGCTAGGTGTTTGCCATGATGGTTTGATGAGGCTACACTGTGACAATGAAGCTCCCATGCATATAGCTAAGACTCAGGTTTTCCATGAGAGGACCAAGCACATTGAGGTGGATTGTCATCTGATTCGAGATCTTGTCATAGGAACATCCTCTTGTCCCCTGTGTATTCAACTCACCAACATTCTAACCAAGCCTCTTCATAAAGCCCCAATTAATACTACATGTAACAAGTTGTGCATGTTAGACATATACGCTCCAACTTGAGGAGGAGTGTTAAAGATAGAAAGTCAAAGACCTATTAGCTATACGGATTTAGGATTAGCTGTGTGAATATTTGTAGTTATTACTTTCCTAATTTTATCGTTTGTCTTTGGTTATATATGTATGTAACGTTGATTAGATGAATATACAAAAATTATAACCTTTCCAAAACTTTTAGATTGTAACCAAAAAAATCTTTATTAATGAAAATGTTGGTAGGCCAAGAAATCTTTATTAATGGAAATCTTTATTAATAAAATAATAAGCTTATTTGCTATTAATTGAACTCATTTGCTATGATATATGAATTAGTTAATCTGTATTTTGTTACTTTTTTTTAGTTGGATCAAAATCCTATTTTTTTATTTATTTAATGGTACAAAGTGTTCCCTAAAATTGAAGCAATGAATAATGAGGTCCTAATTATTTTAAGAGGAAGGTTTTCAAAGTCCGAATAATTAATTCGAATCATTAGATGCGATTTATATATTAAGATGTGCTTGGAGACCAAATTTTATATTTTTTATATTTTTTTTACTATTTATTAAGCCACTTTGAAAATCGCTGATCCAATGGTCCAGAAAATGTAAAATCAGCGATTTTCAAATTGGCTTAATAAATAGTAAAAAAATTCCAAAAAATATAAAATTTGGTCTCCAAGCACATCTTAATATATAGATCGCATCTAACGGTTCGGATTGACTATTCGGACTTTGAAAATTGAGAAAAATAATTTGAAAGATAGAGTGCATTTGGGTGCATTTGAACCCTCTTATTTTAAATGGGAAAAAACTACATTAATGAAGCTGCTAACAGTATACGAAATGATTGAGCAATTAGCATAATTTATTCAATCAGTACCAAATCCTGTATAGACAAAATTCATATGTTAATTAAAAATATTTTAATAAATATATCATATATTATAATTATATTTTTAAAGATACAAATGCAAACAATTTTAGCAAATGAACTTTAAAAATACTTTAAATCTTTTTGTACAGATTGGTACATATTTTTTTTAAAGGAACCCATGAAAACATTGCTATAGCTGTAATTTCCAACTAAAAATAATTGTAAAGTAAATGTAAAAGAGTGGAACGGAGGGGAACATAAGAGAAAAGTGGAGTGCCGAAGGGTATTTTGTTTGTTGATTTGAAAAGTAGGGTATTTTATAAAATTTTCTATTTTCTTTGTTTCATTTCTCTTTTTTTCTCTATAATTTTGACAATGAAAATATAAACAATCATATATTTTTGAATTTTTTTAGGGCTACTATATTTTTGTGAATATATGAATAACAGATCTGTACTGATGGAAACAATCTTATCTTTCCAATCTAGAAAAAAAATAAATAATATCTAGAACTTTCAGTACATAAATGATCTATAGAGAAATATTCATTGTTAAAATAATTTTCATCAAGAATATATATGTAGCGGAAATTCTTATTTTAATTATTTAATCATATATTTCTCAATTTTATTTTTCTTTATATATTATTTTTCCTCTAAATCGTTTAATGATATATTTTACTTGTGGAGAAAATTAGATATTAAATCGCATTCATATTTCGAGAATTTTTTTTTCATATTATATTTGATCCATTTTATTTTTCATTTTATTGTTTCTTTTATTGTTATATATTATTTAGATTTACGTTTTTTTTTCACTTGTGTCTTTTATTTTCATTTAAATATATTTATTATATATTATTAATTTTCATTTGTGTCTTTTAATTTTGTGTGAATGCCAAACAAAAAGATCTATTTACATTCTATTCAATCTTATAATATATTTTCATTGCAATACATGAGCACGATACTAGTATGTCATGATACATTCATTATCGCTGCATGCGTGTCTGTAAATCTAACAGCCATGCATTTTCGTCTGTCCATTAATTTACAAGTTAATTACAACTGGCATTAATTCTTTTCACCTTTTATTTTTAACAATATCCTTCTTAATTTATATTCTCCAGAGTTCGATGCAGCCAGACACAGACAGAGTCTCTATATATATCTAACTTTTTTTTTTTTTTTTGATATTATGAGTTGGAGGTCAAGCCATCCAATATTTAACTTTCTTAATTTCTATTTTTAGGTCAAGCGACTTTCTTTATATTCCATATATATATATACTTGCTCCGGCCAATCTCCCTCCAAAGGCACTGCCCCCATCCCCATCTAATATATATATATATATATATATATATATATAATCATGGGTATGAAGCTCAAAACAATTACAATTACATTTGGATGCGTCATGATTCTTATTTGCTGGAGTGCCGAGGCTGAGTGTGGATGGCCTGCTGGATCGTCCTTTGGGTATGACTACATTATAAAACACAATATTAAAAAAAACATTAACTACAATTGAATTGTGCTCCATTATTGAAACTCTTGATCTCAACGAAAAGGGGTGCATCTGCCGGATGTATCATAATTTAAGAACAGGAGTAAATTCATTGATGAGACAGTGCAAAATCAAAGACATCCCAGAAGAATGTATTTGAAAATTAATGCTGCTGCGCTGCATGCATGCATGCATACATGCATGGTTTCAGCTTAACTAATTCCTTGTATTTAATTTGTTCTTGTTTACTTCTCAATTAATTATTACATGTCTGGCGCCTAAATTAATTATTACAAGCTGACTATCTACAGCTAAAAATGTTACTTCGAAATTCATAAAATGTATATGTATGTTGTATATTTTGTTGAATTATGAATATATGTATGTTAAATTAATGTTAATTGTTTCTGTTTCTTGAATGTTGAATGAACATAATTGATTTCTACACGTTGTGATGTTGAATATTTATTCAATTATAGAAGTGTAATGTTAATTGTATGTTTAATGGCTATCAAATATGGATGCTAGCCGATTATAAATCATATAAAAGACAATTATACATGCTTCTAAATAACAAACCCTGTATGATTACAAAAATAATACACTGATGCCTTGTAGAAACCGTGTATATAATCCTTGTTATTGTACACAATTACTTTGACCGTGTAGAAACTTTCATTTTCAGTGCTTTTTTTTAGATCAGACATAGTTAGATTGTATTAACTGTGTATGTTAGTAATTTAGTATTATATAGCTAACACACGATTAGAAACCATGCACATGCAATGTATCTTCCTATTCAGTGTTATAAATTGCGGTTTTCATGCGGTATGCGGAAGATCACCGCATACCGCATATATGGTATACGACCGCATATGCAGATTTTTTTCATTAAATATTTAATATTAATATATATATATATTAAAATAAAATAGTTTAATATTTGATACAGTTTAATGTTAAAAAGTTCGCTATGAACATTTAGTATTAGAATAAAATTAATATTAGAGATGTATTGCATCAGCATATTTATTTATTTATATATTTAATCTTGGATGTGGGAGTTACTGTAGTGATACAGTACTGCTACCGTAACACCATAACTTTCGTTCGATCTCCATTTCGTGGTTGATGCATGTCCTCCGTTTGATATCAAATCTGATAGTTCTATTGGATCGCTTTCCTTGCTCTCTCGATATTTTCTCTCCGACTTCATTCCACTTCGAAAGTTCTGCGCACTCTCCTTGAGCGATCCGTCCCGTCTCCTCTTCCTCTTAGATTGTGCTCCAGTATCACCTCATTAAAGGGACGTGAGGGAAGGACACGAAGAGGGAGGCTACTCTCGTAACAATGAAATCTACACCCCGAATCAGGGGTAACAGATTTCACCCAAAATTGCATTGGCTCTCCCCTCCGAATAGTGTGCGTTCCCCCTCGTTTCCCTTCGCTCCCTCTCTGATTCTCCTCTTCTTGTTGAAAATTAATTCAAATTGATTAGAGCCTGTATGAATCAGTTTTTACAAGCATAAAAACTGCATGGGTTATTTTAGACATTGGTTATTTTAAGCATAGTTATTTTAGGACTAGTAGGCATAGTGGTTAGTTATTTTTAGCATTTTGTGCAGTGAGTGCTTAATTTAGGGTGTTGTGGGTGTCTATTTTAGAAACATTGTATTGTTATAAATATTATAAAACTCTATGTAATTGAGTAAGAGAAATGAAATAAAGCGTTGTTTCTATTCAGAAAAATATTTTTCTCTTCAATCCTTTGTATATATACTAGCACAAAGCAGTGCAGTATTGCTGAGTTTATTCCAACACTTTGTAATGCTATGTAAATAGCAATATTATATTAAGGCATGATGAAATTAAATTATATATTTTTATTTCTTTCTTTCTTATTTAAATAGCTTAAAATAATAATAATGCAAACTAACCACCTTGAAAATATTCTGATTGATGCTGGTACAAATTAACATATACATGTATAAGTTGGCAGTTATTTTAAATGAAAAATCGTGTCAATGATAATATAAGATAATAACTCCTAATTAATATAACCACCGATAATTAGCGTAACCGTCCCTCAGGTAGCGACTCTTCACATATTATATAACCATCTATTATATCTCTTTCAATCTCTCCGCTTTCTGCATATCAAATAAATAAAAAAGAAAGAAGAAACCTTTCAGAACCCCAAGCTGCATCAAAACAAGTTCTGGAAATATTAAGGTATCCAAATTTGATGTTTAGTTTGTTTTTAGTAAGTAGATTTAATAATTTATGATATTAATTTAATTGATAAGATTTCTGAAAATTTCATATATTTATTTTGTTGTGTTATCGTTAGAGTTCTAAAATTTTATAAACTTGTTCAATTAGTTAAAAGAAACTTTTTAATATATAAAAGTTTAATTGATTATCGGCTAGTTCTTTAGTAATATTATAAATTGAATTAATGTTTGTATAAATCTTTAGATTCACCAATGAGTTTCCAGAAACTTTAAGTTACTTCATCAAGATCAATTTTTATATTTTATTTATTAATTAAATAAACTATTGGATACTTGATAAGTTCCGATCGGTAGATAAATTGAGTTTCTATTGTCAAAGTTTCTTTCAATTTTACTTATTATTTTATTAGATGGAAAATTTTCACCGATAACTCTAAAGATTTATTCACCGATAACCCTAGAATAATTTTTATTACAAAGAACTATATTCTAAATATTATATATATATTATCTTTAATCTAAAATTTTTGGTTTATTTATAATAACCTCTTTTTATTTTAAAACCGAAATTAATTTTTTCCATATATATCTATCCTGATATTCAATTGTGATCATATCATTGTATTTATAATCTATTACATCAAATTAATTTTCGGTTATGTTGAGGATCAAATAACATAGGCAAACTATTATTTTTATCATTACGTTTCTTCTTGGAATACTAACCAGAGAAGATATGAAAATGAGATTTTTAAGCCGAAACAGTTGTCAGGCTTCTAAATAGCAAAACAACATCTAAAATGAGATTTAATTAAAGCAGTCAAACTGTTATACACGCTAATTAGCCTACATAGTATACTAATGGAAAATTCGAAAATTAGGATTAATAATAAGTTAAATATTATTAATTAAAGGTATGTTTATGTTTTATAGATTCGAAGTTCAAAGATTCAAACAACGTAAGAGACAATCGAGAATTTACTTCGACATCAGGTACGGGTTTTTTGGACATTGTCAAATTGTTACTTACCATTTTGTTTGCATTTATTTATTTATGAAATTATTCATGTTGAATCGAACGATTCCCTTGGCTTTGTTTAGAATACTAGGATATGATTATTCGTTTGATCAACGGATTTATAGGATGTGTTGTGTTAACGGATATGATTTTTCGTTTGATCAACTTGCATCCCTTTTCCTCAAGAGACCCCAAATAAATCAAATTCTTAGACAAATCAGGTATATACCTCACAACCGTCAACCTTCGGATCTTTCCATCATGGAACTTAATTGTCATCAAACCAATTCTGGCAACCAATTGATCAACGGATTGTCATCGAACCAATTCATAACACATGATTTCCGGGAAAGGGCATTGGGAAGTGGGGAATTAGATCATCTGCTATTTGAGAGATATTATTAATACTCGTTTGGAGTTTGGTAATGGCAAAGCACTAATGGGTTATGTAGATGCGGATTTTGCAGGTGATTTAGATAAGAGGCGTTCTTTAATGGGTTATGTTTTTACTCTTGAAGATTGTGCAATTAATTGGAAGTCTATACTTTAAGCCACTATTACACTCTCAAGTACCGAGGCCGAATACATGGCAATTATCGAGGCTATTAAGGAGGCTATTTAACTCAAGGCATTTGTTGGTGAGATTCCTTTCAAGGGTTCTATTAAAACGCAATTCATTTGACTAAGGACTGCATGTTCCATGAGAAGACGAAACACATTGACATTCGGTACCATTTTGTTCGAGATGTGATCTAGGAAGGTAAGATTGCCGTGAAGAAGATTGGTACCGAGTTGAACCGACTGATATGGTCACAAAGCCTCTTTTAATTGCGAAGTTCAAGCTTTGTTCAAGTTTAGTGTCAATATGTTTCTAGATAGTTTGAGCTAGTTTTGTTTTGTTTCTAGCATGTTGCTAGTGTATCTTTATGTTTGCTTTATGTTTTAATTTGTTTTAGATGCATTTTGGTTCAAGATGGAGATTGTTATGGTTTGACCCAAATTGCTATTCGGATCCGTTGAACTTTGTATCTTTAATATGTATGGTCTTGTCATGAGAGAGAACTAAGTCTAATTAGAATTCATTTTTAGTTATCTCTTTGTCTCTTACTTTCTTCCTCTTCTCAAACTCTAGAAAACCTAACATGCCCCTAGAGGAGCTTTTGCAAATGACCTTACCAATTTATGAGTTCCATACGTCTATATACAGTTATGCACGTACCCTTAATTAATTAAAACTTTGGTAAGGTGTTTGATATAATTTGCTCAGAAAAGATGGAGCCAGTTAAGGTTTAAGAGACACTACATATTGTCTAGCAGGGGTCAAATCATTACAGTTGCATGAATAAACAATTAATTGTTAAAAATTCTTTTTTCTTGTTTTAGAGGAAGCGTCCCTAACAGGAACCTATTTTATAAAGAGGATTGATGTTACTATTCAGAAGAAAATCACAAATTTGTTTACAAGTAAATCGATCTATCCATACACCGACCGAAAGCTTAAGAACACTATGATTGACAACTTTTTTTCATCATCGGATCGGATATGATCAGTATATTAAAAGACTACTATTAGATATTAATAAATTAAGGATTAATAAGACCTTTGCACACGGAGAGTTTTAAAGGCATATATGATATATGTTATTCCCAAGCAAAAGGATGGTACCTTTCCGAAACTGAACAATTTTCGCCATGCACCTATGCTGACAAATTTACATGCCAGTACTCAACCTAATATTAGTCTATCACTACATAAAACAATATAATTATTAGTGGGAGAATATATATGTTGTAATCGTTATATATTAGAATACGCATCCTCTACAAAATTAGTTATGCTTTATGGAATGCTTTACTGTTGATTGGTTCGCCACTAGCATTTGTTATTAATATTCCTCAGTTATATTACTACCATTGTTGTTGTTTTTTTTTTTTTTTTTTTTCTGCATTTGAGCAGTTCAATCACTCAAGTAGTCAGTTCTGATTCGAATTGATTTCTTGGCACTCCTTGCCTTACAACATTTGTGGGTTCTCTAGTCTTGTCACAATCTTGGGGTGAATCTGATTTCTTATTAACAAGTGCTTGTCTCCACTAACATTGCTTAAAAAGTTACTTGGTCAAAAAATGTTTTTCCTTATCAAACACGTGCTTATTGCCCCTAGAGGAGCTTTTGCAAATGACCTTACCAATTTCTGAGTTCCATACGTCTATATACAGTTATACACATAGTAGGAAATATCGGCCGATACTGATACGGATCGACCGATATGTATCAGTATCGGTCTATCCCAATCCGATCTTGAATTGATCCTCACGTAGAAAATTATAAAGAAAAAGAAAAAAAAAAAAAACTCTGTTCTTGAGCCAATTCTAAGCCGATCGGCCGGGACCGATCCCAATCCAGATAATTCCTACTATGGTTATACACGTACATACCCTTAATTAAAACTTTGGTAACTGGTAAGGTGTTTGATATAATTTGCTCAGAAAAGATGGAACCAGTTAAGAAACACTACATATTGTATAGCAGGGGTCAAATCATTACAGTTTCATGAATAAACAATTAATTGTTAAGAATTCTTTTTTCTTGTTTTAGAGGAAGCATCCCTAACAAGGACCTATTTTACAAAGAGGATTGATGTTATTATTCAGAAGAAAATCACAAATTTGTTTGACAAGTAAATCGATCTATCCATACACCGACCGAAAGCTTAAGAAACCCAAAAATAAATACTAGATATTCCATCTTAAAAACCAACCTATAGGGAGCAAAATATAGAGGTTGCTTTTAATTTGCATAATGCCATTTAAGAACACTATGATTGACAACTTTTTTTCATCATCCGATATGATCAGTATATTAAAAGACTACTATTAGATATTAATAAATTAAGGATTAATAAGAACTTCTTTGCACACGGAGAGTTTTAAAGGCATATATGATATATGTTATTCCCAAGCAAAAGGATGGTACCTTTCCGAAACTGAACAATTTTCGCCATGCACCTATGCCGACAAATTTACATTCCAGTACTCAACCTAATATTAGTCTATCACTACATAAAACAATATAATTATTAGTGGGAGAATATATATGTTATGATCGTTATATATTAGAATATGCATCCTCTACAAAATTAGTTATGCTTTATGGAATGCTTTACTGTTGATTGGTTCGCCACTAGCATTTGTCAGTACTAGAGTAATCTATATGATCAAAGTCTGCCACTAAGAATGGAGAAGCATTTACCTTTGCAAATTGAGGATATAATTCCTTACGGATACTGCACCAATGTCACCAGAATCTCTTGTGGAGGGGCCAAGAATTAAATTTGGTGCATTATAAGCTTTAGTGAGCAAGGGTAGGTCAGAGGAGGGGTCGATATGGCTTCAACAGGGTTAATAATAATAATTAATATTTTTGTCTTCCAAATAAAACATGTGTTTAAAATCTACTAAGATGGAAAGCAGAGGAAGTCAGAGTAACAGAATATTGTGTTTACCATGATCAGCAGTTTTGTGCAGTTTACATTGCTTTTTTGCACTTCTAGACTCTTGAAAAGTAATTCATGCCAGAAATTGTCATTAAGCAAGGACAAATATACACATTAATAACTTACAGTATTTCGTAATCATCTCATACTTTTCTAAGAAATCGGATTCCATTACAAAGGATAAAACTGACAGCTCAAATGATACTTGACGATATTGTAATATAAATGTAGATAAATACCATTTTGCATGGATTGAATCTGATTTTGTGAACACATTTGATAAAAAAATTGCTCGGGCTCGTCGTTAGTCTTTGTTCCTTCCTTCCTGTGTCATCTTTCTACCAAATAAATTAGTAATATTGCTCGGCCTGGAATTGAATTTATCACAACTAACAAATAACTTAATATCCTAATTATTTAGTAATATTCTGGATCATGATTAATGGGGCAATTTTTTTTCTAATATCTGTAAGAGCTAAAATTGCACGGTCAAAGAGACATACATGATACATATAAGGAGAGGCATCCTTATCCCATTATTTAAGGCCACTCTCAGTTCCTGATGCCATACTCTCACCAAACTTGGGGCCTCTCTCTCTCTACCATAGTAGGAAATATCGGTATCGGTATCGGGATCAGTCACGTCCGATACCGATATGTATCGGATCAGTATCGGACCAGTATCGGATCGGTCACGGCTGATACCGATACGTATCGGCCGATACGGATCGGTATTGGCCGATATTTCCTACTATGCTCTCTATCTATATATATATCTATATATAGATATATATCACACACAGTTACTTAGCCATGGTTTCTCCTAATACCATTCGGACTGCTCTTGGTGCTTTAGGTCGGTGTATACATAGAAATTGCATAATCTTTAAATTGGTGCCTGTACAAAAATGAGTGTGCTTCTAGTGATGTTATTAGATTTGTATTTTATGCATGTACTATTCTTATTTAATCTTTTTCATCTTGTAAACATATTGATAAATCACAAGACTGAGTAATTTATGGGTACATTCATTACATTAATTACCAATGATCTTTATTAAATTATATTAACTTTCCAGGAAATATAACTTCAGCATTTCGGGTGTTATCACCAATGTAAGTATAGTTCTCCTCATCTCAGTTTATTTCACCCCTACAAATCAATACTTTATTTCCGACCGATTTATTTTTCTTATTTTGTGTCACAGGCCAACCTTCTATAGAATTTGGAAGAAAGGATCAGTGGAGCAATTCTCTCCAATTCCATATGTTGTCACTGCAATCAATTGCATGATTTGGGTGCTGTATGGGGTCCCCGTTGTGCATCCACATAGCACTCTCATCATAACCACCTGTGGCTCAGGCCTAGTTGTTGAGCTCTTCTATGTTCTCGTCTTCCTCTTCTACTCTCAAGGGAGAAAGAGGTTGCTAGTTCTGATCATGCTTGTTGCCTCAATCGTTACTGTTGGTATATTTGCATTGCTTGTAATCATGCTTGGGCACACCCATGAGCGCCGGTCAATGATTGTGGGGATACTTGCTGGGGCTTTGGCTATTGGAATGTATGGAGCACCACTGTCTGTCATGGTATGTTTACTCCAAATTTATAATTTAACTTGTTAACAGTTGTTTTGTACTTCAATTTATGTGGATCAGCCACATCTCCTCACAGCATCAGGTATGAACTGATATTAAATCTTCTTGAGTAACACCATTTTGTCTTTAAAATGAGTGTTTGTCTTTTTTTAACTGTTTAATTTTATCAAAGTATCATGCATGTCATTATCAGTAAAGATTTTAATCATCATTAGTTTGGTGCCAAATATAAGAACATGATACGGAAGCTAGAATGCTAGATTATAATGCAAATCCAACTCATACCATGTGTCTAGCTTCTTTAGCAACAAAAAAAAAAAAGAAATGATTATTATTTTGTAGGATTCTAGTGATATATGTTTTACTTTATTTTGTTTACATTTTTTTGTTCTTCCAGAAAACGGTGATCCAAACAAAAAGCGTGGAGTATATGCCCCTCTCGTTATCTGTGGCGACCTTCTTTAATAGTATGTTTTGGGGAGCTTACTCATTCATTCCCTTTGATCCCTACATATGTGTGAGTTTTTTTCTTTAGAACTATAAAGCTATAACAATGATAATTTTTTCTGTATAGTTGCTCACTTGCAGTACTTTTCGCTTAATCCCAGACACTGTTGTAATTTAATGTCGAGATGGACCGACTCTGAATTCCCTAATCTACATCAATGGTAGTGTTGGTCATTGATTTGGGCTCCCAATTCCTTGCCCTTCTATCTGGCAAAAGTTTTCAAAATTTTGATCTTTCATAAAGGAGAAGTTAGCACAAATATATACTTGTTACGTACCACCTCAACGCTGTACCACAATAGATAACAAGGCAGTATTTTGAGTTTTTTACCATAATTGGAAAATGGAAATTCATATAAAAAATGTCCAAACAGGCTTGATGTTGCATCATCATTATCATCACCATCATTGTCATCATCATCATCATCATTATTATAAATAATATTATTTCTCGTGTGATCGATGGTTTGAAATTACTTTGGATAGATACCTAATGTTGTTGGAGTGCTGCTTGCAATAGTGCAGCTGTTACTATACGGCATGTACTACAAATCTACACAGAGGCAAATAGAGGCACGGAGAAGGAAAGAAGAGATGGCAATGGCCGAGGTTGTAGTGATGGGAGATGATGCCACAAGGTTGGCTTGACAGTTTAATCAAATTTTTTTTTGTGACCGTATTATTTGAGAGTATGCTTTGAATCAAATTTTATAGGAAGCATGATTTATCTATTAGTTCTGTCAAAGGGACTGGTTAATGATGTCTTGTCTTTTTCATTCTCAAGGATGTTCTACATTTATTGATTTTAATTCATCATATTTTGGTGACTTTTTTTTATGAGAGATTTTAAATGAACACCGTTACAACACAATTCCAGAATTGGAGGGTCTTTGACACTTTTGAAATCATTTTGCTGGTCTTGCCAGGTTTCACAACAATTTTTCTGGAATTCCTTATTACTGCAGCATTAAATTTAATAGTAGAAAGAAACCAAATTACTAACTGAATCAAAATCAGTCAACTATTTGTTTTGAACTTCTAATAATTGTAATTCCGTTCTAAATAACTTCCAAGTCACTTCAGATTAGAAATGCTAGCTTGGTTTCAATTCCTTTTCTTCTAACATCTGTTGATTTCCAGGTCATGTGGCGAATCTGGTGATTTTAATTATTAACAAAAAAAAAATCAACACATCTGATTGAATATACCTGCTTCCACCGAAGATAGTGAATTATCTTAAAATTTTTCTTTTGTAAAGTTCTCCGTCAATCAACAAAGATGCCATAATATTAAATGAAAGCCAGAACAGCAAAGTAGTAAAACAGAACAATTTTGCGTGCATATATGCCAGAAACTTTACAAACAAGTAATAAAAATGTAAATAAAGGTACTATATATATATATATATATATATATATGACTATCACTAAACAACGGAACATAACTAAAGTGCGAGAATTTTTTTCTCCTTTCAAAGTAGATTAGAATATGCATCCTCCACTGAAAATGGTTTACCTTTTGGAATTGATGCTGTTTTTTTTCTTTTTTTGAAACAGAATGCTTCTTTTGTTATTGTTTGCAACAAACATTTGCCACAATTTTATTAGGGAGCACCTAGCTATCCCTCATAACAATCTCTCATTTCATCCCACAGTCATTAACTACTAACTATCTAGGAGGACCACTTACTATTGAGAGGCCACCTAATATTTGAAATATTTTACAACTGACATGCGCAAGTATTCAAATATAACACATAAAATATTCTAGATATCAAGTATTTTAAAAAAAAAATGAGCACGTTTTTAGAGGTGGTTTTTTTCTCCATTCAATCTAATTAATATTTCTGACGATCAGTAAGAAATTTTGCAAATTTAAAACCATGAATGTTTTCTACATAATTTTATATTTGAAATGAGATCTATAATAACATATTGAGTTATCAGTTGTACAAGTATTCATACCTAATCGAGAAAGTATTAATCATCGTCGTGCAAGTGTAAATATAAAAACTATACACATCACTCATCCATCTTTTACACGTTTTTAAAAATAATTTTTTTTTCCGTTCAATCTAACCAATTTTTTCTGACAATCTGTGAGAAATTTTGCAAATCTAAAACCATGAATGTTTTATACACAATTTTATATTTCAAATGAGATCCATGATAACATATTTTCGAGTTGTCCGTTGCACAAGTATTCATCTCTCATTACGCAAATATTCATCCATGCACGTTGAAGTATTCATATCTAAGACATCAAGTATTCATTCGCATACATCTATTTTTTTTTCAAAAAAATATTTATGTCATTTCTTAGTATGCAGTGGCTTAATTCAGGTCATGTTACAATAAGGAACGCAATTGGTATTAATCAAACTAATGCTGACAGCTCATCTACATCACGGATGATAAAGATCACTACATCTACACCATTTGTTTAATAGCCCAACTGATGTGAAAGATTCAATCAAAACCAATGGTTCGTTAAATTTAAACCGATGGCAAATAGGTGGGCATTAGCTCTATCGGTTTTTTGAATGCCAACCGATGATAAAAAGTTTAACACAATTACAGCGTTGCCACTCATGACGAACGCCATTTGTGCGGAAGCACATCCGATGATTTAGGGGCGATGGGAAAAATGTTTGTTGTAGTAGTGCATTGACCACAACATAAAAAAAAAGATTGGATTATATCAAGCCTTCATGAAGAAATTAAAACTGGAGAGGCATTTAGTGAAATTAGGAATATCATGTAATTATGATTCTAGTTACCAGTTTCTTGAAAAAAATATTTGCATTTAGTGAGATCTCCTAATTATTTTAGCTTGATGTATATATGAAGAAATTTTACTTAATGTCATAAATTCGGAAAATAACAAAAACAGGCATATGTAGTAGTATCATATAAGTTTGCTAAAAATTCATTAATTAAAATATCTCTAAATCTTATTCCTTCAAAAAATTTGAAGCTTGGAAAACGGTATGATTGTTCAGAAATTAACATTAGATTAATTTCTATTTTTTTTTTGTCCACTCTGCACTGAATTTTTTTATTCTTTTATTTTTGTGTTTTTCTTTTTGCGACGGTACTTTTAGTGACGGACGGCCGTCGTAAATACGTTTTTCTCTCGCAAAAAGTGTCTACTTTGTTGTAGTGAGGAAAACGATAAATATGCTAACTTTTCCGAGAAAAAAAAAAGATGAACACTTAGTAAGGAAAAAAATCATTTAAAAATTATTTCTATTAATAATTTAGTTAGACATTATTTTTCAAATATTTGAGATAAGATTGAAGAATTAATAATATATTCATTCCAGGGCACAAACATCACACAAGAGAAAGGGCAAGACCTGATCCAAGTATACTCTCTCTAATATTATCCGGCCCAAATTGCTTATTGGGCCTGGCCCGTGAAAATATTTATACCTGATTGCAATATTGAATTAGCTAGTGATTATATTTTGAGTTTATCACAAATAAAATCCTGGCAATTGATGTTTATATTTATTTTACAAAATAAAGGAATATCTCACTTTTGTAAAAAAAAAAAATCAGTGAGGAATATCTCACTTTTGTCAAAAAAAAAAAAATATATATATATATATATATGAGGAGGGTTCAAATGCACCCAAATGCACCATATCTTTCAAATTCTTTTTCTCTATTTTCAAAGTCCAAATAGTCAATCCGAACCATTAGATGCGATCTATATATTAAGATGTGCTTGGAGACCAAATTTTACATTTTTCTGAATTTTTTTACTATTTATTAAACCACTTTGAAAATTGCTGATCCAATGGTCCAGAAAATGTAAAATCAGTGATTTTCAAAGTGGCTTAATAAATAGTAAAAAAATTCAAAAAAATGTAAAATTTGGTCTCCAAGCACATCTTAATATATAGATCGCATCTAACGGTTCAGATTGATTATTCGGACTTTGAAAACAGAGAAAAAAGATTTGAAAGATAGGGTGCATTTGGGTGCATTTGAACCCTCCTATATATAGAGAGAGAGAGAGAGAGATGACCTACGGTGAGTCATGGAGTAAAACGCGTTGGTGCTCCATTGCACTATATTTTTATTTTGAAAATTCAAACGACCGATCCGAACCGCTCAACACGATTTCCATATTGAAATGTGCTTGGAGACCAAATTTTACATTTTTTGGAATTTGTTTTACTATTTATTAAGTAATTTTGAAAATCACCGATCCGATGGTCTAGAAAATTTTACTGTTTTTTACTGTTCACAGTAAAACAACAATTTTCAAACATGCTTAATAAATAGTAAAAAAATTCAAAAAAATATAAAATTTGGTCTCCAAGCACATTTCAATATGGATTAAACATCTAATGGTTCGGATTGGTCGCTTGGATTTTTAAAATGAAAATATAGCATGGAGTACAAACGCATTTTTCTCCATGACTCACCGTAGCTCATCTCTCTCTATACACACACCTTATCTAGCTAGTGAATAAAAATATATTAAATATATCTTGATCATAAAGGTACGCATGTAATTTTGAATATATTCATACTTAAATTTCGCTTATACCATATGAACAAAAGGTTGAACAAGCATCCAATCGCTAACAAAAATATTTAAATTAAAAATGATTTTCATCCATATGATGTCAATAACTTTGATAAGTTAACGCCTGAATTAATTCTAACCGTCCGATTTGATAATATGGTTTAACTACGCTAATATGATATTTTTCGTTTGTAAAGGATATTTTTTTTACATTATTTGCTTCATATTTAAAAAAAAAAAAACGACAAAGAGAAAACAAAAAAGTTGCAAATAAAAAAGGGGCTAAACATAAACAAAGCACCAAATAAATTTGACTCCAATGCATCCTTCTAAATTTTAAATATATCTTTTTTATAATTTTAAGGTAAATGGCCTGAATTTATTCTAACCGTCCGATTTCCTAAGATGGTTTAACTAAGCTAATATGATATTTTATCTTTGTGAAGGATCTATTTTTTTTTTTATTATTTGCTTCATATTAAAAAGAAAAGAGAAGAAATTTGCAAATAAAAAAATAACTGTCTAAAAATAAACAAATCACCAAATAAATTTGCCTCAAATTAATACATCCTTGTACTTTTAAATAATTAATAAACGACAAATTTAGCCAGTAAATGTCTTTAGTATGTAAAGGTATGGCACTTCTGATATAAGAAAATATCATGAATTGATAACGATATGCAATAATTCGCATTTAGTTGGAACCATTATTAGGCCATAATGCATGAAAGAGGGTGTCATTATTTGCTCATAGTGTGTTTTATCTACAAGCAATGCACATTTTGATCACCATCTTCCTTTTTCTTCTTATTTCACTTTCCTTAAATGAATTAATTTATTTAATTTTCTAACATTCAATATTTCCAATATATCATCAAAATACAAATTATCTAATTTGCATAGCTGTGTTGTGCTCACCAGAGAATTTGGTAAGCATAACTCTAAAATCTATCAGATTAACTTCAAATGAGACGAATCAAAACCGTTAAAACTGATCTACTTCATGCCTGATGCATGTACATGTAAAATTTTAAAATTTTTGAATCCATTTAGTACAAGTCAAGCAGTAAAAGTTTTATAAAAAGAAGAAGATATTAAAATAACTTTTAAAATTTTTTTTTTTTAAATGTACAAAGTCATATTCTTCACCGCTTGACTTTATACTAAACAAATTTTAAAATTTTAAAATTTTGCATGTACACAAATCACTCGTAAAATTTCAACAGTTTGAATTCGTCTCGTTTGAAATCAATATAATAAATTTTAAAATTATTCTCACCAAATTTTTTATTGAACATGACACCCTAACTTTACTCTATATAATTCATCATTTATCATTTATTAAAAGCTACAATATTTATTTTACCTTTATTTTTTATTTTTTCCAATGAACAGATAGCCCAATACAAGTTAGGTTGAGCAAGATGTGAACCCTGTCTACCACTGATATATTAACAGTGTAGTGGGTGCCAGTGTAAGAACCTGAAGTTGGCATCATATGACAGCCGACTAGTACTGAATCATTCTGGCAGATTCTCTATGGTGCTAAGCTTAAATCCAATTCCATCAAGGTCCCACTAAATTCATTATTATGTCTTTTAGTACAAATTATTGAAGGAACCTGGACCCATATGGCAATATGGAAATAAATCTGATGCGATCCAAAGTTTGGGAAATTTCTGCTTTTTCTGAATCCAACCGTTCATTTTTTCTGTGCACGCATCTCAAAACAATTTGACAGCTGAATTCGAAAAAACAAAAATTGCAGGATACTTTTCACATGTGAACAATTGCAGCAGATCCGGATCCATAGCGCATATATATAGAAGAAAAGCAACAACTTTCTTTTTGGAAATGAAATGATGATATACATGTCAAAAATTTTCTGGTACCGACGCCGCAAGACCACAGAGATGATGATTGGGGTTAGTGATTTTTGACTGTACGTTTTTACTGCAACTGATGAGAGGAACCAATTATTTGCCATCCAATATGTGTCAAAGATTCCCTTCTTTTTACGGTTTGAGATTTATTCTGAGCCGCTTTGAGATGCGGACTAGCATAGAGGTAGTATTATTTGGGCTTTGAGATTCGTGTAAAGTTAAAAGAACAGTTCGAATCCACTAATTATAAAATATTATCTTTTGTGGTACGGAGAAGGTGTGAATTCCTCTTGTGCAGCTCACTCCTTTCTCTCTCCCTCCTGAGAGAGGCTGCTGTTATTCTGTTGAGAATAACAACAAATTTGCACCCTTTTTGATGAGAATAACATGAATTTAAATTTCATCCTTTTTGGTGAGAATAACAGACTGTGAATTTAAATTCTATTCGGTTCCAAAATCTATTAAATTGTCTTCAAACTATATATAAACTTAAATTGTTAAAACCAATTTACTTCATGAGTGATGAGTTTACATGCACAAGTTTAAAATTTTAAATTAATTAAGTATAAAATTAAGCGGTCAAAAAATATTTTAAAAATAATTGCATTAAAATTAATAACTCATAAACCTTCTAATTTTGAGCATGACTTTATACTAATTAATACTAAAATTTAAAGAAATTTCATGTAAACGCATCACTCATAAAGTGGATCGGTTTCACCAGTTTTGATTCATTGTTTGAAGTCAATTCGATAGTTTACTCATATTTATGATATAAAGTCCAAATATTTATGATATGACACTTTTCTACCTATTGGTTATGCTTGAACGCCTCCACAGCTAGACATGAAGTTTTGGCAATATATATATACAGTTAATACGTACCAATCAACGCGCTATCGGTAGCAAGACAAGATATTAATGTCAACACAAGCGACATTATTATTAAGCAAGACGCCAACAAGTACTTTATAATTACATCTTAAAAACAAAAATGAAACACTAATTAAGTGAAAATGAAACACTAAGATGCTTTCATTGGAGAATTCAAATCCAGTGCAATACCTGACTGAGTACAATGAGATCTAAGTAGATCAGTTTTAATCTGACACGAATCTCGAAACAAATCTCCTATATCTAACTAGACATTGTATTAGTTTTTTGGTCTGGCTGGGAGTATTGTACTCAGTTCATTGAGGGTATTCGGTATCAAATGGGAGGTTAAATTTTAAATGGAGCTAAGGAGCAATTGTTCGGTAAAATCAGATTAAGAAAAAAGTACCAAGAAAGCAAAACAAATGTGCTAAGGAGGTTTAATCTAAGCAAAATAGTACCTTAAGAATTGGGTCAAGAGAAACTTAAACCTAGAAATTTGAACAAAAAGAGCAGAAGTAGTCCTCACTACGGAGAAGTTGTTTGGACAGATTAAGCTTCTAAGAAATTTAAAAGAGGTATAAGGAGTCTTAAATATGTTTTTATCAACTTTTAATTGAAAGAAAGAGTTGGAGGAAGTGTCGATGGGTATTATATATATGAATCGGATGGAGGCATTTTTTGTATTCTTACTCGATCATTTCAAATTAATCTTCTTTGTATTTTGTTTTTATCCATTAAATATTAACTTTATTCTTACTATATACACTCTTATACCCATTAAGAACTTATAATATTTTTTTTTAATGTGGATATATGATTCTAAAAATAACAAAAACTAAAGATGGGGAATTATTCCAACAAAAGTAGCATCAAAATTATCTTCCAGAGAAAACCTTTCTTCTTTATTTTCTCTTGCAAATTAGAACATTAGCTTCCAAGGTTTTATTAATTGCAAAAACCCATATTTCAGTTATTTTTTCTAAATTAGACCAATCCTATATACCTCATTTTATTTGTACTACTACTGCCTTTATTAGAATTTGACAATAAAGACTAATGACCATACTTGCAAATCTGACCCAAAGAATCTAGTTATCATACTCTAGTGCTCAATTTTAATTATTGGAGGGAACCAACTACAACAATTGTGTGCATTTTTTATTTTTTTTTATAAAATGGCCTAAGCCCATTTCATTAAAAAAAATGTTGACTTACAACCATAGCAACATATATAGTTCAGATACTAAGTTTATCTAATATGACCCTAATACAACAAAATCATCATAATTTTTCAACTACGTTATCCAAATCATAACAAGTTCTACGCCACATATATACATTGGGAGCTGAAATAAGATCTTTTACCAGCAAAACCTGGCACATAGCACCTTAGTTGTCTTCATGGGACAAGAGTCTTCTCTCCTTCATACAATATATCATATATATGATAATCATCAAGGTGCCACCTGTCAATGAGGATAACATCCATATCTTCTCCTCTTGAACACTGATAACTAATTATGAGGAGACAAAATATGCAATCAAAATTTTGAAGACAACTAATTTTATTTTATTTTTGAATTAGTTGATCAAGTATTAAAAAAATGTAATTTCAAATTAGAGATAGGAGGGGAAGAGAATAGGTAGTCATTTCACCTCCTCTACATCTCAAATTAGAGATGATAAAATCTTCAAAGTTTTGGTCAATTTTTATAAATATTTCACCTCTTATCCCTTTCTCTCCCACCTGTTCACGTCCAAAATTAACTGTTCAGGAGCAAGTAAACGACCTCCGATCTGGTCGGGAATCAGTTTCCCTCCCTCCCTTCTCTTTCTCTTGCGTATCTCCTTCTGGAGTAGACCCTTAATATCAAAAGGTCCAATGTCAAAAACAATTCAACGCAATATCTATGTTACCTACGGGTTTCAAATAAAACAAATTGTTTGATTTTAAAAAAAACATGGCATTTCATAAAAAAAAATCCTTGAATTATTCTTTGCTATCATGTGCAATGCTTTTTTTTTTCATAAAAATAAAATTAGTTATATGAATATTGCTCTTTTCTAAAAAAAAAAAATCATATATATTAGAATTACAATTGTAGGATAACTTGATTGTCTTATTGAAATTTAATATATATTTGGAAAAAAAAACAGAAGTTCAAAAAAACATGCATATATATATATATATCTTTCAAATCAATAATCTAGAGGTCTCGTATATAACCAAACAGATTCTAAATAGTGATTATAAAGCTATAGGTTCAAAAAATCTACAGTGCAGCTATACCGCAACATAGTTAGATATTTAAAATCATTATAAAAGAAAATAAAAGAAAAGAAAAGAATCTATTATGTACGACCAAACTTTATTGTATTACCATTATTAGCAATTGAATTCAAAGTGGGAACGTACAGTGTCTGGCCAAAAACAACGCGATCATGCGTTCATGTGTTGTAACGCAGTAATGCTGTCTTTAGAGATTTGACTGTCGAGGAAATCTCATCTAATTTTACAACTCACGAGACCGACCACCTTTATTTGATCTTCCAATTAGACAACCCTCGACAACTCCAGATTATTCTCTTCCAATCAGGCCCTGATTACGACGTTCCAACTCCACCTAGCAGGGTTCCTTATCCATATCGGGTGCGTATTGGATACGAAAACACATCCAATACAGTCTCGATATGTGTTCGATACGCCAACTAATGTATCAGTTTACGTGGCGTATCCTATACATTTCCAATACTTCGCCGATACGTCACGATAATTTTCGATACGTACACCACATATACCTATACACAATGTGAAATCCGGTGGACCGTGCCTGTACACTGCGTGACTTACGTGGTGTATCCTATACATTTCTGATACTTCACCGATACGTCGCGATAATTTTCGATACACCACATATACCTGTAGACAATGTGAAATTCGGTGGACCGTACCTGTACACCGCGTGACTTAGGTGCACCTTGAGCCGCACCAACATCAAAAAAATTGCCCATTTTGCTAGCAGCGTGAATTGTTAGTTGAGAATCGAATCATCTATCACTATCTAGCCTTTTTTTTATTAAAATATGTAATTAAGAGTATGATATAATATAAGTGTTGAATTAATAATATATATATATATATTGTATCTCAAATTTTTGAAAATTGCCATATCATACTGTATCTAGCAACATAGCTGCTTACAATAATTAAAAAAGAAAAAAAACTGGGTCCCGGAACAGCAATCAAATTTTGGCGAGTCAGGATCTTGTGTGCTACAAACGGTACGTACTACTATATAAAAAGGAAAGGGATAAAAGAGAGGAAACAGGAAAGCAGACAAGTGATTTCATCTCCTCCACACCTTTAAATTGAAAATGACAAAATCATTAAAATTTTGCTTAAATTTTAGATTTTAGATATTCAAAAAATGCCGATGTGAATAAAGTTTCAAGAGCTTGAAAAAATACACCGGTATGGATAACATATGAACATTAATTATTCAACTTATTTGTTTGTATAAAATTAAAATAAAAAATGATAATTTTTTTATGTACATATATATATAGAGAGAGAGAGAGTGGCTAATATCAAAACGTTTGTATCATGCCTTCCGTGCAACCAAATCATTTTCCAATTTTCAAAGTTCAAATGATAAATCTAAACCGTTAGATGTGTTCTCCATATTAAAATGTACTTGAAGACCAAATTTTACATTTTTTGGAATTTGTTTACTATTTATTAAGTCACTTTGAAAATCGCTGATTCAACGGTGGCTTCTGATTTTACAATTCCAAACAGCCATCATTGGATCAGCAATTTTCAAAGTGGCTTAGTAAATAGTAAACAAATTCCAAAATATATAAAATTTGGTCTCCAAGCACATTTTAATATGGAGAACACATCTAACGGTTTAGATTTATCATTTGAACTTTGAAAATCGGAAAATGACTTGGTTGCACGGAAAGCATGGTGCAAACGTTTTGATAATATTAGCCTCTCTCTCTATATACATATATATAGAACAAATAATATATATATCACCTCAAACGGTTTTATTTTAACATATAAAATTAACTTTTTTGTTTTGTTTTAAAAATAATAATAACAAAGACACAATGGAGACACAGTAAATAAAATAAAATAAAGACAATTGAACTCTCAATAATAAATTATACTTCTGATCATAATGATCATTGGTTACACTTGAGTCTGTTAATATGTGCCACGAAAAATTCAACATCAATCTAAGGCAATAAAATGTTGTAATACAATAACAACAAAAATCGCATCGGCAAATGTAAATCATCTCAGCCGCAATTAGCAACATATCATTGAGTCCGTATGATTTAGGGTGGAGGTTGTGTGCAAAGGGTTTTGAATAAAATCTCATCAAAAATCAGTTGTTAACCATCCGATTTATGTTTAAATTTGAACGGACGATTTAGATTTATCAAGTTATTTAAAGTTATTAAGTTTTAATTTTGTTGGCACAAATTTTAAAGCAAATCAGACGGTAATTACCAGTCTTGGATGAGATTCTGTCCAAAACCCTTTGGACAATCACATTTCTACCATTTATGAGCCAAAAGAACACGTAGTTCCAAAACCTACAGGTGCACCATCCTTTCCTTTCCTTTCTCTTCCTCCTTTCTCTCTTTTTAAACTTTTCATCTCCTTCATACCATTTCTCCATCTTTTCCCTCACATATGCTACTGCATTGTACTGAAATTTCTCGCCATGGATACACTGCACACATCTTTCAAACTAAAACTGTACGACCTACAGCAGCAGAAGCTTCCCACCCTCCCTGAGCACAATCAACATGAGGTAGTCATGAAGATAGATGGCAACAGCCAGAACCCCATCGAGACCAACACAGCAGCCAACACCACTTCTCCGAACTCCCGAGTGTGGAGAGAAAGCAGTTATGATTTCTCACAAGCAGGCCGAGTTGGAAATGACGGGTTCACCTTTGATGGTAACCCCACTGAGAGAGATGCCACTGGTGTCACAATGTCGCCAGCAGTGGACCTCAAGATGGACTTCTTGAACAAGGGTTCTTCGCTTGGTTCCAAATCAAAGGAGCATCACTTTTCGTTGCAAGATACCTTGGAACAGTCGCTTCCCCACGAATGGAATGATAGGTCTTCCTCCTCATCTGATGAGAAGAATATGAACCGTCATCGTGCCGGCGGTGGTGACGATGAAGTTATCCATTGCACATCCAATTCATCAATAAACCAATCATCTTCTCTGCTTCGGGCCAAGACCCGGTCTCGTTTAATGGATCCGTCACCACTGAACATCCCCTCACCGGTTAAAAACCCCGACCCGGACAGGAGATCATGCCGGTCACCAGTGCACAGATCAGAGACGATGGCCGGGAAATCATGCCCCGCTGATGAGGATGACGATGACCTCCTCATGGATTCTGACATACCCGATGAATTGATGAAAACAAAATTTGACATATGGACCATATTACAATCACTTAGTCTGATACTATTAATTGCAGCATTGGTTTGCAGCCTAGTGATTCCTCAGCTAACGAGGAAAACCTTTCGGAATCTCCATCTGTGGAAATGGGTTGTGCTAGTCTTGACTCTTGTGTGCGGCCGGCTTGTCTCGGGCTGGTTTGTTCGTGTGGCTGTGTTCCTCATTAAACAAAACTTTGTACTGAGGAAGAAAGTGTTGTACTTTGTTTACGGCGTCAAGAGTGCTGTACAAAATTGTCTTTGGCTCAGCCTTGTTCTCATTTCATGGCGCTATTTCTTCGATCGGAAAACCTCCCACAGCCCAGTCTTGCATTATGTTAGCAAGACCCTTCTCTGCCTCCTTGTCGCCACTGTCGTACGCCTTATCAAAACACTGCTTCTCAAAGTATAAATTCTCAGTAATTTAATTCTTTAGGTGTTATTTTGACGAACTTAATTCACGAGTGAACTTAATTCTATCTCTTTTTTAAGAAAAAAAAAATTTAATTAAAAAAAAATTAATAATTACCCAATGAATTTTATCTAATCACAAAGAATATAGTTTTGTTGTACATATGTGCCTGCAATACTTGAATACATACCACCTTATTTATCATTATCGTTTTTCTTTAGTTTGAGGTAAATGCAACTCTAATTGACTAATTGATAGTTAGAACTTAAAAAGTAATTCATATCTTATATTCTACTGCTAACAAATGCTTTTGTGTAAATTAGGTACTGTCGGCGTCCTTTCATGTCAGCACATACTTCGATCGGATCCAAGAAGCCCTTTTCAACCAATACGTGGTAGAGATGCTTTCTGGGCCACCGGTTTGTGAAGATCACCAGTCAATGGAGCTACCGGCTAAGAACAAGTGCCAAAGAGGTAAAGGAATCCACCTCTCAAGGCCATTGTCAGGAAACAAAAGAGAAGAAGGTATCACCATTGACCAGCTCCATAAGATGAACCAGAGTAACATATCTGCATGGAAGATGAAACGATTAATTCGGATTGTGAGGTATGGAGCTTTGACTACACTGGACAAGCGGACCCCACTAATAGCTGCAGAGACTGAGGAGAATTCCTCAACACATATACTCAGTGAGCATGAGGCCAAAATTGCTGCCAGGAAGGTTTTTTCAAATGTGGCCAAGCCTGGAGCCAAGTGAGTTTTAAAATTCTTTAATTACCAAGTTTCTCATACTTCAAATGGTGTCTAGTCATTCAGGTTGGATCAACTGAGTTCTATTATATTGGGTCTTGGTGCATCCCAATTCTCAGCTTTTTGAGTTTTTGGTTGGTCGGATTGGCAATTGGGTTAATTGGTATGTAGGGTAAGAGACTGTTTGGGGTGGCACTTTGATTAGACCCACATTTCAGTGTTAGTACTCAGCAGTGGGGGTGTCAATGGATACGTTACAGGTCGGGTGGAGGCATTTAATTTTCATACCCATACCTATTAAAATTAACTTACCCATACTCTACCCATATTCATTAAAATTTTACTTTACCCTACTCTATCCTTACCCATTAATATTATTGGGTAACGAAACAGTAGCGGATGATAATAGATAATATTAATATAATAATTAATTTTATTATATTTTACAAATTAAATATAAAAACTAATTCATTTCACAATATTTAATTGTAATAAAAAAATAAAAATAAATGTGCAATTAGTTCCAACTAAATTGTTTTTTATAAATGAAGAAAATTCAAACACATGAATATATATATTTAAGTGGGTTGGAAATTGAATTATATATGAGAAGGGATCAAGTTACAATATTTTTTGAGTTACAACAAGTTACAACAAGCATTATTTATATTTTCAAAGTCCAAATCATTGATCCAAACCGTTAAATATGATCTCTACAATAAAATGTGCATGGAGACCAAATTTTACATTTTTTGGAATTTTTTTACTATTTATTAAGGCGGGTACAAAGACTAGTCAAATTCATACCATTGAATTTTGTACCCGCCTTAATAAATAGTAAAAAAAATTTCAAAAAATGTAAAATTTGGTCTCCAAGCACATTTTATTGTAGAGATCACATTTAACGGTTTGGATCGACGATTTGGACTTTGAAAATGTAAATAATGCTTGTTGTAACTTGTTGTAACTCAAAAAATGTTGTAACTTGATCCCTCCTCATTATATATATATATATATATGTAAATTTTATAGTTACCCTATAGGGTAACGGGTACAAAATAGTCATTACTCATACCCTTACCTATTTGATTAATGAATTTTTTTTTTATTCATACTCATACCTAATAAGCTAACGAAAAAAAAATCTTATCCATACCCGCCTTATCGAATACAATACGGGTCGGGTAAACGGCTAAAAAGGTACCATTGACACCTCTACTCAGCAGTCAGCAGTTGTTTAGTTCCTTCCTTAACTGACTATTTTCTATATTAGAGTGGCCTAATTTTGGACAAGTTGTTCTAGATGATAGGAACTAAGTGAATTTTTGTATATAACCAAATTGGAAATTTTTGCTTTATTGAAGACCTGTAATTTACTTGAAGATTGAGTTTAAAATAGAGATATAATGTCTTAATTTCAGTAAAATCAAATTTGAAGTCAGTTGTTGAGGCTGGTGTTCACCTAATTATATTTGTATTGTTCCGTTATTTATATGTAGCTCGTGGCATTGCTAGGTACATTTACTTCGAAGATCTCTTGCGTTTTATGAGGCAAGAAGAAGCAATAAAAACAATGAATCTTTTCGAAGGATCACATGAACACAAACGAATTAGCAAAGAGACACTGAAATACTGGGCGGTAATGGCTTCTGCTAAATATTTTTTATAATTCTATATCTCTTAGCAGTTACATTTATTTAACACCAATTTTCTTATACGCACTGCAGGTGAATGCATTTAGAGAGCGCAAGGCTCTTGCCTTGACACTTAACGACACTAAAACAGCTGTGAATAAACTTCACCAGATTGTAAATGTGGTTGTTGGAGTAGTTGTCTTTGTTCTCTGGCTTCTAATTTTGGGAATTGCTACAACACAATTCTTTGTTTTCCTTAGCTCCCAGCTTGTACTGGCAGTGTTTATTTTTGGGAACACTTTGAAGACATTATTTGAAGCACTTATTTTTTTGTTTGTGATGCATCCCTTTGATGTCGGTGACCGATGTGAGATTGAAGAAGTTCAGGTAAAACTAACACATTTTTTTTTATTTTGGAGCACGTGCATTTTGTGAGACTAACCTTTATATATATTAATGAATTTCCATGGTTATTCTGATATTAGGTTGTTGTTGAGGAGATGAATATCATGTCAACAGTTTTTCTGAGATATGATAACTTGAAGATCTATTATCCTAACAGCGTTCTTGCCACCAAACCAATAAGCAACTACTACCGAAGCCCAGACATGGGAGATGCCATCGACTTCGCCATTCATGTCAACACGCCATTAGAGAAGATTGCAAAGATGAAGGAGAGAATAATCCAGTTAAGCATTTTTTTTTATTTTACCTTTCATTTTAGTTTGTGAGTAAATCATATTAACCTGAAATTTAAATAGGTTCATGGTGAACAAAAAGGAGCATTGGTATCCGGATCCAATGGTCGTATTGAGAGATGTCGAAGACAGTAATAAATTGACAGTATCTATTTGGATGAGACACCGAATCAACTACCAAGATATGGGAATGAGGTTTGAGAGGAGAGAGCTAGTGATAGAAGAGATGATTCGGGTTCTTAGGGAACTTGAAATCGAGTACCGCATGATACCTGTTGATGTGAATGTTCGCAATTTGCCCCCTGTAAACTCAGCACGTTTACCTTCCACTTGGTCCCTGTAAAGAGGAGGTTCAGGTATTAAAGAATAGTTTTGTTCATGCATGCTCCAAATCTAGACTTTCTGCTGATGATGCTTAGTAAATTTCGTTGTAAATATTAATTTGGGTTTGATGAGCTTAAATTAGTTGAGCTGAGTTGTATTGCCAACCCTTTATCTCTATAGAGCTGCATGATCTTTTTTGGTTTTTGCATTCTTGTCTGGTACATAATTAGATGAGATTATAAAATGTGACAGGATATTTCAGAAAATATATATAGAGGGTGAGGAATTTGGACATGTTCGATGACGCCATCATAGGTGCACATCCCCTTGCCTTGTCTTGGAGTTTCATATAGGTGCACATATATATCACGTCAAATACTGATTGGCAGGTAAAAGTTAAGTAAAAGTTATGAGTTTAATTAGTACGAGAATAGTCCAAGGTTACGAAAAGAAAGCTTGTACATTTGTGCATGCAATTGGAATTAGTAGATACTAGAGAGAAAATAGTTATTGTTTGGATTGTAATAGTGAATAATTGTAACGTAACTCTCTTGTGAGTGAGATGACGGATGATTAATGAAGAGGAAAAATTGACAAGTGGAGTCTCAATGAGTTGCCACGATGTGAAGATGACAAAAGGAACGGCAAACTTTGTTTGATAAGGACTATGTTGATGGAAATCCAAGAAAATAACACTTTTTTTTTTTTTGAGAAAAATGAATAAGCAACCTCTCATGCGAGCAAGATAGCGAAGGGTTAAGGAAGAGGAAAGATAAGCAAATATGGTCTTGAACGAATTGTCACAATATAGAGATGACATAAGTGATGTAACTTTGTCAGATTATAATTATGTTGGCGGAAATCTCAAACGAATGAATTAGGGTTGTTCTTAGACAGCTCTCCTCAACGTGCTAAAACATACTCTTTCTCATCCAACAATACAGTTCACAATTGCCTGAGATTGCTCGGTACTACTAGAAGCTGCCAGAAACAATAATGTAGATTAACTACCATCATGGTGAGAAGATGTACCCCAGTAAGAAGAGGGAAATAACGCTGCTAAAAGCTCCAAGAAAAGTGGTTAAAGAACCTTATTTCCTCCCAAATTGGGTAGGAATTTGTCAACACAGCTCTAGAAAAACTAATAATGAAGGATATCTACATGTCATAGTGAGGGCTGAGGGGGAGTGTCGGAATATACACCATGACACGTTGATGTGCGTCACAAAAGATCTGAATAAAATTGGCGAAAAAGGCAGAAGATTGCAGAAGAATTCTCTACCTTTAATTAATATTTAGACAATCTTAGATTAAGAAAATAATGTGGAAAAGGAACTATGTTATTAAGGATTTATATGTATATGTTAGAAAATATGTATTTAAGGTAGGATAAATTAGCAATCAGTTTTATATTTGACAGCTTCATAGGAGTGATTGTGTTCATATTCTCTGTAATACAATTTTAATATATTTGTCACCCATTATGGGACTGTCCTTGGAATACTTTGTCTCATTTAGAATGTAAATACGTATCAAAGGATTTAGTATTTCAGTATTTTCCTTATTGCTCTTATGGGTACACTACAACAGAGTAGACACTTTGCGAGGGAGAAAGCGCATTTACGATGGTCATCCGTCGCAAAAAGTACTGTCACAAAAAGAAAAAGCTGAACAATGAGAATAGTCTATCGTAAAAAATTATTTTTTTATCCTCACGAAAAGTGTCTCATTCTTGTTGTGATATGTGAGTCATACGCATACTTGTGTTATGGAAAAATGATGTCGAATTGTGAGCCGGCCATATGTAAGTCCTAAAATCAAAAGCTTGGTGATTTCTAATCATACATTAAATTCAAATTTTATATAACAGATAGAGTCTCGTCACACTTGGATGTATGACATTTCATGTATTGATGTTGCATATGTGGTCGGGTTGGAAGATTTTATGGGAGCTGCTGTAAAGCATAATCAAGGCTACAAAAAGAAAACGCAGTGAAGATGATAGAATTTGGTATTCTTAATTCCTTATTATTAGTTATTAAGATTGTAAGAGCATCTCCAATCTAGCAATTAGAATTAATTATTAAATAGCGGTTATGAAAATTTTAGTAATTAATCTGCTACATTGGTGCAATTACATTAAATTATTTTTTATATCCACATCAATCCATCTTTCTTTTTTATTGGAGAGAGAGAGAGTACTAGAAAAGATTTTGAGCCAATCAATTAGACAAGTGTCAATAAATAAATATTTTCTTATAAAGCAAATTTACTAATTTAGCAATTATAATACATCCCAGCAATTATGTTAGCAATTGACATATAAGATTAGCAATCTTAAAATAATTACCACTGTAGATGCTCTAATAATTTTCATAAACACATGATTGCGAAGGTTAGAGAACATTTGATCCGCAGGGATTTAAAACAAAAATGCACACGTAGTGATGACTGTCATGAGGATATGTGGATGAAAATAGTAGTGGTTGTAATAGTGTAGAGTTGGACATTGATAACGATGAACTGAACATTGATAACGATGAATTGAACAGTAATAACGATGAATTGAACAGTAATAACGATGACAATGTGGATGCAATATTGCATGATACGAAGGATAATTTTGTGATAGAAATTATCATAAATTTGAGCAATTGTGGGCTGACTTTGTAAAGCTGTTGTTTCTGGCTGTACTGATTTTACAACATTCTCAGTTGTGTAAAATAAATTGATAAAAGTTTCACGTCTTTACTAAAGCTTTTACATGATATACTCCCTAAGAAAAATGAATTGCCTGTCTTAGTATATCAAGTGAAAAAAATGATGTGTCAACTAGGTTTGGAAATTAAAAGAATACATAAATGTCTGAATGATGTGCATGAATGCGTATGCGAAAGAAAGTGCATCTTTAGTATGCAAAAATAATATAATACATGCATGTCTGAATGATGTACACAAATGCATGCGAAATAATATAATGAGTTTGGAAATTTAAAGAATACATGCATATCTGAATGATGTACACGAATGCATATGCGAAAGAATGTGCATCGATAATATGCAAAGCACTGCAGTATACAACCGAAGGGTCATAAACGGTAAGATGAAAAAAGATTCAACTCTGGTTAAAATTAATGTTGTTGCATTTTATTTACCCATTATGGTTTCTAAGGTTACTAAACTATTAACCGTACGTGTATAGAGGCTACTAGTTGTACAGGGTTCATTAATAATAAGCCGTATACAAATATTGGTGATTTTAGTACACAGTTTGGTTTTAGATGACCGTGAGGGTATGTATGAGCCTTTTTTCGCACTATATATTAAAGTGAAAAACTTTCGCATGTGTACTGTATGATATGTCGTGTATGTTTGGTTAACGTTTTTGTAGTAGTGTTTGTTATTTTTTTCATTATTTGTTTCATATTTTTTTAAAAAAAAGAGAGAAAAAAATGTTGCAAATAAAAAAAGAAGAGAAAAATTAAATATCATTAACAAAATTTGCCTAATCCTTATCCTTTTGAATAATTACTATACGACAAATTTAGGCAGTAAATGTCTTTAATTTGTGAAGGTGCACTTTCCGACATAAGAAAATATCATGAATTGATAATGATATGCAATAATTCGCATTTAGTTGGAATCATCATTAGTCAATAATGCATGAAAGAGTGTGTCAAAAGCTTAATATAAATAATGTTATCTTAATCCTTAGTGGGTTTTATCTTTAAGGCAATGCACATTTTGATCACCATCTTCCTTTTTCTTCTTTCACATTCCTTTTAAATAAGCTTAGTTTATTTAATTTTATAACATTCAAAATCGTACTGAAAAATTTGGAGTATAGTTCATCATTTGTCTTTTATTAAAAGCTAAACTATTTAATTTGTCATTCTTTCTTTATTTCAATAAACAACTTATCTTTTGATACAGCCCATCTTAATTAATTAAACTTGAGCAAGATCATGACAGTCCACTAAATTCATTAATGGTCTCTTAGTACAATGTGGGCATACTTATGACTCATTTTTGCGTTTTCAATGTTCAAATGGTCGATCTGAACCGTTCATCTTGTTCTCCATATTAATATGTGCTTGAACACCAAATTTTATATGTTTATGAATTTTTTTACTATTTATTAAGCCACTTTGAAAATCGCTAATCCAACAGTAGCTTCTGATTTTACTGTTTTGTTCAGCCACTGTTGGATCAGCGATTTTCAAAGTGGATTAAAAAATAGTAAAAATAATTTAGAAAAATGTAAAATTTGGTCTCTAAGCACATATTAATATGGAGAACAATATGAACGGTTCAGATCGACCATTTGAACATTGAAAACGCAAAAATGAGTCATAAGCATATGCCCCACATATACTTATAAAAGTAGAATAGCCAACCCCTCTCTCTATATATATATGGTCCAGGTTTCAATCATGCGCTGTGACTCTCTGAACTCTTACAAGGTAATTACATTTAAAGAAACAACAAATCCTACAACAAGCTGGTTGCTTGTTGAAAGATGGATCTAGTATATATAGAAGATAAGCAACACATTGCTTATATTAGAAAACAAGGATATAGTTCTTGTTTAATTTATTCATTTGAAGGGTTGTTACAGAAAAAAGGTTCAGCTAGCTAGCCACCTTTATAATAAAAAAGAAAAAAAGAAAAAATTAACTACAAGACATCGAAGGTGACCAGCCACCTTATTCTAGAAAAATAAAGTTTTATTTTAAACGCTATAATTTAATTTTTTTTTAAACCCCCTCAATTAACAACATATAAAAAAAAAAAAAAAAGCTACTAGAATCAAAGATAATGACCCAGAAATCAACGTAGAATCCTTGATTGCATTATGATCTCATCTCCACCAAATTGTCCAAGTGTTTTAACTAATTTTCTATGAACAAATATTTTTTAAATGAAAAGTGGAGGTCTAGCCTACCAGCTTCTTTTAAACCCTTGTTTATATTACAGAGAATTTTCTCAATTTGTAGATTTCGAACGCATGACCTCCCACTCCTATGAACGAACATTTTGATAGATATCACTTCTGCATGCTTTCGATCTTTGTTCTTAGTTGTTATATACCCATTTTAATAGACCTTCATGCATCCTTTAATTTGTTCTGAATTTTATTCTTTGGTCTGGAAAAAAAAATGATGGATATCATATATAAAATTTAAATTGAAAGAATTAAAGAGTTGGAGGAAAAGGAGTGTCAACGTATACTAATGGGTCCAAGACATTTTTATATTCGTATTATTCTAAAGTCTTATATATTTAATTATATGATCCGGATAAGTACTAAGTCTTATTAAGATTAACGAATAACAAAGGTATACCAAATAATTATCAAATAAGTTGATAACTTAACTATACAATTTAACTTAAAAATATAATAAATACATACACATTAAACACATTCTATATGTAATTATTATCATTAAATAAATAAATATAGAAGTTCAAATTATTCAATTCGTTATTTTTAAAATTATAACTTTTTAATGAATGAAATGATATAAGATGTTGCATAAATAAGTTTTGACATCAATTACTTATGAAAAAATAATATAAAATACTGGAGAGACCCATGGAAGGTGAGCGACACCTAATTGAAAATATCTATGGACTATAATTCTAGAGTGTTTTTAAGCTCATCAAGTCTCTTGATGGAAACGAAATCGGCTAGTTTTACTCTTAATTTCTCTTTACCTCTCTCCTCTTTCTCTCTCTCATCCTCTTTGAATTTCAAAGAGAGAGCTAGAGAGAAAAAATGAATCACATGCTATTATATATTCTACTGAGAATAATAGCATATTTGCAATCTTCTTGGAGTGCACATATATATAAATTAAAAATTAAAAATTGTTGAAACCGTTCTAATTAACTACTTCATAAGTGAAAGGTTTACATACAAAGTTTTTTAAATTTTAAATTAATTAATTATAAAGTCAAGCAATCAAAGATGTTATACTAAACAAATTCACAAATTTAAAAAAAATTATATATAAAAGTGCATTACTCATGAAATAAATCGGTTTCAATGTTTAGATTCACAGTGACATAAATTGGATTGTTTTACTCCTATTTATGATATAAATCCAAATTTATCATGTACCTGCGGCGCCGCAAGGCATATATTGATCCAGATGACACCTTTTTATTGGTTTAATTTGTTTGAACGCCTCTATGATTTTTGATACTACCAATCAACGCGTTATATGTACTTTTGGTTCTACCTAGTAAACTCTTATAATTCATTGGGACTAGCTATTAGCCTCTAGAATCAAGATACATTTTCATCAACTTTTAATTGGAAGTATGAATCGGATCGAGGTGGGGTGTTAAATGACATATTTTTATTTGTTTATGTAATTTTTATTGTATTTGAAAAGATGTATAAAAATATTTTTTTATTAGTTTATTGGGTACGAATAAAGGTATCGATTTTTTTTCGTTATCTTACCAATTATCCTACAAGATAATTTTCAAAAACTAAATTACATATCTGGATATATATATTTGTATGAAGATAATATATGATATAATAAAATTTTATATTTTACTAAATTTTCATAATACCAATTAATTGTATTAATTACTAGTTTTTTCTGTTTTTCTTGTTTTGAAAAATATTTTATCGAAAGCACAAATCTTTTTTTTCGTTATCATAATGAGTATGCGTATGAAAATGCCTCTACCCGACCCGTATTGTACCAGTTGACACCCTGAGTTCGAATCCTCTCAGGTATTGCAGTGGATTACCCTCACTTTACAGTTTGAGATTAAATCTCAACCGGTTTGGAATTCGGGTTACCATAGGGGCAGTATTATTGGGCTTTGAGATTCGTGCCAAGTTAAAAAGAAATCTAGTAATTGTAAAAGATTCCCTTATTAGGTATTGGAGAGGATGTGAATTCTGACACCCCTAGATGGAGGCATAAAACTAAATATTATTCAATTCATTATTTTCAAAAATATAAATCATTAACAAATAAAATAATAAAAAATATTGTATAAATCAAATTTGTTATCAATTACTAATTAAAATATAATATTAAATATTAAATAAATTAATTTTCATACATACAACATAATCAGAATAAAAAATATTATACAATTATATGTACAAATAAAAAATATTATATGTAACAGATACGATATTGTTTTTGCCTGTATCTTTATCTGATAAGCTAACAAAAATATTTTATTACTCGTACCAATTACAAAAAGTTTCTTACACATACGCACCTTATCGAATGGAATATATATGAATACATGAAACAAATAAAAGAGTATCATAAAAAGTCTGTAGAGAAAGCCTCTTTAGCGAGATAAGAAAGAAGGGTAAATTTGATATTTTAACAATTAATAAAAAGCAAATGATGAATTAAATTTGAGGTTTTTCAAATTTCATCAAAAAGTAAGGAGATAAGAAAGACTTCTATTTTTAAATACAAATTAGATATTTTGTCATTTCATTGTGGATATTAAAAATGTTGAGTGTTTTAATGAATATGCCAACAAAATTGGGACATGCACTTACTATGCCAATTAGTTATATATTATAGGAGAGAGATGAGGACAGATTAGATATCCCAAGTTTAGTAAAATTTTCAATATTTTATATATGATAGGTGAGAGATTACTATATATGCACTTAATATTGAGTTATTGAGAGATTTTATGAAATGTTATTTTTTTGAAAAATAAATAAAATGCTCTCTTAAATTTATTAACAAAATATTAATATGAAATCCAAATTGTTCTCTCCCTTCCATCCGTTTCGTTCAACAATAGAGACAATTACAAACAGATCATCCTCAATATTCTTTGCTATCATATGCAATGATTTTTCTTTTTTCATAAAAATAATATTAGTTAATGAATATTGATAATTTCTAAAAAAAATTCCTCAGCAACACAGATAAATTACCAATATGAACTCAAAATAAAATTACTTAACAATATTGATTTTTTTCTAAAATAACTATCCATATATCGGACAATTAGTCGTTGCTGGTGACCAAACCGTCACGAATTTTTCTGACTAATCAGCTGATTTTGGATTATAACCAATTATTCTTAATTATTTTCAATTAATATCATTTGGTGATATCATATCCGTCCGACAAGCACCGTTATTTACAACACTGATCCATAGCAACACACAAGCAAATTGCTAGTATTAACATTACAAAAGTTGTAGGACAAATTGATTGTCTTATTGAAAGTTGAAAATTTTAAAATCAATAATCTAGAGGTCTCATATATAAAAAGTTTTTATGTGAATGAAGTAAAGAAAAACATCAATATGTGGGAACAAACTTCATTATATATATTACCATATATACGAACAATGTCAAAGTGGGAATGTACAGCTAGTGCCTGGTCCTATTAACAAAAAAAAAAACATCATGCGCTCATGTGTTGTAACCCTGTCTTTAGATTTAACTGTCGAGTAAATCTGATCTTATATTACAACCTTTGATCACCTACCCGAATAACTTGTACTAATAAGCAAGGCCGCACTTAGCAATATATCATTTATGAGCCAAAAGAGCACCTAGTTCCAAAACCCTACAACTGCACCATTCTCTTTCTCTTCATCCTTTATCTCTTTCTAAACTTTTCATCTCCTTTCTCCACCTTTTCTCTCTCATATATTTGCTACTACACTGTACTAAAATTTCTCGCCATGGATACACTGAACACATTGGTGAAAAATCAACCGATCCTCCCGGAGCATGTTAAACACGAGGTGGTCGTGAAGATAGATGGCAATAGCCAAAACCCCGTTGAGACCACCTCAGCAGACACCACCTCTTCTCTGAACTCCCGAGTGTGGAGAGAAAGCAGTTATGACTTATCACAAGGTGGAGTTGGCAATGGCAGGTTCACCTTAGGCAAGATAGACGCCACCAGTGTCACAATACCGCCAGCAGTGGACCTCAAGATGAACTTCTTGAACAAGGGTTCTTCTCTAGGATCCGAATCAATAAATCATTGCATTTTGTTCCAAGATGCCTTGGAACAGTCCCAGTCGCTTCCCCACAAATCGAATGATAGATCATCCATCTCATCTGACGAGGGGAAAATTAACTGTCATCGTGCCAGTGGTGGTGACGGTGAAGTTATCCATTGCACATCTAATTCATCAATCAGCCGATCATCTTCTCTGCTTCAGGCCAAAATCCGGTCTCGTTTATTGGATCCATCACCACCGAACCCCCCATCGCCCATTAAAAACCCCGACCCGGACAGGAGATCTGGCTGGCCACCAGTGTCCAGATCAGAGGTGACGGGCGGGAAATCAGGCCCAGCTGATGAGGATGATGATGACCCCCTCATGGATTCTGACATACCCGATGAATTGAAGAAAACAAAATTTGACATGTGGACCATCTTACAATCGCTTAGTCTGATACTAATAATTGCAGCATTGGTGTGCAGCTTAGTGATCCCCCGGCTGACGAGGCAAATCGTTTGGAGTCTCTATCTGTGGAAATGGGTTGTGCTAGTCTTGACTCTTGTATGCGGCCGGCTCATCTCTGGCTGGTTCGTTCGTGTGGCCGTGTTCCTCATTAACCGAAATTTTCTACTGAGGAAGAAAGTATTGTACTTTGTTTACGGCGTCAAGAGTGCGGGACAAAATTGTGTTTGGCTCGGCCTTGTTCTCATTTCATGGCACTATTTGTTCGATCAGAGAACCTCCCACAGCCCCGTCTTGCCTTATGTTAGCAAGATCCTTCTCTGCCTCCTTGTTGCCACTATCATACGCTTTATCAAAAGACTGCTTCTCAAAGTATAAATTCTCAGTAATTTAAATTCTTTAGTTGTTATTTTGATCAACTTCATTCATGAGTGTAATTAGTAATTCAGTAAAATATCATTTTTAGATACTAAACTACCCAATGAATTTTATCTAATCACAAAGAATGCAGTTTGGTTACATATGTGCCTTTAATACCTGAATAAATTCCACCTTATGAATCATTATTTTTTTTAGTTTGAGGAAAATGCAACTCTAATTGATCGTTAGAACTTAGAAAGCAATTCATATCTTATATTCTACTGCCAACAACTAATTTTGTGGTTATTAAATTAGGTACTGTCGGCCTCCTTTCATGTCAGCACATACTTCGATCGGATCCAAGAAGCCCTTTTCAACCAATACGTGGTAGAGACGCTTTCTGGGCCGCCGGTTTTTGAAGATAAGCAGACAATGGTTGAAGTTCAGAGGCTTCAAAAGGCTGGTGCAACAATGCCGAGCAAAATAGGTAAAGGCATCCACCTCTCAAGGCCATTGTCAGGAAACAATAGAGAAGAAGGTATCACCATTAACCAGCTCCATAAGATGAACCAAAGGAACATATCTGCGTGGAACATGAAACGATTAATTCGGATTGTGAGGTATGGGGCTTTGACTACACTGGACAAGCGGACCCCGCTAATAGCTGCAGAGACGGAGGAGAATTCCTCGACACATATACTCAGCGAGCATGAGGCCAAAATTGCTGCTAGGAGGGTTTTTTCGAATGTGGCCAAGCCTGGTGCCAAGTGAGTTTTAAAATTCTTTTAATTACCAAGTTTCTCATTCTTCAAAAGGTGTCTAGTCATTCAGGTTGGATTAATATTTGAGTTTTGTTATATTGGTTCTTGGGGCAACCAAATTAGGCCATCTTTAAATTTGGGGCAAGTTTTATTCAGAGCTATCATATAGTAGAGTGGCCTAATTTTGGAAAAGTTGAAATTTGTATTAGATGATAGGAATTAACTGAATTTTTATATATAACCAAATTTAAAAATTAATCCTTTATTGAAGACCAATAATTTTAGTTGAACTTTGAGTTTAAAATGGAGATATGATTGCTTAATTTCAGTAAAAATCAAATTTGAAGTCATTGGTTGAGGTGGTATCCACGAGGGTGTCCTCGCAGATACTTGTATCGGTAATACCGACACACTCAGAAATAGTACTTTTTTGTCGGTGTATCCTTGTAGATACTACCACATTCTTGTAGTGATTAGGGTTTAGTACTTTTCTGTCAGTGTATCCTTGTAGATATTATCACATTCTTGTAGTGATTAGGGTTTAGGGCATAGAAGGCAAAATCTGACGATCCAGATCGGAATTGGCTGATTCAAGTCGGGATCGGACAAGACCAATCCGATTTTGGACCGATTTTCTCGGTTTCCAAGTTTTGGAGGAAAAAACGGGTTGAACAATGTAGAGTTGGCCGATTCTCCCGACTCTGAGCCGATTCTTGCCTTCTTTGCATTTGTTTTTCAAAAAAAAAACCAAGCTTCGAAATAAAAGGAAAGGGGGCCCAGCATCTGGGTGGGGAAGATGAGTCTCTAATTATTTTGTTTTTTGAATAGACTTAGTTCATAGCATAGAAGGCAATAGAAAATTTAAAATTACTAATGGTTCATGATGAACCTTGACCATTTTAGAAATATTAAAATATCAATTCTACATGGTGCAGCTGGTCAAGATTCTACATGGCGCAGCTAGGGAGAATTTTAATATATTTTAATATATAATTTAAGTTCCTACATGGCGCAGCAGCTGGGGCACAGCAGTTTTAATATTTTAATATTTCATGTCATCAAACTTTGACCCAATGAATTATAGCTGATCCAATTAAATATCAATTCTAATTTGTATTCTTGCGGAAGTTATAAAATATGAATTCTAATTTGTATGTAGGGTCGGACAATGGGTCAAATATTAAACTGTAATGGGTCGGATAATGGGTCAAATATTCTTGCGGGAGTTATAAAATATGAATTCTAATTTGTATGAAGTGATCCAACAGCACGACATAATTTTTGGGAGTGAAAGAGTGTGTTTTTAGTTGTAATGCTTGTATTATATTGTATTTGAATTATTTGATTGTAATAATTTTTCTAAAATTTTTTATCAATTTTTTTCTGTTTTTTTAGTATAAAATAAGCTTCTGACAAAAAAATCCGATTTTTCAATCCGATTCCGACCGATTTTTCGATCCGGGATCAGAATTGGACAGTACCAATCCCGATTCCGATTTCGATTTTTCCTTCTATAATTTAGGGTTTAGGGTTTTAGGGTTTAGGACTCACATTCTTGTAGTGATATATGTACTGTTTCTTTACTAATAGATAGCATGTGGGAATGCTAGGTACATTTACTTCCAAGATCTCTTGCGTTTTATGAGGCAAGAAGAAGCAACAAAAACAATGAATCATTTCGAAGGAGCACATGAACACAAACGAATTAGCAAAGGGGCACTGAAATACTGGGCGGTAATGGCTTCTGGTAAAACAAATTATCAATCGATATCTCTTAATTAGCAATTACATTTATTTAACACCAATTTGTTTGTACGGACTGCAGGTAAATGCATTTAGAGAGCGCAAGGCTCTTGCCCTGACACTTAACGACACAAAAACAGCTGTGAATAAACTTCACCAGATTGTAAATGTAGTAGTCGGACTAGTTGTCTTTGTTCTTTGGCTTCTGATTTTGGGAATAGCTACACAACAATTCTTTGTTTTCTTTACCTCCCAGCTTGTACTGGCAGTGTTTATTTTTGGGAACACTTTGAAGACATTATTTGAAGCACTTATCTTTTTGTTTGTGATGCATCCCTTTGATGTCGGTGACCGATGTGAGATTGAAGAAGTTCAGGTAAAAAGACTATTTTTTGGCAACTTTTTCTCAACTTGTTATTGTTACTTTTTATATATTATTATTTATTTCGTGTCTTGGCTGTTTCTGTCTAGAAGGAATTAGAGAATGAACACGTTCTGTTAAAACTAAGACATTTTGTAATTCTGATGTCAGGTTGTTGTTGAGGAGATGAATATCATGTCAACAGTCTTTTTGAGATATGATAACTTGAAGATCTACTATCCTAACAGCATTCTTGCCACCAAACCAATAAGCAACTTCTACAGAAGCCCCGACATGGGAGACTCCATCGACTTCGCCATTCACGTCGCCACGCCATTAGAGAAGATTGCTAAGATGAAGGAGAAAATAATCCAGTTAAGCATTTTTTTAAATTTTACCTTTCATTTTAGTTTGTGTGATGCTTGAGTGGGGTAAATCATATTAACCTGGAATTTAAATAGGTTCATGGTGAACAAAAAGGAGCATTGGTATCCGGACCCAATGGTCGTACTGAGAGATGTCGAAGACAGTAATAAATTGACTGTATCAATTTGGATGCGGCAAAGAATCAACTACCAAGACATGGGAATGAGGTTTGAGAGGAGAGAGCTAGTAGTGCAAGAGATGATTCGGGTTCTTAGGGAACTTGAAATCGAGTATCGCACGATACCTGTTGATGTGAATGTTCACAATTTGCCCCCTGTAAACTCAGCCCGGTTACCTTCCACTTGGTCATCTGTTAACTAATAATTATATCATTAACTAAAGAGGAGGTTCACGTATTAAGAATAGTTCTGTTCATAAATAAATCTAGGCTTGCTGCTGATGATGCTTAGTAATTGTCGTTGTAATATTTGGGTTTGAGCTTAAAACAGTTTAGCTGAGTTGTATTGCGTGACCCTTGATCTCTATAGAGCTCTATGATTTCTTTTGCATTCTTGTCTGCATAATTAAATTAGATTCTGAGATGTGACATGTTATTTCAGAAAATATATATAGAGGGTGAGGAATATGGACATGTTCGCGCCATCATAGAGCAAATCCCTTGCCTGGTCTTGGAGTATCACAATGCTCTTTTTGCACTACTATTAAAATGTTAACCATACACGACATATCATATACAAATGTGAGAAAATTTCAAATCAACAGTGTGTAATGCGAGAATGTATGTGCTCACCCAAAAATAAGCTCAACCATACACATACGGTCATTTAGAAGCGACCGTGTACCAAAGGCACCTATACGGTTGTACTACTTCATACGGTTTTTTCTTAAAAAAGAAACTGTGTATGTCTCTTCATTTTTTTTCTCCAGTTCTCTTTTCTTCTCTTTCATTGGTGTAGATCGGTCTTCCTCCCTCTTCATATCCCTTTCATGTGAAATCTTGATTTTCTTGTTGAGGTTTAACACGACGGCACCTTGAACTTTGATGAGCTAGCTATAGATTCGATTACTCCAATCCAGATGGAGAAAAGGCAAATCGATATTTTTTTTTTAAATGGGAAATCAATATTCAATAACTAGCAAATTTGGATATTGTCTATTTTGTTGTACTAATGAACAAAGCAAGTTCATATATTGTCCATTTTGCAAATCATTTCTCTTTCCCTTTTCTTCCCTCTGATTGTGTTTTGACTTGGGAAATGACCAAAAACAGTAGGTTAGCTGTTTCCATATGTTTTCAATTATTTTTGTATTTTCTCTAGTAATTTTGGTAGATTTGTAAGAAAATAGTGATTTCAGGCCAAAAACAGAGCAAAAATATCACATTTCGATAAAGACGGAAGCTCCATACGGAATTGGATATCCCATGTGGCATGGAGAAGCGAAGTTGAAAATGTGCCAAGTACACAGCCCATACGACATTTTCCACACCATACTGTGTTGCGTGCGGCATCAGTATTATGTCGCACGGATAACCGTTATTTTTTCCGGAAGCCCCTATGAGCCGCATTTTGACATTTGCGTGATTTCCACACTCCACTACTCTTTTGGACCAATCAGAAGTCAGAGCACTACCTCGACTACGTCCACTAACACCTGGAAAGCCTATAAATAGTTTATTTATCAGACTATTTTGTATATTGTAATTAATTAGTACTCTTTACAGAGAGCCCATTAGGGGTCGAGTTAAGTCGAAAACTGCTAAGGGAGGAGAAACCGATCCATAGGAGGTCAAAGGAGACAGAAATCGACATCACAATTGAATCATTAAAATGAAACAAATGAAAATGACTAATTTTTTTTTTTTTTAAGTCCAAAGAGCATAGAATAAGCTTATTTTGGTATAAAGGAGCTATGGCCTTGCTATCTTAAAGCACTGTGACAGAGTAAATTTTACAAGTACGATGACATAAACTCTTGATTAGTAAAACAAATTTCATTTGTTCAAATCAGTTTTGAATCTCTGATCAAAGCAATCAAGCAGAAGTTTTATATATGTCCCTTCCAAGAGGATAAACCCACAAAGGCTTTTCGGTCCACAGAAATCAAGTCCAGATCGAAGTTCTGTTTGGTGTTCCCAAATCAATACAACCCATTTCTTTTCTAGGAGTTGCATATTTTAAATAAATTAAATTCGAAATAACTGCAGCAAAAAAATTGTTTATTCATGTATATATTGTTAAATTATGCTTAAGATGCGCCTTGTAAATTCACATTCTCCTCGCATTTTTCTCTGCAGCAGCTTTCTCCTTTGGGTCCCTAGCTAGTCTTCATCTTGTCCACCTAATTACATGCAAATGCAACAAGTGTAAAACAATGGAATTCATTTTGTTCCTCCTAGTTAGCTTCTAATGAGGAATCAAATACATAAAAGAAAAGGACCTTTTCATCAACAGAGGCCTTGGTTTTCTCCATGCCAGATTTGGCCAAGGCAGCAGCATTCGCGGTTTTCTCCTTGACAGACCGCATTTTGGTTAGTTTGTTTCTCTTCCTACAATCAGAGCTATTTCGAATGTCTGTTTCTCAGATTGGATAAAATGGTTTTTGATGGAATGAGAAGTAAAAGTTAGTGTGTTTAAATAAGGTGAAGTAGAGCCAAGGTACGTGCCACGTGATGGGACTCGCAGCTCAATCTGTCTGCTTTACTTCCTAGTTGTTTTGAATTTGGAACCGAATTCCCTGTATCCCTGGGAGCAAAAAATTCCTGCACCTAGAGTCATTACCAAATGGGTCCAAGATGGACTTAAGATCAAATATTTAAATATTAAAATCACCTTAGATCCACGCGGCAGTGACTCTAGAGGCAGGTGATCTGGTTCCTTTGAATTTAGGTATCAATAGGCACAACTAATTAATGATGAGGAAGTTGTAAGCCTTCTCCATCACTCAAACATAACTAAATATGTACCCATGAAGATAAATATGTATTTTAAGAATTCGTAATGAACCTAAAATTTCAAGCTGTCAATTATTATTTTATAAAGGGAAATACATAAATGTTTTAAACTAAATTAAATATACATTAATCTAAAATGAGAGAGAAATCACCTTATTCTCTGAAAGGAGTTCTCCGGTGAAAAAAAAAATACAAACTTGAAATTGGGTTGTCAATACAGAATTGGTTCCAATTTCCACAAAAGAAAAACATGATTTCTTTCTACACGTTTGACCCTGTCAATTTAAGAGTCTACTCAGATGGCTAAATACCATTTAATTAAATCAATGAATATATTTTATGATCTAAGCTATTTGTTCTAGAGCTGATGATGTCAGCTAATTGTCCTAGAGCTGATCCTGTGTAATACGGTGTCACATAAGACATAGTAATTTATAACAGCTATTCCACTACTACCACTACTACAGAAACATTGAGTACACACGCTTGAAAAATGAGGTTATACACAATTTTGCAACTGTGTTCATAAGCGTCGTGTATGAAAGAGTAGATAACTTGTACATGATTATAAAACCATGTATGTTTTTTACAAAAACAGTGTCGATTTTTTTTGCCAAACACTAATTCTCAATGGATTTTTTATTATTAAAAATTGTGTACAAGTCATATTTAAAAAAAAAAATTAAAAAAAAACTTACAAAACCCTAGATATAAATTCAAATTAAACGTTACATTTACCAATATACCAAAACACTAAACTAAATTTAAAAAAACTATGTATTTAGCAAAACACTTGCAAAAAACACTACATTTACCAATATACCAAAACACTAAACTAAATTTAAACAAAATGCATACCAAAAACACTACATTTACCGATATAAATAATATTTACAATTAATTACACAAATTGTTACATGAACAACATTCTAACCGAAAAAAATGAAAATACACTAAAAAAAATAACAATAGATCTGAGACTATACATTTACATGAACAATGCCTAAGAAAAAATAAAGTATCGGAGTACAAAATTGAAAATTAGAAAGAAAAAAACTTAATTGGTAACTTCAACTCAAAGTTTTGAGGCTATTTCTTTGCTTGACCATGTCACCCATCTAACATTTCAATAGTATTCATCTTTAAACAATTGCTTTTTTCAAAGGTGTTGATATGCAAAATGTAATTTTTAAGAAGTTTTCAACTTACCCGAAATGTGTTGCACCAGTTGGTTCCACTGGCAGCAAACAACCAATATGAAACTAAGCAAGTACAGTACAAATTATTTGGTATTTGTGTTCCAATTAGTTCCTGTGTGTTGCCTTCAACCCAAGAAAAATACCCAAAAAACCAATCAAAATGCCAGGTACCAAACTGGTACCAGCTGTACGACCTTGTTTTACCAGAATGGCATTGAATAGAAAAGAAGAGGTATATGTAGTACATACCTGGGTGACAAGAGTATACAAAGGAAGTGTACTATAGCTGCATAGCACTTGGATGAGCACACTGCCAATTCAAATAACAGTTACAACTTGCAAATGAATAAATAAAATATAGGATTATTAAAGGGGGGAAAGGAAGTATATACAAGAAGAGATCAGAGATCACACCCCATAACAAGTCTCGGGATGAAATATTGAATGCTCTCCATGATGCACGAGTCGAAGCCATATGTGGTCTGCATGCAAACCATTTTTTTACATTTCAACAATATAAAACTTATAAAATCAAGCATCTTCAATTGTTCTATTTACTATTCTTATTTCCTTTAGGGGCTTCCTTCAGTGATTTTGCACACATGAATGTAAAGGAATAAGAGGGACTAGATTGTAAATAATTAAACAATGTACCAGAATCCAGAAGAAAAAAGCAATCTCAAAGGAGTTTTGAAAGATAATAAAATGGATCAGGTACAACACGATCACTGGCTTGCCAAACCAGAAATGGTCATCTGACAGTCTGACGTGTGGGTCAGCCGGTATTCCTCTCTCATTGGAATTTCCTTCAGCTGCTTCTTGTGCTATTTTGGTTATGATGTGTTCTAGCTTTGCACCAACGATTACAAGAAGCTGCAGTTAATTCCAGCATTACTAGTTAGTGGTCTCAACTATTCCCAAAATAAAAAACCCATTTTTGTTAAATGATTGTCAATCCCCAACATCTTCTAGGTACTTGAAATTAAATTCATATCACCTGAAGTAACTCAAATTTTGAGTTTCGATCTGGACCGTCAGATCTGTTTTGGCACGAATATTAAAGGAGCCCCGTGCATTCCACTACGGATCAGATTGGCCTAGATTCTGATTGGAAGGTCTGGATCTAAGCTCAAAATTTGAGTTTCTTCATAGGATCCGGACTGCTTGAAATTGGAAGCTAACTATTAACTTAACATTAGGCACATTTTTTTAAATTTTGTTTGCAACTCTGCTAAGACTTTTCTTCATTAAGCACAAACGAACATGTAATTTTTATCCACAAATGTGATTTACAACTTGAGATAAACTAAAATTTGGTACCAACTTAGTAACATTTAGCTTTACTTAATAAAAAACCTAAAGAAAAAGAGTTTGAGCATCGGAAACAAGAGATGTTGGGGGTAACTTGTAAGTACAGACAAAAGAGTGTTATTATTTACAATTGCCTTCACCAAAGCAGATATATTTAACCACTTATAAGCATAGAACATTTTTTTATTGTTATGAACTCCCATTTAAATGGTACTAGATTATGTACATAGGAAGCACCTTCAACGAGTATTATTTTTTTTTACTTACAATGAGAGGTAAAAAAGATAACCAGAAGTAAGTGTGCCATCCTACATTGCATTAGAAGTCTTGTTACAACTAGTCAAAATAAAAATATAAATATAAAAAATAAATGAAATGTTTTTCACATTTCCGTACCATCTACATTAAGCAAAAGGAAGATGACCACAAACAGCCATAGATACCAGCTGTCAAATATAGAGACTAAGTTTTAAGAAACAAGTATAATACATTTTGCATTTACATGTCTTTGGTAGGCTACTACTATGAAGTCAGAAATAGACTATCGCAAACAGGTACAAAAATTAAGTATGCCATATCAGACTGTAATCAGTTGATATATGCTGGTACAAGGAAATGTTTGCTTTGGTTGGAATTAGGTTAAAGAAACAATGACCCCCAATCAAGCACATAATGGAGTCAGAAAAATGCAAATTAAAAATACAAGGACAAATATAAGTAAAAAGATTCATGTATATGTTATTCCACTCTTATATTGGAGGGTTATAAAGTGATACCTGATGCCAACAACTTTCTTGAAATCATCCTCGAGAGTTTTCATCATGTACTTGTGGAAATCAAATTTTGGATTTGATCTACAATGCTTCTATAAATACAAAGAATAAAATTACCTTTTTACCCTTAATATGTACAATGAGTTTGAAATGCAAAAATACAATGTCATGGGACTCCGTACCAATGTAAAACCAGCTCTAAGTGCTCTGTAATCTGACTTACTCACAGAAGAATAAAACTGCTTCACGAATGCAATCTGTTAAATTTAAAAATCAAGCACATAGGAACAGTATGAACTGTAACATAATAATACCAAGAATGATCTTCGGAGTCTATATAAGACTTCAATATTGTACATATAATGCATGTTTGGTTCAGGACTAAGTGGTGGAGTAAACCCCTTAAGCTGTCCAACGAGAAGTAAATTTGAAGGGGTAGGTTGAAGACCTGGAGTAACATCTGAGTAAGGTGGAGTAACTTACTCCACATTTACTTCACCTGTGGATCACACTGTCAGACTTACATTCATCTTTCAATTTTCTCTCTCTTCACAGTTACTCCAAAGTTATTCCACCAAACATGATTAACTTAATCCACTTTAACTTGGAGTAAGGAATTTAATCCAAAGTAACTTTACTCCACAACCAAATATACACTATAGTATCCAGCATTGAACACATGAGGTAGAGAACTGAAACAAGAGTAAAATTAGACTGGTACCATCCAGCTAACTACAGCAGCTCGTCTCCAAAAGTGGCCAGCACGATCTATAACAAACTTCTTATGATGATCAGCTGTTTATTGAAAGAAGTGACAGCAGACAAAAAAAGAATAGCACTCATTAGGCCTCTATTCCTTCAAATAAACAGAATGATTTTTAATGAATAAAATGCAGATATATGAGTTATCAACTAATTTGCAGTTCAAAACTTTTAAAGCTCAATATGCAAACAGAAAAAAAAAAAAAAAAAAAAGGACTACGATTTTCATTCTCATTTTGGATTGCTATCTCCCAATGCTTCCATCTTCTGATCTGTAAAAGAAAAAAAAAATATATATATATATATATTACTCAAAGAACACATTAAGATATTCAATATTCAAAGTGCAAGTCTTTTTTATTTTTCACTCAGTCTTTTCTTTTTGCTAACAAAATTAAGTAAAAAAACATTTATTGCAATAACAGAACCATGATATCTGTACAATTAGGTCAAGGAACAGTTCCTTCTGAATATTGAAATTAGGCCCCTCATCATACAACATTGTTGCAATTTTGCTAGCCACAACTTATATTACAATGTTTCCTTCTTTGATTGCCTGAATGGATTATAATGCAACTAGTGTTTTAATGGTTGTATAACCCAGGGCATGATTTCACAAATTTTAATCATGTATATTAAAATAAAGTTGAATTTTTAGTTTTGTTAAGTTTTTATATAGTTGAGCTCCCCTCATGAAATGCTAAATGTGTGTTTGTAGCCTAGTGGTTAGAATTCCATTTAGTAGTTGTGGAGACATGGGTTCAATCCTAGTGAGCACACATTATGTATTTTCACATATTATACAATTTACGTTTCAGCACGCCCCCCCCCCCCCCCCCCCCCTTCCCCCTTATATCTAAATTTTTCAATTCCGCCCCTCGATATAAATGGAAATTACAGTACAACAATATGTGTAATTGGCAAAAGGAAAGGACCATACTATGTTGGATATAAAGAGGTTGAAAATGTAATGTTACCTTAGCGCCACCTAGAACCATGGTTGTGGCACAGAAAACAACATGTACAATGGCTAATACAAAAATGAATATGTGCAGCTCATGCAATGCCTCCAAAGATAACAATGGCACCTCTCCCTGAAATATAAAATTTAATAAGAGAGAGAGAGAGATTGCCAATTTTGTTCTTGCAGTACAACAACTGTTGAGGATCTGACCGAAATGATATGGGGTCTTAGTAACAACCCCTAGAACTGAACATATTTTTTTCCTTTTCTCAATAGTTTATCAATAAGACCATATTTTGTACCTCTTTTGCACAAGTTTCATTGCCAGCTTCATTTGAAGTTTTGGTTAATGTTTCCTCCTTGCATGGCAACATATGAGAAGACACCATTTTGGATATGCAAATGTTAGTAATTAAACCTTGAGAGACTGTCAATAGAAGGGAGATAAACCCTAGAAGCATCAATTCTGCACACAAAAGGACAACCAAATGAGACTCAATTTAATCTCAACTGTTACATTCAGTGTACGATCAAACTTAGACTGACATGATCAAAGTGCAATCAGCTTAAATTTAATACAATCACAAAAAATTATTATATAATCGTTGTTTATAAGGCACGGATACATATACTGACCTTCTTTGATTTTCTGCAAGGCAGAAGAAAGTGCTTTTTGCCCCTTGTGCCTGAGAAACTGCAATCAATTGTTAAGGAAACACATCTAAAAAAAATGATTAACTAATTTACTAATCATGGGGTAAAATATAAGCATGAAATTCAAGCTATTTCACAAAATTTACTCCCATAGCACAAATTTTGGTCCTTAATGCACCAACTTAGTACCTTACTGCTCACATTATGAACCAGTACTTCCTCAAATTCACTGAAACCCACATCCAAAGCTTGCTCAATCCAAAATTAGGCATTCCATGAGTCTAAAACCTACAACCTCACTTTTCTCCTTTTCTTCCTTGATTCCTTCCATTTTGTCAGGTAAAGATTTTTATAGAGCAGTTTTCGCTTCATGCAGTGCACGGACTATAGAATTGAAATAGTGCTGCATATGGTTTGTATACTGCATGAAAACAAAACTGCTCTGTAAAATCTTCACCCAATTTTTCAGAGAACTTGTGGGGAAACACTGATGTGCCAGTGGTTTGTCCATAACTCTTCCATTCGTTACTATTGTTTATGTTTCTCATATATTCTAAATTTGCTAACACCAATTAAATCTTCATTTCTGTACTTAATTTTTGGGGGTATTTCATGTATACCCCTCAAAAACTTCAAAATTACATATTCCCCCTCTAAAATTCAGAATATCATATTTTTCTCTCTAAAACCGACCAACCAGAATATACTGAATTATACTTAATTATAATAAAGGTTAAAATAGGTACTTCAGAAATTTAAAATGAGTTTTAATAGAAAGTTAAAAAAATGGGTATATTTGTGAGTTTTTGAAATTTAGAAGGTTCAATATGATATTACGAATTTTAGAGGGGGAAAACGTAATTTTGAAGTTTTTGAGGGGTATACATCTAATACCCCCTTCATATATAAAATATAGTTAAATTTCTTCTGAGGAGGGGGCTACTGAGAAAGACCGACCTTGCCGAGATAATGGAGGAAGCGCTCCACGGCAAGAGAAATGGCGACGATCACCGTACATACGCTCGCCACCACCCACGTCGGCGTGTGCTCCAGCGACCCTTCATCGGGCATTGCTAATACTCGAACAAAGGAAAAAGAGAAGAAGAGACGAAGAGCAATTTGCCTTTCGCTGTTGCCTCATTTCGAATCGAGGATTGGGTAATAAAGCGGCAGTTACTGTTGGCAGGTTGTGGTAACAAGGAACGCATCGGTCGCTCTACCAGAGAAGGAGGCAAAGGCAAGATGGTAAATACTGGTAATGGCAGGAATAAAGGTTCACTTCAAATGAACTGTCGCTCTTTGCTTGATGGGGAAAGATCCGAGTTCAAATCATCTAAGGTAACAGTATATTTTTGTTTATATATAGACCGTCAGATCAGAATCCTCACGAATGTTAAAGGGATCTGTGTTTACCACCTCAGGCCGATTGTTCCGAATTTTAATCGAACGGTCATAATATTAAAAGAATAATATTCGGTTACCTCAGAGGATTTGAGCTAAAGTGATTCTTTCATCCCCTCGGACCTCGTGACAAATTCGTATCACCTATGGTAACAGAAATATATCTGTTTGGATCGCGACCGTCTAATCAGAATCTTCACGACTATTAAAACAGCCCTGTGCGTTTCACTTCGGACAGGATTGGCCTGAATTCCGATCGGACGGCCATGATCCAAACAGAATTTTTTGGTTACTTCAGAGTATATGGATTCCCTTCTGACCCGGGGACCCCAATCGCAGGGTTTATTTGGGCCGGGCTTTGTTCTTTCCAGTGAATATGGGCTTGGATCATACTAGTGTTTAATCATGATTGAACAATGAAACTGTAACATTAAAAAAGAGAGGCAACGGTACTTCCGTTACTTTGTAATATATAGAGGGCTGTAATATGAATTAATATTTTTATTTTAAAATTTATATAATTGATTTATATCATTTAATATAATTTTTATATAAAAATATATCCGGAGATCAAATTTATATATTTTTAGAATTTCCATAGATATATAAAATATCTCTTGATCTAATTAATTCTCGAAGGACCATTGGAAAGTGGCGATTTTCTACATATTAAAAAAAAATAGTAAATTTTTTTATAAAATATAAAATTTAGTACATAATTAAGTACATTTGTATATAAAAATCATCTTCAACAGTTCAAATCAATTGTTTAGATTTTGAAAACAAAGATATAAATCCCTAACACAGACCAATATGCACATTGCATGCAAATTAACATAACCTCACTCTGGAAAGCAAAACCTTTGTAATTAAGAAACAGTAACATTAAAACAAAGCCTACATAATGAACTATAACATTATATTAATTATCTTTTATTATACAGGTTACAGAAACTTATTTTCCCAAAGTTTCTTCAATTTCAAACATCAAAACTGTAAATATATTATATATTATTTGGTGCCACACATAAGACACCCTTGAAAGCTATTACACACTACTTATGCCAATATAATCATATAATTAATATCGTTTTATTAATCATAATATGCTGATAGTTTTTCTTGTGTTTCAGCATGCATTTGGGCTAAAGCCAATTTCTCCATTTGGTATATCATATACCACATTGAATGTTTTCTGCTGAACATTTCCAAAAATACCCAGTTCGCTTGGGTCACTGTTACTGGCAAATGCAAGGCAGCCTTGTGAGTTGGGAATCATATAAATTATTCCATTGGGATCAAGATCTAAAGATACATTATTTAAAAATTGAATGCCGACGGTTGGAATTGTCACGTCGTCGAATCCGGTGAAGTCATAGCATGTGTCAAACAAGGAAATACCCGGCACCATCTTATACTGTGTCATGTGCTCTCGGAATGCAGATCTAAGAGCTTGGTAGGCGTCTGGAGGCAACTGGGTGATCGTTGTACCAGAATCAATGATTGTCCCGGCATTTGAGAAGACTGTCGAGCTGATGGGAAGGGTATCACCAGCAACGCTTAATCCGGTCATGGTTATATAGTAATATGGCCCAGGATTAGGCTGTGTGGTAATCGGTGTGCGGTTTGTGTTTGAGATATCAGAATTGCAGCCAAAATTTAAGTAGCCTGTGGAACTTGATAAAGCAGGTAAACAATATGCGAAAACGCGATGATATTCTTTGGAAGTTTGTGACACAAAAGATTCACTCGAAGGACCGAGGCCTAACAATCCCGCTATTTTACTGAAAGTCCCATTGTTATTCTGACCGCATCCAAACCGAAATTTTTTAATCACATCAGGCGTAAGAGTCAGTGTGTCTTCTGCGTAGTAACCAACTGTGTATGATTGATCACCGTATCGCACACTATACAAGCAAGAGGAACCCGAGCAACTGTTATTATTAACATTCTTACATGGAGCCGAGTTGCAAGTTACCTTCATATAGGTGGAGGATTGAGATGGATCGAAAATTGGGTCTTTTTGTGCGTAGCAAAATCGCTTACATGGCTTGCACTGGGTCCATGTGACAGAGCTACCTGTATCAAAGAGAAGAGTCAAGGTTTTACTAGGCGTGCCGATACCAACTTTTATAATGTAACCGCCGACACCAAATGAGCCGCCGTATTGAGCTGTGATTTGTGATGAGGACAATTGGCCCGAGGTTTTGCCTTTGCCGGAGATAGCAGAGATTTGACGATGAATTGAGTCGACTCGGGATTGATCAATGGAAAGGATTTGCTCGAGAGACAATTTCTCAGCTGGGTGTAAGGTGGAGCAAGGACCGTGTCGATTGACAATTGTCAGTGTTGGTTTCACTGATTTGAACCTTTCCATATCTACAAATAGTATATATTTAAGAATTAATGAAGAACTTGTATTAGAAACATGGAACCCATTTAGCTTTAATGATCGAAATACGTAGAAAATTTAAATTAGAAGTTTCCGTCACGGCTCATTAACTATCGGATTCAAATCTATTAATTAATCAGATACTAGATAAATTTTTTTCTTTTAAAGTCTCTTACATAATAAACAACAAAATAACATTCTTTTACATATTAAAAACAACAAAAACGACAGGGAGGCAAATTAATCCGGACCTATTAAATGAAAATTACATTTCAAAATTTATGGGGGTCAGTTTGCAACCCCCTGGTATACACTTGGATCAGCCCATGTCTAACCATTTTTTTTTATTATTTACAAATAAATTAACTGAAGACAAATAAGCCTAATAGAGAAATGATTATGCATGAAGGTACCTTTGGGTGGAGAGCAAACATTTTTTGGAGTGAAAGCTTTTACATCAACAACATGAAACTTGAGCAAACCTAATGCGCATGTTGAGAAAGAGAGAAAGAGTAAATATATTTGCAATAAGTTAAAGAACAAAGTATTAGCCATGAAGAACCGCAATGCAGTACTTAATATTACCATGCTTATATATATATATATATATATATATTTGTAGTCTACATGTATTGACACAATATAATGTTCAACAACTATTCTGATAAAGAAAGGGATATTATGGCTAGCCGTTGTAAACACGATGAGTTCCAATTGAAATTAACTGTCATTATCATGGATGCATAAAGTGTTTGGAATGTTGTTTACTGCTTTTAAAATTTTGCCCAATGGACACGGTCAATGCTTTGTTCAACAATTAATTGATTGCCACTTAATTAGTTTATAGAAAAAGAAGGCCACTATTTGAAGATGTGGGGGAATCAATGGAATTTGTTCAACAATTGACTGCCACTTAATTTATAGAAAAAGAAGGCCACTAATTGAAGATGTGGGGGAATTGATTTTAAATTACGAATTCAATGTGTTAAACCAAGCTATCTTACGAGTAATACATTTACACGTAAAATTCATAAATTTTTAATTACTTTAGTATAAATCAAATCAGTTAAAAAAATTATATACAAGTTATCTTAGTACATTCATTTTGATCATTTTTTAAATTCTGAATATACTAAAGAAAATTGAAATTTTACATTACATGCAGAAAAAAAGAAAATATAATTTTGGCTCATTTCTGATGCATTAGGAGCAGAATATTGATCAGGCAAATGATTCTTATCGGATCGAATACAGGTTTTGAAATCCTGTAATTCTGACAGTACATAACAATCACGTAAACAGCAAAAATTACTAACTAAAAAATTGTGTGTCAAGCATCTTCATGAGAGATCGATTCTACAAGTCAAGGGAATAGCACTCTTGAATTACTCAAGTGCAATTTATTCCAAAGTGGGACGGAGTACCGAGGCGAGAATCACTTACCCAGATATTGCCCAAGACGGCTTTCTTTACGCCATGGTAATGCATATCAAGTTATTCGAAGTCAATGCAAGACACATCTGTGATGTTCACCAACAAACCTTTTTGCTGTTGCTGTTGCTTCATTTTCCATCCAGGATTGGGTAATAAAGCGGCAGTCACTGTTGATAGGTTGTGGTAACAAGGAACGCATCGGTCGCTCTACCAGAGAAGGAGGCAAAGGCAAGATGGTGAAGTCTGGTAATGGCAGGAATAAAGATGGTTCACTTGCAAATGAATTGTCGCTCTTTGCTTGATGGGGAAAGATTCGAATTCTTAGTTGTAACAGAATATTTTTCTTACATCAGGACCGTCAGATCAGAATCCGCACGAATATTAATGGTGCCATGGATTCCACCTCAGACAGATTGGTCCGAATTTTGATCGGACGGTCTGAATCTAAACAGAATAATAATCTATTACCTGAGAGGATTAGGACTCGAGATCAGATTTATCTTTGATCCCCCTCCTGACGAGTTCGTATCACCAATGGTAACAGAATTATTTCTGTTTTATTATGGATCGTCTAATCAAAATCTGCACTATTATTAAAGCAGTTCTGTACGTTTTGGTCCGATCCGAATTCCGATCGGACGCTGTGATTCAAACTGAAATATTTTGTTACTTCAGAGGATATGGATTGATTACCTCCTAACCCGGCGACCCCAATGAATTCGTATCCTCTGAGATATCTCAAACTTTGTATGACTTTATGGAAAGTCCCAACCGTTTAAATACGTTCTGCACGAATCTCAAAGCACACATAATACTGACCCCCTACATCACCTTCGAATAGGCACCGGACACGTTGGTCACGCAAAAGTTGAGATATCTCAGAGGATACGCACTCGGACCCCAATGGCCCAATTCCAGGGTTTATTTGGGCCGGGCTTTGTTCTTTCCAGTGAATATGGGCTTGCATCATGCTAGTGTTTAATCATGATTGAACAATGAATCTGTAATATTAAAAAGAAGAGCGACTGAGCGAGGCCATGGTATACTTAGGTTACATTGTAGCATGTACATATATAGGTCCTTACTATGAATTTATAGTTTTTGTTTAAAAGTGTAAATAATAGATTCCAACCATCTAATAATCTTTATATAAAAATAAAACTAAAGGTTAAATTTCTATTTTTAGAATTTCTATATTATTTTTTAGATAGATACAAAATCATTTGATGTAATAATTTTGGACCATCCGAAAGTAATGATTTTCTATCTGTTCAAAGAAATAGTTAAAAAATTTTAAAAAATATATATAAAAAATTATGTAATTAAGTACATTTTCATATGAAAATTATATTAAACAACTATTCGGATCAACTGTTTGAACTTTAAAAATAAAATTATAAATTTGTAGCACAGATCAATGTGCACATAGCGAAGTACTAATAGCCTCACTCTTGAAAGCAAAACCTTTATGAGAAAATCTTAGACTAAAAGTAAATTAAGCCTATATAAGGAACTGTAACATTATATTTCTGTTTCATTATACAGGTTACAGAAACTTCTTTTCCCAAAGTTTATTCAATTTCAAACATCATAACTGTAAATATATATATCTTTGGTGCCACACATAAGACATCCCTGACACACTACTTATGCCAATATAATCATATAATGTAGTTTTATTAATCATAGTTAATACCCTGATAGTTTTTCTTGTGTTTCAGCATGCCTCTGGGCTAAAACCAATTTCTCCATTTGGTATATCATATACCACATTAAATGTTTTCTGCTGAACATTTCCAAAAACGCCCAGGTCGCTTGGGTCACTGTTACTGGCAAATGCAAGGCAGCCTTGTGAGTTGGGAATCATATAAATTATTCCATTGGGATCAAGATCTAAATATACATTATTTAAAAATTGAATGCCGACGGTTGGAATTGTCACGTTGTCTAATCCGGTGAAGTCGTAGCATGTGTCAAACAAGGAAATACCCGGCACCATCTTATACTGTGTCATGTGCTCTCGGAATGCAGATCTAAGAGCTTGGTAGGCGTCTGGAGGCAACCGGGTGATCGTTGTACCAGAATCAATGATTGTCCCGGCATTTGAGAAGACTGTCGAGCTTATCGGTAGGGTATCACCAGCAACGCTTAATCCGGTCATGGTTATATAGTAATATGGCCCAGGATTAGGCTGTGTGGTAATCGGTGTGCGGTTTGTGTTTGAGATATCAGAATTGCTGCCAAAATTTAAGTAGCCTGTGGAACTTGATAAAGCAGGTAAACAATATGCGAAAACACGTTGATATTTGTCAGAAGTTTGTGACACGAAAGATTCACTTGAAGGACCGAGGCCTAACAATCCCGCTACTTCACCGAAAGTCCCATTGTTATTCTGACCGCATCCAAACCGAAAATTTTGAATCACGTCAGGCATAAGAGTCAGTGTGTCTTCTGCGTAGTAACCAACTGTGTATGATCGATCACCGTATCCCACACCATACAAGCAAGAGGAACCCGAGCAACTGTTATTATTAACAGCATTACATGGAGCCGAGTTGCATGTTACATTCATGTAGGTGGAGGATTGAGATGGATCGAAGATCGGGTCATGTTGTGTGTAGCAAAATCGCAGACATGGCTTGCACTGGGTCCATGTGACAGAGCTACCTGTATCAAAGAGAAGAGTCAAAGTTTTACTAGGCGTGCCGATGCCAACTTCTACAATGTAACCACCGACATCAAATGAGCCGCCAGATTGAGCTGTGATTTGTGATGATGACAATAGGCCCGAGGTTTTGCCTTTGCCGGAGATAGCAGAGATTTGACGATGAATTGAGTCGACTCGGGATTGATCAATGGAAAGGATTTGCTCAAGAGATTTCTCAACCGGGTGTAATGTGGAGCAAGGACCGTGTCGATTGACAATTGCCAGTGTTGGTTTTACTGATCTGAACCTTTCCATATCTACAAGTAGTAGTATACATGAATCAATGAAGAACTGATGTATTACAAATTTGAAATATGAAGTTTCTATCAAGGAAGCCTAATAGAGAATAGATCAATACATATATACCTTTTGGTGGGGAGCAAACATTTTTTGAAGTGAGAGCATGTACATCAATGACATGGAACTTGAGCAAACCTAATGCATGAGTTGAGAAAGAGAGAAATAATAAAAATATTTGCAACAAGTTAATGAGCAAACTATTAGCCATGGAGAATGCAATTCACTTAATAATTATCTTGCTTTGTATATATTTGTAGTCTACATGTATTGACAAAATGTCTAACAACTAGTGATAAAAAAAGATATATTATGGCTGGCTGGCTGGTTGTTGTAACCTATGATCATGCATGCATAGTGTTTCAAATGTTGCTACTAATTTTAAATTTTGGTGATGGAAAGACTTGTACTTGGGAGTCAATATTTTGTTTTGCTCAACGATTGATTGCATGCCCCCTTAATTAATTTATTGAAAATTAAAGGACCAATTGAAGATGTGGGGGAGATCAGGACAATGGCGGCTAACTAATTCTAATTTTAAAATGGAAAATTTATAGAATTATTTTAGAAATGATTGATGCATTTGCATGCAAAATTAAGAATATTTTGAAATATTTTTGTATAAAATGAATCAGTTAAAAAATTATAATTAAGTTAGTTAAGAATAATAAAAAATGTTTGGATGTTTTTTTTTTTTTATCTTTTATCTCAAATTAAAATATTTTTTTCATTTTTACCTGAAAAATAATAATTTTATTTTACCATCCGAAGATTAGAAAAAAAAAAAAACTTCAGTAGACGAAATTACTGAGAACTGGTCTTTAGTTTAGTGGCTAAGAATAACGCTATTTAAGTGGAGAATGCGAGGGAATATGCTAGCATGCTATGCATAGCATAGAGGGCCTCCATGCAACGGCTCAATATTTGACTTTTCAAAATCCTAACAGTCGATCCGAACTGTTCATCTTATTCTCCATATTAATATGTGTTTGGAGACCAAATTTTACATTTTTTGAAATTTTTTTACTATTTTTTTAAATTTATTGAAAATCGCTGTTTTCAGCAAATCTGAACCATAACAAAAACAGCGATTTTCAATAAATCTAAAAGAGTAGTAAAAAAATCCAAAAAATGTAAAATTTGGTCTCCAAACACATATTAATATGAGAATAAGATGAACGGTTCGGATCGACAATTAGGATTTTGAAAAGTCAAATATTGAGCCGTTGCATAGAGGCCCTCTATGCTATGCATAGCATGCTAGCATATTCCGAATGCGAGTTTAAGATCTAACTAGAAAATTATTTGTGAATATTTATAGTTGAGAAATCCCAATATTTATTGCCAAAATTAAATTAAATTAGTGAATCCAATTAATAACTCTAGTGATAAAATATTAAGAATTCAAGCATCTAGGGGCCAATGATAAGGAAGTTGTGGAGCCTTTCCGCATCACTAAAAAATAACTAAATATAATAGACCCATCATGTATAAAAAAAAAAACCTTAATTTTATAATTAGGTTGAGAAGATTTTCCTTCCTATATATATTCTCAACTTAATTTTCCAAATAAATAGACCATTATTTATTTTATTCAGATAAGTGTGCATATATATTGTAAAGTAACTCTGACAATGTTTGAATTAAAGTTTAATTAGTGTTCATTTCAGTCCAGATAAATGCATATTTAGGAAGAGAAGGGATCCAATTACATCTTTTTTGGTGACACTGAATTACACTCTTTATTTTTAAAGTTTTCAAAGTTCAAATAGTCAATCCAAACCGTTCAACATAATGAATATATTAAGATGTGCTTGCAGATCAAATTTTACATTTTTTATTTATTTATTTTTTACTATTTATTAAGTATTTAACAAAATCGCTATATTCAGACTATTGAATTTTTGTACCCATCTTAATAAATAGTAAAAAAATTCGAAAAGAATGTAAAATTTGATCTGCAAGCACATTTTAACATATCTATCTTGAATGGTTTGGATCAACTATTTAGATATTAAAAATATAGGGTGTAATCTGGTGTCACCAAAAAAAATGGTGTAAGTGCATGGATCCCTCCTCATTTAGTAATTCATATAATGAATCTGAAATTTCAAAATGACTATCAATTATTATTTTAAAGTGAAATACATAACTAAAATACATAATAAAAAATATAGAGTGAGTCTATGGTAATATGCATATTACGATTTGTTACCGTGCTATAGCTCTATATTTGAGTTTTCAAATCCTAACAGTCGATCCGAACCATTCATCTTGTTCTCCATATTAATATGTGTTTGAGACCAAATTTTACATTTTTTGAAATTTTTTTACTATTTTTTTAGATTTATTGAAAATCACTGTTTTTGGATGGTCCAAAATTTTCAGATCAAGTGATTTTCTAAATATCTAAAAAAATGGTAAAAATTTTTCAAAAAATGTAAAATTTGGTCTCCAAACACATATTAATATGGAGAACAAGATGAACGGTTTGAATCGACTATTAGGATTTGAAAACTCGAATATAGACCCATAGCACAGTAACAAACCGTGATATGCATAGTACCATAGACTCACTCAAAAATATATTCTAAAATGAGAGAGAAATATCTTTTTTCTCTCTGAAAGTAGTTCTCTGATAAAAATAAAATAAATAAAACTAGAGAATAATATAGAATTGGTTCCAACAATTTCCACAAAAGAAATACAGGATTTCTTTCCACACATTTGACCCTGCCAATTTAAAAGTCTACTCAGATGGCTAAATTCCATTTTAATAAAATTAATTAATGAAATTTATGATGTCAGCTTTTTGTTCTAGATATTTGTTCTAGAGATAATGATGCCAGCTATTAATTTGTCCTAGAGCTGATCCTACGTGTAGTCTGGAGTCACATGAGGAATAGTAATTTTATTTAACTCATTAGATTTCAAAGAAAAAAAATCCTTTGAAGGTTTAAATCTATTGGGTTAATTTTTTATATATATTTATGGGGCCACCTTTTTTCTCATATAACATGATGGAAAAAATTATTTAGTCATATTTAATTTTCATGTAGGTGCTGTGTTCAAGCTCCAGTTGTCAGTAGACACAGAATATAAATATGAACAATTGTGAGTTTTCTCTATTATTTAAAAATAATCCAAAGTATTACAGAATCATTATTTAACTTCTTTTTAAATCATTGATCCAACTTTATTTCTTCTCAAAAGAAATTACAAGAGATTAATTACATTTTTATTTAATAACAGTATCTTCAGTAAATTTAACTTCAAAAGCAATCAGATAAGTTGAGGGTGGTAAATTTAAATTGTTGAAATTAGTCTATTTAATAAATGATATATTCATATGAAAATATTATAAAATTTTGAATTAATTTAATATAAATTAATTGATTAAAAATATTTATAATTAAATTTTAACATTCTCCCTAACCCCCATCCTCCCACCATAAAAATCATTCAAAAATCTCTCAAATCAAACTACTTTTGATCAGGACCACCTTCTAAAAAATTGCCTACGAATTTACAACTGACACATGAAATTATTGATATATAATATATGAAGTACTTATATCGAACATACCAAGTATTTCTAAAGATTGGACATATAATTAACACTTTATGAAGATTTTACAACTAGAACTAGTTGGGCTTTAATTTGAATTGGAATCTTCCATAAATGCAATTTAAATACTTTTTACTATGCCCAAAGAAATATCAAGTATTTAATAATAACAGGTCAAGCATTTATTTATACCTATATACTTTTAAGTCTTATAGTTAAGTTTTTAATTCTAATACAATAATACATAAGTTTTTAAGTCTAAACACTTAAGCTTTCAAGTATTTATACCTAGTACATTGAGTTTTTATACATTGCATATTAAGAGGATAAAAACATTGGAGCGAATAAAACCTGAAAATACTTCAATATGAATCTCCTTTGAAAGAGAAAATCAAGTACAAGATGTTTGTAGTTTTAGATTCGTAAAATTCTCATAGATCGTTAGAAATATGAATAAGCTGATTGAACTGAGAAAAATAAATTTATCCTCTAAAAACATGTAAAAAATGAGTGGCTGATGTAATTAAAGAAAGAAAAGAATAATTGTTTTATTTGTGATGTAAGTGTTAATACTTATGAATGCATGCAAATGTTGATATATAACATATTAAGTATTTATATTTAATATATTAAATGTACGCCAAAAAAAAATGAAAGTCCTACATTGAATAAAAAAAAAAAGTTACGAAAGATCAAAAAGGGAAAAAAAATTGGGTTGGAATTTTTTTGGAGAACAGGTAATTTCTCTAATTGTAATTATATTTATAATTATAATTTCAAAGTCTAGAACGAACCATAGATGATCCAAAAACCAGCAACTGGTCGGTAAACAATTACAAAATGAGACAGCCTAGCTATTTTGGGCTAGCTCACATGATTTGGACTTTGTTATATAAACTAGTAAGACTACTGATATATATAGTCTCTTCTATATTCATTATCCAATCGGCTAATTATAAAAAAATTATATATAATTTATATATTAATCAACAATGAATAAACATTCTTCAAATGCTTTTGGTTTTTCGAAAATGCATTAATTTTTATTTAATTTTTTAAAATTGGACAGTTGATTATCCTATATAATTTTGTTATACTTAGTTAACTATTAAATTAAATAAATAAATTTAAATCTTTGAAACACGTACATATGTGTGAAATGAATCTGTGTTAATGTTTTATTGAGTAAATAATAAAACTAATTATTATATTAGCATTACCTGTTATTTTACCCACTGCTGTTTCATTACTCTGCAATCATAACGGGCAAGGGAAGGGTACGGGTAAGGTAATTCGTAGTGGATAAGGGTTAGATATGTATACGGACAATTTATTACGGGTAGGGATACGAAAAATGCTTCTATTCGATCCTTATCATATCCGTTGACAACCCTAGCGCTTCTAAGATTTATTTTGTGTAAAAAAATCGAAATATAAAACTTTGTCCGGTGCAATATTTCTGCAAACATGTTGATATCATAGAGCAATGATCCGGAAAATTAAGTAACCTGAAAATAGAATTAACAAGGAAATGTAAAACAGAACACATGAGATATAAGAATTACAAATTTAAAGATGACAACAACAGAACATGTATTAAACCTCAACCCGGACCAAATTACATCCAAAAGCTAAATCTAGCATGCCTCTATGCAGCCTTGCTACAACCATAAGAACAATTTGACATTCAAATTTTCATAAATTATTGAAAATAGAACAAGGAAACTAAATAACAGAAAGTGCCCATAAAATAATCTACTTTTTAACACATGAAGGAAATTAATTGTGCACAAAATAATTTAATCAACCAGTACTTAAGTTACTGATAATCAGTACTGGTACTTGCATCAGCATGCATCTGGGCTGAATCCAATTTCTCCATTCCATACATCATACATCACATTAAATGTTCTCTGTTGGACATTTCCAAAAATGCCCAAGGTGGTCCGTTTTCTATTGCTGGCAAATGCGAGGCAGGCTTGCGAGTTGCCAATCGCATACAATATTCCGTTAGGATCAAGATCCAACGATACATTATTTAAAAATTGGACGCCGACAGATGGAATTGTGATAATGTCGAGCCCAGTGAAGTCATAGCATGTGTCCAATAACGAAAAACTCGGTGCCATCTTGTACTGCTTCATGTGCTTTCTAAAGGTCGATCTGAGAGCCTTGTAGGCATCAGGAGGTAGCCGGGTAATTACAGTACCAGAGTCGATTATTGTACCAGCTTTTGGGAATACCTTTGATTGTATCTTCAATGATTCACCAGCAACACTTAGTCCAGTCATATTTAAAAAATAATAATATTGTCCTGACCTAAGGTTCGCCGGAATCGGGGTGCGTTTAGTGTTTGGTAAGTAGCTGTCGGTACCAAATTTCAGGTAGCCTGTGGAGCTTGACACACCAGGTAAACAATACGAGAAAATGCGGTGATATTTGTCGGAAGTTTGCAACACAAACGAATCATCCGCAGGACCGAGAGCAAGCAATCCTGCAATTTCTCCAAAAAGCCCTTGGTTGTATTGACCACATCCAAACCGGAATTTTTCGATCACATCAGGGTTAAGTGTCAGCGTGTCTTCGGCATAGTAACCGAGTGTTAACGATCCATCACCGTATTGCACACCATACAAGCAAGACGAATTCGAACAACTGTAACTGACATCATTACACGGAGTCGAGTTACAAGATACATTCGCAAAGGTGGAGGATTGAGACGGGTCAAAGATTGGATCTATCTGCGGGTAGCAAAATTGTTGACACGGTTCGCACTGGATCCAAGTGATCTCACTGCCTGTGTCAAAGACAAGAGTCAGAGTTTCACTAGGCGTGCCGAAGCCAACTTGTACAATGTAATTGCCGACACCATATGAGCCACCGTATTGAGCTGGGATTTTTGATGAGGCCAATGGATCTGAGTTATTTGCTTGGCCAGAAAGAGCGGCGACGCGACTCTGAATATAATAAACTCGTGATTGATCATTGGATAGGATTTGTTCGAGGGATATGCTCTGACGAGAGGATAACGTAGAGCAGGGACCGTAGCGATCAACAACTCTCAGTCTGGACTTGCTGTCTACAAATTAATGTTGCACATGAATTGATTAACAATAGACATAAAATTAAATGATTAATATTTTAATTCTCTTAATTATCCTTTGTAATAATCACTAGGATTAACTAATCAAATATGCAAGACCAATGTACTATCATGGCTGTGCTGGTTTAGTATCTGAAAAAATAAGAAATAACTAATGGATTACTAAAATTAACAAGGACATCTTTATGCTATCCCCCTTTCTCTCCATAAATTACTTTTAAGTACATAATAAATACATAACAGCCAAAAAGACTAACTAATTAACAATTTAGTAAATGGAAAAATATATTTCAATTAAACTGAAATATAAATCACACAATTAACAATTTCATTCTAATACCTTACTTACAAAAATGTCCTTTCTGAACACAACTCAGAAAACAGCAAGGCAATTTAAAGTTCCAAGGAGATAAAATTCTAGGTCAGGAGATTTCCAGAAATGGATATGATTGGGATAATAGAGCACTGGTACAGATTGAGAGAGAGAGAGAGGAGGAAGGGGGATGGATTGACTGTGTGAAGTGCTTTACTATTTGTAAGGAGGTCTAGCTCATCTGGAGGAAACAGAGAACCTCCCGAGAATTAACAGAGTAGTTTTGACTTCATGCAGCACAAAAACGATAGAATCAAAACAGTACTGCATATAGTTGGTGCGTTGCATGAAACAAAAACTACTCTGTTAATAGTAAAAGTCATCCATTTATTCTCGTTCGGAGTTGAAACAGAGAGACCAACAAGGGAGATTATAATTCTTCAGAAAAGTTGATCTACTGCACTATTCCGAACTCATAATTATTACTCTTCTATAAGAATAATGGCACTATTTCGTCATTACACTTGTCAGAGCGTTGCTAAAGTACAGGTCATATGTGTGACAGTGTGAGGCCTTCATAATAATAATATATAAAATATAATTTAGGTCAAGGGTTTTATTAGAGATATTTTAAATATTAACGAATTAATACTGTTGTTGAATTGACAGATGGATATAGACCTTATGGATACCTTTGGGGGAGGAGCAAACATCACTTGACATGAGAGAATGTATTTCCACCACATGAAAATTTTGCAAACCAAATGCAGAAATTGAGAAAGAGAGAAATAGCAACCAAGGGAGCAATTCTGTAGCCATTATTAAGTTTGCTAAGGTACTATTTTTTTTTTGGGTATATAGTACTATTGGAAGAATACAATGAAGCACTCACCCCATGCATGTACTATATACTATGCTTATATTATCTACACATATATTCAAAAAAACTCTAACCAATAGTTTCGTTCAGATTAAGATAAGCTGTTTTGGCTCTTCATTATTATTCTGTTAATAATTTATTTGTCCCAACTGGTCCATATAACTCAACTGCCACTAAAAAAATACATTGGACCGGATCCGGTAGTTTCGGTCCAAAGTTTGGACCGGAATGGGTATATACAGGTCCTTCTAATATTGGAAGAATTGCATGAAGCACTCTATTCCAAAAAACTCTTAACCAATAGTTTGGTTCAGAACTTCAGATTAAGATAGCTGTTTTCGCTCTTCATAATTATTATGTTAATAATTTATTGGTCCCAACTATGAACTGGTCCAATTGACTCAACTGCCATAAAATTCAACCCATGGATTAATTTACAAGTCACGGATCAGAACGTCTTCAACTCTTGCGCTTAGTTACTAAACGTGTCAGGACCAATTGTAACTAGTAACTAATGGAATGCTGCTTAGTTACTAAACGTGTCAGGACCACTTGTAACTTGTAACTAATGGTATGTATTTGTCGGATGGATGGGAATATCACTATAACAAAGTAGACACTTTTTGCGAGAAAAAAAATGCATTTATGACGGTCGTCCGTTGCAAAAAAAAAAAAAAAAAAACTGAACAATAAAAGTAGTCCGTCGCAAAAAGTCATTTTTTTATCCTCGCGAAAAGTATCTTATTCTTGTTGTGTGCAGTCAATTAATTAGAATTTTACAAAATAATTTTGTTTCATTAATGTTAATTATCTGCATATATTATAAATGATTAATTTAACTCATCAAATTAATTAATTAAACTTATTTTAAGTTGGTTTTCTTATTAATTAATAAATTTGTATGAAATTACCATCTAGAAAAAATTCTGACAAGACAACAAAATATGTACTGATTACAGCTGATTTAACAGACTAAACGATCCAATATATAATATATAATGGTAAAGACATGACTCAATAAATGATTGACTAAAATGTCTACGAGTCTTGTAATAAAAAAAATACTAATATTAAATAAACGACCAATTAAATAAGAATAAACAAAAATAATCGAGAATAATCAGCCAATTAATAAAAAAAAAAAACCCAGCAAACACACCTCCAACAAAGCTATTCTAGCTTGGTAATTTGATCACCGCCACTGAGCTCTTTATTCAAGATTCTCATCATGACTTTTAGGCTACATTAATATTTTTACAACAATGATCATGACTTTAATATTTGTAAGGATTCTGATCGAATATGGTGCCAATACAAACTCAAACTTTAGGCTACATTAGGAGATCGGGACCGAACAAACTCGCCAATAATTTTCTTTCATAAATTCATATGTAATCCAAAAAGAGGCCTAATATATTTTCATATATTACATAGCTTGCATAAGGCCCATATACAATTTGGACCTAATTCAACCAGGCCCTTTTTTTTTTTGAATCAGAACCCAACTCAAAGAAAGCCTATTAAGACTTTGTGCCTTGGTACTTTCCAAGTAGGGGTGTCATTGAGTACGATACGGATTGGGTGAAAGTATTTTCATATTTGTACTCATTATGATAACAAAATTTTTTTTTTTTTTTTTTTTACCATTCTCTATCTTTTCAAATATAGTACAGGTCAGATAAACAGATAAAAAAGTATAATTGACATTTCGATTGTGCTTTTGATAAAATATTTTTGAAAACAAGAAAAGAAAAATAATAATAATAAATATAACTAATTTGTATTATGAAAATTTAATAAAATACAAAACTTTATTTTTAAAAATTATTTTATATGAAAACGGATAAGATAACGGAAGAAAATTATTACTCTTATAATGAAAAAAAAATCTTAACATTATTCGTGTTTTTAGATACAATACGAATTGGATAAACAGATAAAAGGGTGCCATTGACACCCTGACTTTCCAGTGGTTGAAATTTACAGTTATATATTTTTGTTCGAAATAAATACATTCCAAAACGGAGCTTGGTACATTATATATATATAGATGGACTAATTTGCTTTGAGAATTAAATTTTTTTTTTTTTTTACTTCGTGCTCATATATGTATTTTATATATTTATTGATTATTAACTTTTTGGGGCTGACGGGAGTAGTGTGAATTACTTTTTATTACTTTTTGGACCTGTATGTACTTGCTTGATAAATGCATGGTTAAATTTTTTTTCATCTTATCATGATATACTGTCATGAAAGAACGTAATTACTGTGATGCATAAACAAATACATCACAGTAACAATGCAATTGTCAGTCTCAATGACCAAGGCAAAAAGAATTTTCATAGGTGTTTACACGCACCACATAGAATGCGAGCCAATACATTTCATATCTAACTCAGATATATTCTAGTTCTGTAACACGCTATATATGTTCCCCTTTTATTTTCTTTTATAAAGGCTACGACACCTGTTGTATTAAAAAATGTTTTAAGACCCCACAAACCGCGTACTTCCCATTATGCTTGATTCTTGACCTCGTTCAAAAGCTAATTTTTTTATAATTAGAAATTGTTCATAAATAAGATACGGAACTAGAATGATTATTGTAAAATTTAGCTAGGTAGAAGGACCGATCTGACCCAATTAATTTTTTCTTTCTTCTTTGTTAACCGACTCACTCCAAGTCTCCTCTAAATTTTTGAGTAATGATTCTAGTTTCATGTCATATTTTTGAATGTTTTCTAATTATAAAAAGTTCTTCGTCAAATAGGAGGGTCTTTGTTGACTGAATTAGTTAGAGGAGTCAATGTGACCATGAAAGCATAAGATGGTTAATAATAAAATATAGTAGAAAAAAGGTTGACTACAGAAATATGCCATTCAAAGTCTCCCAGTAGAAAGTTTATAGCGAAAAAATTCGGAAATTAAGCTAATATGACATGAAAAATCATGGACTTGAAAGTTTTTCTGAGAGTCATGCTCTTATTTCATATTAACCTTGTAGTGATTTTCAATTGGAAACCGTGTGTGTGAGGAAATAAAATATATAGAAAAGATTAATAGAAGAATAATTGTCGGGGTGCTTAATTAATGCTTTTGGTGGAGATGAAAGTTCAGTAAAATAAAGAAAGAAAACTTTTTCAGCATCTCCATCAATGCAATTGGTTAGCAATTACAATTACAAGACAATTATCAAATTGCAAGTAGTTACTAATTGTAAAATATATGCATTCATGAAAGAGTAGTAATTACAAAATTTTACTTTTTAAAGAATAGAACCACACTAATTTTCTCAGATGAAAGTGTTTTTGAAAGCTTTCAAACTTTGGAAGGGTCCAATATTTTTAAAAATAGAAATGAAAATGCTAACAAGAATTTTGCAATTGTATTTGCAAGTCTTTAGAGATGCTTAAGTAAGTTAGAATATATGGGTGGGTAGAAACATAAAAGTAACAAAAAAATTACAAGAAATTAAGTTATAATAATATAATTTGTTTTACAGTTGGTTCCATTTTTCAAAATCCAATCTCCATCATTCTAAATGATTATATTATTTATTATTGAATTCTATTTTTAAAAAAATTCTCCAACAAGGTCGCTTACAGTAGCGGGCAAAATTGTACTTTCTCAATACAGTGCTATTGGCAATACCAGTGTGGGTGTTAGATAGATAAACTAGGTGAACTTAAGAGCACTCTAGTTCTACTCTATTAATTTATATTAATTTCTATATATAAAAAAAATAGATATCCTTTTGGAGAATTTTTTATTATTAGAAATTGTTAAAAAAAATGAGGTACAGAACTAGAATGATTACTATAAAATTTAGATAGGTAGACTGATTGAAATTGCCAGATCCAATCGAACTGAAACCACCGAATCTAATCGAAACTTTGGACCAGATCGAACCCCCAGATCCAGCTCAAAATATTTTTTTTGTTAACCAACGTACTTCAATCTCTCCACAACAAAAATGAAAAATTTGGACCGGATCCGGTGGTTCTGGCCTTTCTACCTATATAAATTTCTAAGTAATTATTCTAGTTCCTTTAATTATATTTTAGCATTTTCTAGTTATGAAAAATTCTCTCCTTTGCATCTATAATTCTAATGTAAGAGAGGGTCCCAACTGGTATTGTCATCAGTCAAGTCAATAAATTCAATGTCCCCTTAATTCATTACACTTTGTTAAATTAATCTCTCCTCTTTGTTCCTGCTCGGTACTTAAATTAGGCAACCAAATTCTCAAAAAAATGGCTCTCTATCTCCTTAAATTCTTCCCATCCATACTACTCTTACTTCTCCATAGCAGAACTCTTCATGCTGATCAGCTTCAACGTAGACCTTACTGCTCTGTTAATACCTCAGATACTACCTTTAAGAATAATCTCCAAGGCCTTCTCATGTCCATAATCACTGGTGCACAAACAAATGGCGGCTACTTCAACGACACGGTTGGCACAAATACTGATCGAATCTATGGCCTCGGCATATGCTATGCTGATGGCAACCTCACCACATGCAACAGTTGTCTTAGTACAATTGCTTCTGATATCACCAGCGATTGTCCTGACAGCAAAGATGCCGGTACCTGGTAATGAATATACTACATTAATTTTCTTACATTTAGAACCGTAGGTTTAGCACAGTAGCATAAATTCAAGTCTCTTTAAAAGATGCTGGAGATGCATCAAAGCCATTTAATAATAAAAAAAAAATCTTACATTTATATAATTAAATGGGTCAAGTAAAACGTGAAAAACATGCTTATAGCTGGTATTGAATTTGGAAGATCTTAGAAAAAGAAAATAAATTTTACTATATGAAGATAATCTTATAATGAAAAATTTCTATTATGTTCATACAAAATTTCAAAATAAACAATTTCTGATGAAAACAACTTGATATCCAATATCTCATCTTGACATTCTTTTTCTATCTCCTTTTAATTATTTATCTTTTTATTAATTATTTAAAAAAATGACTTGACATTCTTTTTCTATCTTCTTTTAATTATTTATCCATTTATTTAATTATTTAAAAAAAATAAAATTGATCAAACTCAGTGTCCAGAACATCGACACTAATTTACTTTTTAACATTGATACCTCGTTGATTTCATGACAATTCGGTATACAGAACATCGACCCTACATTAGTTTTTGACAACGAAACTTTGATAAATCGATATCAATTTGTTGGAACATCTACATTAAATGGGTACCAATTTGTCATAAAATATTGATGAATCGATATCAAAAACTAAATGTAGTGTCAATGTTCTGAACACTTGGTTTGAAAACCAAAATAAATGAAAGAAAATTGTTTTTTTTGGTTTTTTTTCATTTTACCAGATTAAATTTATTCTATGAGATTTTCCTCCAACAAAAAAGGAAAACATAAAAAACGATTCTCTGTCTCTCTCCATCAGCATCACTTGACTTTCAAAGGAAAAGGTTACAATAAAAAAGTTAAAATACAAAGACTCAGTCTAAATTGGGAGAAAAAACTTGGCTAAATTGGAGGGATAATGAGAAAAAATCGCCATTTAATTAATTGTCTTGTTGCTCAACAATACTTTTTTTTTGTAAATAAGAAATAAAAAAAATCGCACAAAATGGGATGATTATTTTTTATTTTAAAAAACTAGAAAGTACCGAATATGAGGATCGGTCTAATATTTGCAATGGTAGACTAATTCTAGAAATCGGTACAGTGAATGATATACAAATCGCTTTGATTTTTAAGTTATGGTAAGGAGTGTACCGAATCCCATGATCTGTTTTTAAAAGTCAATTTAATTTGTACTTGGCGTCAAATTGAATTTAATTAATTTTACATTCCTTTTGGTGCTATGCGTAGCACAACACCTTTGGTGCTACATGCCTTTCCGTGTCATTTTCAAAGCTCAAATTGTCGATTCGAACTGCTCAACATAATATCTATTGAAATATACTTGAAGACCGATTTTTATATTTTTGAAGGTTTTTTGATATTTTTTAAGAGAGAAATAAAATTGTTGTTTATTGATGGTCCAAATTTTTTTTTAAAAAAACAACGATTTTGTTTGTCTTAAAAAATAGCAAATATTTTCCAAAAAAATGAAATATTTGGTCTCCAAGCAGATTTCAACATAGAGATCATGTTGAGCTCTTCAGATAGATTATTTAAACTTTAGAAACGAAGATATGAGTGTATAGCATGTCAGGGTGTATGCTAATTAAGGGTCAAATAAGAATCACCACATGTATATAACATTAGTTTTGGTTTACCGAAATGTAGGCTGGAATCAGGACCATGTTTTATTCGCTACTCGAACGAGAATTTTTTCAGTGTGGCAAACACAACTTCATACTCTATTTACTCTTCCGAGAACTATAAAGACCGTAAACTCTTCGGAAATGCGCGGAACACATTATTTTACCATCTAATTGCTAGAACAAATTCATCAGCAAATATGGTGGCATCAGGGCAAGAAAGTGTGAATAGAATTGGTAAATTGTATGGGCTGTTGCAGTGTACAAGGGATTTAAATCATCAGGAGTGCTACAAATGCTTGAGCTCACTCATCAGTGACCTACAACCGCCATCTATGCTCGCATATAGTATAGGTGTGCGGTACTTCGGGTTTTCTTGCTTTGTGCACTATGAGATGTTTCCTATCATGCAAACTCAGGAAGGTATATCGCACTCAGGTTCACAACTAACTAGAGTTGGTTCGTAAGAAATTAACAGTTTAAAGTTCAATGAATGAATAGAAGAAAAAAATTCACATGCGTTGAATTCAGTGTACAAGATTTTTATTAATTCAAGAAAGTGTTGATACCATCTGTTCTGTAACTATTATTGTTATTTTGTCGCAGACATACCATCTGGCCCAAGTCCTGCCCCGCATGCTGCTGCTCCCACAACTGTACCAGGTTCAGATCCTGTCTCTCTATTAATTTGGTGGTGTGTTCGCCAAACAGTTATTATTCCAAAAAAAATAGAAAAAACTCCGATATGGTTCGATATCAAACTATCTTATTACAAAGTGAAATATCAAACTATATATTTTGTTACAGGAGTAGAATGTGAGGTCTAGAATGGTCTCAAACATTGAAACACCTGAGGTCAAACCAAGAAGTGCTTTTGTAGTTATTAGAATATTCAATTCATGCATGATACTAATCTCTCCAGCTTTGCTTACACGGTTTCGGGCTACCTATTTTCTTCAAAAATTTGTCTTAAAAAATCTATAGGAGGACAGGAGAGACAGTTGAGTATTTCTGTTTGATTTCTTTATTAGTTGATGCAGGTGGATTTCAGGAAAAAAAATCATAACAGTTTTTTGTTTCTTTACCTTGTGTCATTAGGTAAATTAGGGAAAATATGCATCATACTTTTGGTTTGGGTTTATTTCTTAGTTTAACAATTTTAACAATTGTGCTTCGGATGTTTTTCATAAATTGGTTTGGGTTAGGGAAATAATTTAGTAGAAGTGTAAAATCCAATAAATATTAACTTCTTTATTACGTTCTACTTTCTGTTCAGTTGAAACACACTTCCAAGTTCAAGGTGGTTTCGGGTTGCACATAATTTATAAGGGGTGGGGTGGTGGGTGTTCAAGAAGATAGCAGGGTCTGCTAGTCAATAGAAGAAAATCTTGAAATTGCAATTAGATTTCTAAATTGTAGTAAAAAATTTTTAAAGAAATGAATGCTCAAGATTTTGAGAGAATTCTGATAAATTCTATCTTGAGTTCTTCACACATGATTGCAGATATTGGTGCAAAGCTCCTGAAGAAATCAAACACAACTATAATTGTTGCAGTAGTTGGTGGTGTTGCTACTCTTCTAGTCGCAATAACAATTTGCATTTGGTTTAAAAGAAAGTGGTCCCTTTTCAGTGGAACAAAATGTACGTCCATACTTATATTAATTTCAACCTCCAAGTGGACATAACTGAAACTTAACTATAATTAAGCATATATACCAATGACAAAAAGAACCCATTTGTGGTTAATGCTTTATATTTTATCTTAATAAATCAACCTAATATGATTTCTGTATACATATATCCTTTTTGTCTTGTGCTGGTACTTTAGTGTTTTTAGAGGAATTACAAGAAGCTGCAGGGTCAGAATTTCTCATTTACGACTTCACTACCATCAGAAATGCTACCAGCAACTTCTCTGATAAAAATAAACTTGGCAAAGGCGGTTTTGGACCAGTTTTTAAAGTAAACCAATCAGAACTTCATATATCTCTATTTTTCAAGCTGTATACAGTATGCACAACAGTAATATGTAGTCAAATAACATGATAAGAATATTTTTTTTGGCAGGGAACACTTCCCGATGGTCAAGAAATAGCAGTCAAAAGGCTCTCAACAAGTTCGACACAGGGAGCAACTGAATTCAAGACTGAGGTTGAACTACTTGTGCGACTTAGGCACAACAATTTAGTACAATTGCTGGGATGCTGTATATCCAAAGATGAGAGAATGCTTTGCTACGAATACCTTCCTAATAGAAGTCTCGATAAGATCCTTTTTGGTAAAGTTTCCATCAGCAGCGAACCTTGGCTTTCCTATTATTCTGTTATTTATTTATTTTTTTTGTATTATTTTTGTGTTGAGGCTTCGATGTTTTCTAACGAAATTTGGAAAACTTTTGTCAAAATTGGCCTGGTTACACAAAGATCAGGATTCAAGACTCGTCATTTAAAAACAATCAGTAATTTTTTGACTATTATGTCAAGTTATGATTTTCTAGTCATGTTGATTAGTTGTTTCACTCAAGAAGAACTAAAATGCCATTTGTCTTACTGCAGGAACTGACGATATCAAATGCAAGGAGCTCGAATGGAGTAGACGTTACAGGATCATTAAAGGCACTTGTCGTGGTCTACATTACCTCCATGAGGAATCACCATTAAAAATTGTACATCGTGATTTCAAAGCCAGTAATATATTGCTTGATAGAGACATGAATCCAAAGATTGCAGATTTTGGGCTTGCAAAGCTCTTTGATAGAGACCAAACCCAAACCGTCACTGCTCACCTCGCTGGAACATTGTTAGTTTGTTGCATCATTGCAAATTTAGTAAAACATATATATGTACGTAGCACCGGAGTTCAAACTAACTTTTCTTATTTAATTTAATGTAGTGGATATATTGCACCAGAATTGACGCAAAGCGGTCCCGATATGATATTGCCCGTTAAGCTCACGTACCGGTTTAGTAGTAAAAGAGAGAAGATAAAAGAAAATGAGACACAAGTAGAACAAACCAAATAAACTTTCTATTTCCAATTCGCTACCCAACAGAGAGCTTTGCATACATATTTAAAGGAAACAAAAAGAGAGGTAAATGCTATCCTCGAAAACAAGAAATAATATTAAATCTAAGTTACCAAACTTTAACATCTGTTTTGACCATTTAATAAAACTTCTACAACTTCCCAAGTAGTCAAATTATTTAAGCTGCCATTTATTTCTTAGAAGACCGCCACATAACTCTTAGTTCTCTTCCATCCTATTAAAGTCGTTTAATTGTTTTAGAAGTCCATCCCATGCATCATTTATGTGGTTCAGATTTCAAGTTGTACATACAACTCTTTGATCGGTATGGATTTGTTGTGGCCATCATTTACATCCGAATCTGAATCAGATATGTCTTCAATACGCACCGCGTCAGGCTCCCCGGGTTGGTTGAAGCTTGACCTCAAGCTTGCATCTTCTTCAAAGTACTTGTGGAGATGACTAACATTGAACGTGTTGGAGATATGCAAATCATCGGGTAATTTCACGCGGTAAGCATTTGCTCCAAATTTCTCTAAAATCTCACATGGCCCAACCTTTCTTTTTTTAAGTTTGTGATACTCACCACGAGGAAACCGTTCCTTGGGCAAATAGACCCAAACCAATTCTCCTACTTCAAATTGTACGTCACGGCGCTTCAAATCTGCTTTAGCTTTGTACTTAGAATAAGTTCGCTCTAATTTTTCACGCACCGTTTTATGTAATTCCCTCAAATCTTCAAGCCTTTCTTCCACCTTTTTAACTTTAGACTTTGGGCCTTCAATAGAAAGAGTATCAAGAGGACCTCGGGGAATATACCCATACACAATTTTGAAAGGCGCAAATCCCGTAGAGCGGTTCACAGAACAATTGTATTCAAACTCAATTTTTGGTAGCAAAGTATCCCACATGCCGAATGTTGTAACTTGTGCGCGTAGCATGTTTCCAAGGCTTCTATTTACGACTTCGGTCTGACCATCTGTTTGAGGATGGAAAGTGGAGCTAAATTTCAAGTCAGTCTTTAACTTCTTCCAAAGTTCCATCCAGAATTTGCTCAAAAATTTCGTGTCACGGTCAGAAACAATGGTACTCGGTAAGCCATGATGCCGAACAACTTCATTGAAATAAAGTTCAGCTACTTTCGGTGCATCCATAGTGGTTTTGCACGCAATAAAGATCGCCATTTTGCTAAAACGGTCAACAACCACCATAATGCTATCATTTTTTTTTCTTGTTTGTGGTAATCCTGTAACAAAGTCCATTGAAATGTCACGCCAAATTTCAAATGGAATAGGCAACGAATTGTAGAGGCCCTGATTTGTGTTGGTGCCTTTAGAAGTTTGACACACTTGACAAGCTCGAACAAAGTGCTTAACATCCCGCCATAGACTTGGCCAAAAGAACCTCTCTCGCACCAAATGCAATGTCTTTTCTAACCCGAAATGACCTTGGTTATGCATTTCCTTGATGATGAGATATCGTAGAGAAGTTGCTGGGATACAAAGTGCGAGTCCCCGAAACAAGTACCCGTTATGTAACGAGTAATCATCCCGTGAATTTTTCTTCACATCTTCCAAAATTTGACCAAAATCTGGATCCTCTTTAAGAATTTCTGGCACATGTTCAAACCCAAGAGTGTAGGTTGACATGGCTGAAAGTAACCCATGACGGCGGCTTAAAGCGTCAGCGACTTTGTTGCTTGTTCCTGCCTTATGCACAATGGAGAAAGAATACTCTTGGAGCGAACTGACCCACTTGGCATGTCTGGAGCTTAATTTGTTTTGATCTTGCACAAATTTCAACGCTTGGTGGTCTGTGTATAGCACAAATTCGCGAGACAAAAGGTAATGCCGCCAATGTTGCAAAGCTTTTACTATGGCGTACAACTCAAGGTCATACACCGGATAATTGGTTTTAGCTCCGCCAAGTTTCTCGCTAAAATATGCCACAGGTTTCTTCTCTTGAGAAAGTACAGCACCAATACCCACCTTTGAAGCATCACATTCCACCTCAAAATTTTTATCGAAATCCGGCAAAGCTAACACGGGTGCATGTGTTAAACAATGCTTGAGCTTCTCGAAAGCTTGCTGTGCATTTTCACTCCATTCAAAATTCTTTAGCTTTAGTAGCTCAGTGATAGGTGCAGAGATACTGCTGAAACCTTTGATGAAACGCCGGTAAAACCCCGCTAACCCGAGAAATGATCGAACCTCAGTGAAAGAAGAGGGTTTTGGCCATTCTTGGATTGCTTGAATTTTGTCTTCTTCGGGTAGGATACCACTAGCAGAAATCTTAAACCCCAAAAATACTAGTGTTGGAGTCATCCAGACGCACTTCTTCGGGTTTGCAAAAAGGCTATTGTTGTGGAGCGCTTCAAGAGTTTCTCGCAAGTGTTGCATGTGCTCTTCTTGGTTTCGGCTATATATAAGAATGTCGTCAAAATAGACAACAATAAACTTGTTAAGGAAATGCCGCAAAACTTGGTTCATCACACGCATGAAAGTGCTAGGAGCATTAGAGAGGCCGAAAGGCATGACAACCCACTCGAAAAGGCCTTCTTTTGTTTTGAAAGCAGTTTTCCATTCGTCTCCCGGCTTGATACGGATTTGGTGATAACCACTTTTAAGATCAATTTTAGAGAATACCTTGGCGCCACTTAGTTGATCAAGCATGTCTTCAAGTCGCGGAATTGGAAACCGGTACCTTATAGTGATGCGATTTATTGCACGGCTATCCACACACATGCGAAAACTTCCATCCTTCTTCGGCACCAAAAGAGCTGGCACAGCACATGGACTTATGCTTTCTCGCACAAATCCTTTGTCAAGTAGCTCTTGTACCTGACGCTTCAATTCTTACTAGGTTGGTCTTACTAGGTTGGTGCGGCCTGGCCGTACCAACTTGGTAAGGGCCGTACCACTAGAGGCAAATCAGAGATGAAGTCTGAAACCCTTGAAACACCTTTTATCCCAAATCAAAACACAGTTTATACCTTTTCTTGCACATTTACTATTCTATATCATTGTGTGATTGCTTGAGTTGATTCTTTCGGAAAATTAAACACCAAAAACCCTTTTTTTCTCACTTCTAGTTGATCGGCGTAGCTAAGTAAAATTCTAGATAAAGAAACCGTCCCTGTGGATCGATACCCGATTATACTCCTCGATAAGGTTGTGCACTTGCAACCCTAATCGGAAGGTGTAACCGAGGTTTAAAAGGTACGCTCCCAAGCGTACCGAAACTTGCGTTGCGCTTTACGCCGATCAACTAGAAGTGAGAAAAAAAGGGTTTTTGGTGTTTAATTTTCCGAAAGAATCAACTCAAGCAATCACACAATGATATAGAATAGTAAATGTGCAAGAAAAGGTATAAACTGTGTTTTGATTTGGGATAAAAGGTGTTTCAAGGGTTTCAGACTTCATCTCTGATTTGCCTCTAGTGGTACGGCCCTTACCAAGTTGGTACGGCCAGGCCGCACCAACCTAGTAAGACCAAGCCGTATGGGGCTTGGTACGGGTAGGCCGCACCACTCTTGTAAGGGCCGTACTGGTTTACCAGAACAGAGCTTACAAGTTCGAGTTGATGCATTTCTTGCTGGTACCTCGTATTAAACTCTTGATAAAGGTTCAATTGACCATACCTAAGGTTCCTAAACCTCAACTCTCGTTTGTTGGCTCAAGATCTAGGTTTTGGAGTCAATTCTTCACCTTTTAGGGTTTCTAAACCTCAACTCTCGTGTTTTGGTCCAGATCCTCTAGTTGATTGATTGGAGATCTAAGGTAACCTCTAATCTGTCGATTAGAGGAGAATTCAACCTTTCGGCTTCAATTCGATCAAGTCTACCTAAAGGGATTGGTTTGGTTGAGAGAAGGCAATGGTCACATGACCTTGTTAGGGTTGATCTACCACTATAGGCACACCACATGCAATCACAGAAACACAAAGCAATCAAAACAAGCAAATTCACAATCAAATCAATCACAAGAGTTCATACAAGATCCAAATCAAGAAAAACAACACAAATCAAGAAAATCCATCTACAAACCCTAGAAACGAAAGTCTACTACTCACAAGTCATGGATCTGTCCAGAAATACAAGAAAAGAGATAGAGAAAGTCATGAAAGAACTAGATTGAAGATCGGGAATGGAGAAGGTGTAGATCCGTCGATTCTCGCCTCTTCCTCTTCCTTGATCTTCTCTCCTTGCTCCTTTGCTCTCTTTCTCTCTTTCACTGAGCTCTCAATCTGGAATGAAGTCGCCTCCTCGAAAATGGAGAGATCCCCCGCTATATATAGCCTCGGCCAAGATTTGAATTCTGTCAGGCGGCACCTATGTACGGCCCGTACCAAGGTGGTACGGGTAGGCCGTACAAGATGGAAGGGAGGCTGGATCGGCTAAGCCTGGTAAGGGCCGTACCAAATCTGGTAAGGGCCGTACCAAGTCTGGTAAGGGCCGTACCAAGCCTGGTAAGGGCCGTACCAGAGAGTCCAAAAACGCCGTTTCTTCGTGTATTTTGCTCCAATCCTGCAGAAAACAAACAAACTCTCAGCAGTACCAAATTCTAAAGATATATCAATGAAATGCACGTGATTTTGACAATTTAGAACGTGAATTTGGTACGAAATCAAGTCAAATATAGGCTAAATATGCGAGGTATCAGCGCACCTTTTTCGCACCAACTTGAATGGTATATGTGTGCTTTCTTCCATCATAGACGGCTTGATTGTCATATTGCCATGGTAGACCCAGAATCAGATGTGAGGCATCCATTGGAACCACATCGGCATAAATGGTGGCAGTATAATGTGGCCCGAGTGTGAGTTGAAAGTGACACCTTTTGTTGACATGAATTTCAGCCCCTTTGTTCACCCACCCAAGTTTGTATGGATTTGTATGGTTGGTGGTGTTAAGCTGAAGTTTTCGAACCGCCTCTTCCGAAATCACATTCTCCCAACTTCCGGAATCGATTATTACTACACACTTCTTATTCTCAATAATACACATAGTTTTGAAAATGGCATGCCGCTTCCAATCTTCCGTTGTTTTCGGTCCTAAGCAAAGTCTCCTCATGACTAAGCTTTCTGCCTCAAGATCCTCGGGATTCACTTCATGTATTTCTTCATCTCCTTCAATATTTTCATACCACCCTTCATCTTCTTCAGCACCGTCGTTAGCATATAAATGAGGTCGAGGTTTTGGGCATTCTCTTGCATAATGGCCCATTTCACGGCAATTGTGACAACGAATGTTAGCTTTGGAGCTACTTGGGGTATTTTGGTTCAGTTTAGGAGGAGGAGGGAGTTGTTGGTTTCGGTTGGAATTTGTAGAGTTATTGGGAGTGGGGCGAAAATGAGAAGAGTTAGAGTTGATAGAAGAAGAATTACCACGGTTGAGGTTGCGGTTTCTTGCAAGTTGCTTTTCTACAGCTTTTGCTTTGGCTTGAGCTTCAGCCACATTGTTGAAAGTGTGCGCCACAAGCATATCTTGAATAGCCATCCGAAGGCCGTGCAAATATCGCGCGACCCTTAAATCTTCTGTCTCATTGAGTTGGTTTCGAGCCTCAAGTTTGTAGAACTCAAGAGTATATTCCTCCACACTTTTCGCACCTTGTGAGAGAGATTGAAGCTGTTGGAAAAGTGTTTGTCGATAGTTAAGAGGAAGAAACTCACGGTTCATTTCACGCTTCAAATCGAGCCAACTTTCGAGAGGGGGAAGGCCATCGAGGTAGCGGCGATACTTGTATGACTGCCACCATGCTGCTGCCCTGTCTCGTAGCCGTATTGTCACCAATGGCACTTGTTTGTCGGGAGGGATTTCCTTGAGCTCAAAAACTTCTTCAACTTTATTTGTCCAGTCAAGATATTCTTCAGGATCTAAGCTTCCCGAATAATCTGGAATTTCGACTCGTAGGCCGCCATCCCACTTTGGTTCACGATTTTGTGGACGTTCATAGCGAGGTGGTCCATCATCATTATTTTGTGGATTTTGGTGATTATTTTGATGGTTGGTGGGAGCAAGGCGTTCAATTAGAGTAGTGATGAGTTGCATGGTTTCGGTATGGTTTTGTTGCATACGGTCAAGAACAGCGAGTAGGTTGGGATCGGCCATGAGGATGGTGATGTTTTTTTTTTTTTTTTAGTAGGTAGAAAGGGCAGGGGCTGTGGATGAGGAGTCTGTTGATGGAGATTGCGCAAGCGAGAAGTCGTGATGTCGAACCTGGCTCTGATACCACTTGACGCAAAGCGGTCCCGATATGATATTGCCCGTTAAGCTCACGTACCGGTTTAGTAGTAAAAGAGAGAAGATAAAAGAAAATGAGACACAAGTAGAACAAACCAAATAAACTTTCTATTTCCAATTCGCTACCCAACAGAGAGCTTTGCATACATATTTAAAGGAAACAAAAAGAGAGGTAAATGCTATCCTCGAAAACAAGAAATAATATTAAATCTAAGTTACCAAACTTTAACATCTGTTTTGACCATTTAATAAAACTTCTACAACTTCCCAAGTAGTCAAATTATTTAAGCTGCCATTTATTTCTTAGAAGACCGCCACATAACTCTTAGTTCTCTTCCATCCTATTAAAGTCGTTTAATTGTTTTAGAAGTCCATCCCATGCATCATTTATGTGGTTCAGATTTCAAGTTGTACATACAACTCTTTGATCGGTATGGATTTGTTGTGGCCATCATTTACATCCGAATCTGAATCAGATATGTCTTCAATACGCACCGCGTCAAGAATGTAGCATACGAGGTACATTCTCAGCTAAGTCGGATACATATAACTGGGAGAAAAAACAGCTCGTATCCAGGCAGCATGTACATGTCAGGCCTGATAAATCATGTAAGTTCAAAAAAGAAGTTAATTTTAATTAGCATATTCTGTTTCGATTCTAGCTTACACAAAAATTCCGAAATTTCAGAACACTATATACATTGTAACTAAGGTTGTCCAAAACAAACTTGTTGTTTCATACAGGAGCTAACTAACAAAAATAATCTTTGACCAAAAATGATAACTCAAGGTATGGAAGAATTGGAGCCAAGGAAAAATACTGGAACTAAAAGATCCAACATTGGATCAAGAATGCATAGAAGAGGTAACAAAGTGCATCCACATAGCACTCCTATGCTTATAAATGAATCCATCAAATAGGCCGAACATGGAAGCTGTAGCTAACATGCTCAATAGTTCATCGATTGCGAGTCTCCCACCTTTGCCACCTCCCAGATATATATGGGGAGCAGATGTTTCTATGTTTGAAGATGATGAAAATGTCGTTACTGATTTGAGCAGCTCGGAGACCGTCTCCACTGTTGTTCGAGAAGAAACTGAAGAGAAGAGTTTTCTCTATAGTTTTTAAGATCCCAATTTATTTTCTACTAAAACTTCCTTTATATTTATAAGGTACCCAATTTACTGTAAAATAAAATAAAAAATATATATATGTATGTATGTAAGGGAAAAGTAAGGCACCAGTGGAGAGCTAGTGCGGTGCCTTACTGTTGTACTTAGACATCCCACTAGGAAGAAAATGTAACATCCTAATTTTCGAACACTTGTAGATTTAACTAATTTCAAGTAAAATGTGTTTAAAATAGCAATAAGAATTTTCAAGTATATCTATAAGACTATGTAGTTTGAAATTTTGGAAATAGTATTGTAAAATACTTGACTAATCTAGATTGATAAATTTGTTAAGTGTTTATAATAGAAATTATGAAAATGTTGTGACTTATTTAAACTTGCACTGACTTATGGTAAATTAATATAAATTATTTGAAATTCATTTGTTTTCAACATTTCGTTAATTCTTGTATTTTCAACAATCAATAAATTTTTAAGTTATGGTAAGGCGCTGTCTTTTCGTGGTAGTGCATGATCGAGTTCATGTATCGATTGAATATTAAATTGGAAACTTGACCGGTCATGTAGGCCCTGTCTTTTCGTGGTAGCGCATGACCGGGGTCATGTAGGCGCTGTTTTCGTGGTAAGCACATAATTTCTATTATGTAGGCGCCGTTGATTCGTGGAAGCGCATAATAGAAATTATGTAGGCACCGTATTCGTGGTAGCGCGTGATTCAGTTATGTAGGCACCGTTAATTCGTGGAAGTGCATGACTGAAGTAACGTAGGCGCCATATTTGTGGTAAGCGCACAATTTCAAGTTATGCGCATAACAGAAATTGTGTAGGCGCCGTATTCGTGGTAGCGCATGACCCATAGTCAGATATGTGTCGAATCTTGATCATATGATATAGAAATGTTAAAAGAATTGATTTTTAAGAAAATTTGTGCATTAAGTATGATTCATGAGCATTGCATCTGGTTACTTATATCATATCAGATATGCATGGAAAAAGATTGAATTTTATTTCGGTGTTTTCTCTTATGGTTGCTGCCATTATTATTATTACTTTGTGTGTATTGTTCTTTTATTTGAACTTGAGCATTTCATGCCTTGAAAATTTCGAGCATACTACTTGGTATTTGATAATTGCACTTTTGAAACTTAGAATTATTTTATGGTAGGGAGACAAAATGCATTTTCTATATGAACGTTTTATATGATACTTGATTGGATTTCAATTTAGCAAGTTGCTCCTTGGATCTCTATTATCTTTGTAGTTTTCTTAAAATTGTGCTCAATGCATGTTGTGTCGGTTTAGTTGGTTGGGTCTTAGAATAACTCGACTGGAACTGAATACTGCACTGTGAGATTTTTCAATCTCTGATCTTTCCACTTTGTGGGTTCCAGATACAAAACTCAAGATAAGAAAATGCAATGTCGAACATGAAGACTGTGGGACTTTCAAAAAAAGAGAGTAAGTTATGTCATTGGTAATGTATATGTATATATGAATTTATAAGATTTTAGAAATCGCCTTGCGCTGATGAGCGCGGCGGGTTGTCTGCCCTCCTGTCGGGGTGTGACAGAAAAGGCAGTAAGGCACTAAACGAACCAAGATGGCACCATACCTTGTTATGTTGGAGGAGAGCTAGTGCAGTGGAGGCGAACCAAAGGAAAGAAGTGTTGTGTATTGTATTTAAATTTGATATATATATTGGTTATTTATTTGAGTTTGATTAATTAATATTATTACTATCCAAATCTCTAAATTAGTAAAATTAACTATCCAACAATCTTAAGTGAATTTCGTCTCTATCATGCAAAATATGGAATCGTAGCCAAGATAATCCATCCGAAGTTGTTGCTCCTTAGACATAACCATGGAAGAAACTAGCGATAACTCAACAATATCCAGCAAGGATTATAATTTAATAAATTGAGAGGAAATGAAAATGGGGAATAAATCCGTGGAAGCAAAGAAAAGGTTTATTGTATTTTATTATTTGCATCTCTCGGATACTAAACAAAAGAAAAGGAAGAAGAGAGGAATGAGGCAGTTATAAAGAAATGTTTAATTTTTTTACAAAGAAGAAAGTCTACAATTTCTACTAAGGGTTTGTTTCCAAGAACCATTAGAAAAAGGATTGACTTATTTACCAAAATGACATGAATGATTTTTACTAACGGTTTCATACCAAAATCAGTTTAAACTGTTAGAAAATAGGCGTTAGAAATGACCATTTTTGTAGTAGTGAATATACTAAGTTCCGTTTTGGGATGTATTTAGGATGGTGCAATTGCGTGTGATAACGTATTTAATTTTATCATTTTATTGGAAAATAAATAAATACATATATATATATATATAGAGATGGGCTACGGTGAGTTGAGAAGTAAAGCGTCTATTTTACTTCACGCTTATATTTTGAGATTTTAAAGTTCAAAACGTCGATCCGAACCGTTCATCTTGTTCTCCATATTGAAATGTGCTTGGAGACCAAATTTTACGTTTTTTGCAATTTTTTTACTATTTATGAAGCAATTTTGAAAGTCGCTGATCTGATGGTCCAGAAAATTTTACTGTTTTTTACTGTTCACATCAAAACAGCAATTTTAAAAAGGGAGCATCTAGCTATCCCCCGTAACAATCCCTCATTTTATCCCCCAGTCATTAACTACTTCAATAACTAATAACTACCTAGGGGGACCACTTACTATTTGGAGACCACATAATATTTGAAAGATTTTACAACTGGCGCGCGCAAGTATTCATCTGTAATGCATAAAGTATTCATCTATAACACATCAAGTATTCATACCTAACATATCAAGTATTTAAAAAAAAAACTGGACACGTTTTTAGAGGTGGGGTTTTTTTTCTTTGTTCAATCTAATCAATATATCTGACGATCGGTGATGAATTTTGTAAATCTAAAACCCCGAATATTTTTTACATAATTTTATCTTTAAAATGAGATCCATGATGATATACTTTCGAGTTATTCATTGTACAAGTATTCATCCTCACCGTGCAAGTACAAATATAAAAACTAGACACATCACTTATCCATCTTTTACACGTTTTTAGAGGTGAGTTTTTTTCTCCGTTCAATCTAACCAATATTTCTGATGATCTATGAGAAATTTTGCAAATCTAAAACCACAAACGTTTTCTACACAATTTTATCTTTCAAATGAGATCATACTTTCGAGTTGTCCGTTCCACAAGTATTCATCTCTTATCGAGAAAATATTAATCCTCATCGTGTAAGTATAAATATAAAAACTGGACACATCACTCATCTATTTTTTACACGTTTTTAGAAGTGAGTTTTTTTTTCTCTATTCAATCTAACTAATATTTCTGACGATCTGTGAAGAATTTTGCAAATCTAAAATCACGAACGTTTTCTACACAATTTTATCTTTCGTATAAGATCCTTGATGACATACTTTTAAGTTGTTTGTTGCACAAGTATTAATATCTTGTCACGCAAGTATTCACTCTAAGATATTAAGTATTTATTTATATACATTGAAGTATTCATTCATATATCTCTATTTTTTTTCAAAATTTATTTTTATGTCATTTATTTAATAAATAGTGGCCTAATTCACCATTAATAAAGCTTTGTTCTTTGCAAAACTCGCTATTTCATGAGGAAAGAGAACATAAACATGAAAATGGTTAATTGCATATACATATACAAAATTATTTTGATACGATCGACAGTGACAGATCTGACCCGGTAGAGACGTGCTCTAGTATTCATTCATACACATTGAAGTATTTATTCATACATGTTGAAGTATTCATTCCCGGCACGCATGCTTAATTGGGATGGAGTGACGGATGATCTCCGGCAGAATGTTCGCTGGAGCGGGAGCAGCAGGCATAGAGAGAAAAAAATCGAGGTGAAAGTGTAAGAGGGAGGAAGCTTATTGTATTTATCATTTTGAGGTGGGAGAAGGTGGGAGGTGGGAGAGGAAGGGGAGCTTATCGATGGAAAAACGAAGGCGGAGGAGGAGGTGGGATGCGGAGGTAGGAGAGGGTGGTAGAGATGGAGGTGAGGTGAGGTGTGGGAGGTGAAGGTGAGAGAGGGAGGTGAGAGGCGGAGGTGGGAGAGGGAGGTGGGAGAGAGAGGTGGAGGTGGAGGTGGGAGAAGAAGATGGAGGTGAAAAAAGAAAATAGAGATGGAAGAGAAAGGAAGAAAGAGAAAAGAAATAAAAATTGTTAAAAATAGTAGTTATAGTTATAGTTAAAATAGAAAGTTAGTTGGGGGATGAAATGGGGGATGGATAGATGGGGGAAATTATAATTATCCTTTTAGAAAATGCTTAATAAATAGTAAACAAATTCCAAAAAATATAAAATTTGGTCTCCAAGTATATTTCAATATGGATTAAATATCTAACGGTTCAGATCTGTCGTTTGGACTTTCAAAATAAAAATACAGCGTGAAGTAGAAACGTGTTTTACTTCGCAACTCACCGTAACCCATCTCATATATATATATATATATATGAAACGGTTCCATTTCATATAAACCTTGATTGTCGCAAGTGTTTCCCCAAATGAAAGAAATCCCAATCGTTATCAAGATATTAGTGGTCGAATTGTAGAGTGGTGCAATTACATATATTAACAAATATATTGTTATCTTTTCTAGAAAAAAGATATAGCACAGTTAAAAAGAATTCAGTTTTCACCTAAAAGATACCTACCTAATCATCATTTTTATATACTTTTTCTCAAGCAGTTTGTATAACGCAGGAACTGGATAAACATTGAAAATGTTATTATCAACAATTGAAAACAACTGTATCCAAATCTTTTATTTGTCTTAATTTCCTACTTTACTACAAAAAAACTACGTACGGATCCTCTCCAATTGGAATATAATTCATTGATATCTTTGCACAAATCTGAACCCTTCATTTATATCAGATCTGATGTAAACCATTGGATAAGAAATGGAAGCTTAAATCCATTATTTAGGCCATGGAATGAACTTTTGTGCAAAACGAGGTTATAATTCCCGGCCACAATATAGTATAACATCAATATCATTTAAGCCTATATAACACTAACTCTAAAATCTATCAAATCGATTTCAAAAAGTGAATCCAAACCGTTCAAACCAATCTACTTCATTAGTTATGCGTTTACATGCAAATTTATAAATTTTTGAATTTATTTAGTATCAAGTCAAGTAGTCAAATGAGTAACTTTTAAGTAAATTTTAATACATTCATTTTTTAATATTTTTACCGCTTGATTTGATACTAAAATAACTCCAAAATATAAAAAAAAATTACAAGTAAACGCACCACTCATAAAGTAAATTGGTTTGAATGATTTGGATTGATTGTTTGAACTCTATTCAATCAATTTTAAAGTTAGTGTCATATGACATCAATACCATACTAGCCGGACTCCACAAGATATAATCCTTTATTTTGACACGTGTCACCTCACCTAGGTTCACTACTGGACAAATGATACACACATTCTCTCTGTCTCTCCACTTCTATCTCTCTTTATATATATTCTTCAAATCAAGTTTTGTTTAAATCATCTGATCAGCTAGCTCCTGCAAGGCATTTTGCTATTCAAGTTTCAATAATGGCTTCCTCTTCTTCCTCCGGGCCCCAATCCCATAAGTCCTCTCTTGTAAGTTTAATTTTCATGAAATTAATACATGATCATACATTATCTCTATTCTGTGTTAAATTTATGATTATATATATATATATATATATATATTTTTTCAGGCGGACTTTACTCTTGTGGATCCGACTGTTCCAAAACTAAATATAAGGGTAAGTAATGTGATTAAATATCTAATATAATAGGGACTAATAAATAATTGAGGGGGAGAATATATATTTATATTTCAGGTGCATGCATGCCAATCATTTAATAAGCATCAGTTTATATGTATCAATAAATGGTAACTAGGTACTGCTGTGTCTTCAAAAGAAGTATACAATAACAGATTTGATTAGACAAGGTGTTGATTAAATGATGCTTTCTTCAGGGTAATAATGGTGGTATGTAACTAAGACAGCATGCATGTATATAATCTAGAACTAATAATCACATATTTTTAAATGTTTTGCAGGATGTACTAGCAGGCACAAGGCTAATTATTCAGAAAAAACTATGCACGACTGATATTGCACGACGAATAGTTTTAATTAAGGTTAAAATTCTAAATTCCACTTTCATATATATAAAAAAAATAAAACACCTTGCTTCCTGTGTGTGAAAATCACAAATAGTTCAGGATATATATAAATCCTATCTGATTCCTATCATTCAAACCTAAAGTAATGTACTATAATTTCTTAATGATATTGAACCATCTTAATTAATTCTTTCATTAGATAATTAATTTATAAATCTAGCTTTTCAGTACTGGATATTATGTGTTGATAATTGAAACTTATAATTGCAAGGACGAAGCTGAGAAAAACATGCCGCTAATTGGAGAAAATGAAAGCATGTGTATAAAAAGTTTATGATATCAAAACATTTGATATTTGGTACTTCACATATAGGTATGTTGGTTGATTAATATAGCTTTTTCATAATACCTACAAACATGTTCGTTGAATATTGTAGTTGGCCTACCAAGGAATTTTTTTTTTTACCTTATGCATCATATTAATAAATATGCAAATAGATGCCAAGTACAAAGAGAGATTGATCAATGATGAGTAGTAATATCTAATTGAAATTTCATTTTCTACATTAATTAGTTAAATAAAAAAGCTTATTGATTAAATCTTATCATAGATTTAATTCCGAGATTACAAGGCATGTCAAATTATAAATATCATTTACCCTTGCATTGTTCCGCAAAAATATATTGCGAACCGTTATCTATACCAGCGCAAATGTCATGCATGTTATATTGTACATATATAGACTTAGAATAAGAGATCAAATAGGAATGTAAAATAATTTAACAATTTTTGCATGTACTTCTATTTAATCAATCTCTTTATTCATAATATAAAAAAGAGTTCATGAATCCTGCTGTCCTGGAATAGGTGTTATGCGCACAGTAAGAAGAGGAAAAGCTACTTTTTAGAAAATGCAGGTTATTTTATTTTTGCTCACTTAAAACAGTAGTAGTGCTTATTAATTTTCAACGCAAAATCATGAGTTTCTAAATATAATATTGTTACTTGCCAATGCATTTTCATTACTAAGGTGACTATGTTCGAAGGCACAGGCTTCGAACCAATGATATCATTAAGATATACCGAGATGACAAAGACAACTTGGTTTGTAATTGTTATGAATTCTTATAGAAAACTTCTAATAAGAAAATTCCTGTACTTAATTTTGAAAAAAAAAAAAAAATCTAAATACTCTTCCTTCACATACACAGATAATTAGGCCTGAGAAAGCTAGGGTTCCCAAGCAAATGGGTTTTCGGCAATACCGTGGAGACTACAAGTTGATAATAGCCGACTTCATGGCTCAGAGGCCACGACCCTCGGAGTTGTTCTCCTCGTGGATTGATGACAACACAAACTCGTCTTCAGACAACATCAACGCTGCCTTTCTCCACGAGATGATGCCACTCCCATCGCCAGATGAGCCATCCAACCCCGTGCATGATGAGTTTTAATTAATTAATCTGAATTGTATATAATTAATGTATCTTCTGTACTGTTAATGATGTTTTATTTTATGTATGAATGGGGCAGTGAGCTTTTATTTTGTTTTTTGTTTGCTGATGACATCAAATAAAGTTTGCTTGAAATTTGATTGCAAAGCATATGCCTGTATTATATAATGCAAACTTTTGATTTACTATAGAGTCATGCCATATAATATAGTCGTAATTAATTATTCAAATATATGTATTTGTCAAAGAAAAACAAATATTTCGATGATTTTTACATGGTAAAATCAAGTATTTGAATAACAAAATTAGTTTTTCTTTCCCACAAGGATAAAAAACAAGGATCATGTGTATATATATATATATATATATGCATGTATGTACAATTATCAATGTTATATAAATAATACGGTCCATCTAATGCAATGTACGCTCTTCCTTGTCCACAGAAAATTAACATGCATGGACTCCAATGTGATTAACATGCAGAAAAGGAATTAACTAGAACCAGTTGTCGTAGTCCCAAACAAATGGCCACACAGAAGATAAGAATTTTTTAGACACATATATATATATATATAGAGAGAGAGAGAGAGAGAGAAATAGAGGGCCACTGTGCTACGGCTCAATATTCGAGTTTTCAAAATCCAAACAGTCGATCCGAACCGTTCATCATGTTCTCCATATTAATATGTGTTTGGAGACCAAATTTTACATTTTTTAAAATTTTTTTACTATTTGTTTAGCTAGGTAGAAAATCACTTAATCTAAAAAATTATGCACCATTAAGATATTTGATTTTCTACCTATCTAAAAAAATAGTAAAAAAATTTCAAAAAATGTAAAATTTGGTCTCCAAATACATATTAATATGGAGAACAAGATGAACGGTTCGGATTGACCGTTTGGATTTTGAAAACTCGAATATTGAGCCGTAGTACGGTGGCCCTCTATGCTATCCATAGCACCCAAGCCTTACTCTAAATATATATATATATATATATATATATATATATATATATATATATATATATACACACACTATATATTGTGAAAATTTTAAATCGAACATGAAGTTATTATATGACTAGATAATTAACAATATCGCAATGTATATATTATATGTATAGATAGCTAGATTTCCAAGTTGAATGTATCTAGCTCTTTCAGGTTGAATGTATATTATATATTAATATAAGAAAGCTTTAAGAGGAAAGTATACATTGGTACAGTTGTTATCATTAAATTTTTACCGTTATAATATTTATTAAGTAGAAACTAGGTATCGGCCATATCCGCAGTCACAGGAAATAGTTGGGATTCCTAGTTCCTTTTTTGTAATTTTGTATACTTTTAATTGATGTCTATGTCAGTACTGTTCGTTTATAGTAACGTTAGTATAAGATATGTTAATGGGTTATTTTTTCTTTCATGCTTGAATGATAAACTGCTCAATAAAATATACATCTTTTTATGCTAAGATAAGGGCTGTTTTGTTTTCTTTAATTTTTGCACCTTGATATAGTTAGCAACTCATTATTCCATATATTAGCGTCTCTACAAATGAAAAAAAAAAAAAATCATTCACCACATGCAAATTCCTGAAGCGTTCTCTCTCTTTAAAGAACTTCCTTTCCTTTGAAAACTTGACAGAGGAGCCAAGTGCTCTTTCAAATAATTGCTAGCGGCTACGAAATCAGTTCTCTCTCGCTTTGTTTAAAACTTTTGGCAGGGGCTGCCAATGTAAGTTCTGTCTCTCTCACTGTCCCCACTCATCAGTATTACTCACCAAAGCGCTCAAAACTATCAGCAAAACTAGTTTCCATGGCCTCGTCATCAATTGCAATCCGGGCTATTTTAATTGTAAGTTTTCATGCCTTTGTTACAGCTTTAGCCATATTTTATTTTTTATTATAATTTGATTCTCATTGTGTTGGAATTAGCAATACATGTGATTTTGTGGTATATCAATCTGTTAAGTATATTATTTCCCTTTAGACATGAGCATAAGTTGTTGGGTTTTGCTTATAGCGGTTTGCATAGATTAAGCTTCAGTTTATAAGTTGAACAATCAAATTTATTGGAGGGAGGAGCCTATTTTTCGAGAGAAAAAGTACAGGAATTTTTGGTCTCTTACATACTCAGCGAACATTTTTTTTTTCCTCTAATGGCCTAAGCAGGTAACATTGAATTTCCCTTTTACCTTAAAATAGGTCAATATTCCCTTGTTCTTGAAGACAAACAAACCTTTCTTTGGGGGGCTGTGAGTAATAGATCAAAAGTTCTTCCTACTTTGTACATTTTTTCCAAAATATGAAGAAAATATGAAGAAAATATGAAGAAAACATGAGAAACATTTTCATCAGGTAGTAATACTAAATCATAAACTTTTTATCATTTTGGAGGAAGTTGGCCCAAAACTTGTTATTCATAAATTTAAAGTTGTCACACTGACATTTCACGAAGGCATGCTCGTGTTGTCAAAGGTTAGTACTAAGAAGTTTTAATTTAATTGTGGTCATGTAATGTGTGAAATAACATACAATGCTAGCAAATAGCTAGTTAATATTTATTATTAGTCATTTGATTACTGGCACTTGTATGACAGATTAACCGGAAGTTTCTGGGTGTTTATTTCATTACTACAGAAATGTGCTCTACTAACTGACAAAAAAGGCCTCTAATAACTGTTTTCTCACAGTTAGTGGTGAACACCATAGAACAAGTGGAGGCACAATTTATAGTGTATTCAAAACGCTAGCAAAGGATGAATTTTCCTAGCGGTTCTGTACTTGGATCCTCTAAACAAAAGTTGCTCTGTGCATTAAAAAAAAAAAAGAAAATTTCCCTCACAAAGGGTAATATCTTTGACCAAATTTTGATTGGCCATAACTTTGTGTAGAAAACTCTATTTTCAGCGTTATACCACTTTTCGAAAAACTTGTGAGAAGGATATATAGATTTTAATAAAGAAGAAGAACACGAAGGATAGGGATTTTTCAATAGTAATCACTTTTCGGAAACTTGAACAAAGAAAAAAGAGAAGAAGAAGAGACGACCAATAGCAATTTCGTTTTTGCTGTTGCCTCATTTTCAATCCAGAGGATTGGGGAATAAAGAGCCAGTGGAGAGGGATATCTCGTCACTGTTCATAGGTTGTGGTAACAAGGAATGCATCGCTCACTCTACCAGAGGCGGCAAGATAATGAAGTCTAGGTAAAGTCTAGGTAGCATCTGCTAATGGCAGGAATAAAAGTGATCAAATGAATTGTCGCTCTTTGGTCTTTGCTTGATGGGGAAAGATTCGAATTCATAACAACATAATATTTATGTTTAGATATGAACCGTCAGATCCGAATCTAAACAAAATAATATTCTGTTACTAGTGGATATGGACTTGAGAGATTCTATCTATAATATCCCCTGAATCCCATTCCAGGGTTTATTTTGGTCGGGCTTTGTTCTTTCCAGAGAATATGGGTTTGGATCATGCTAGCGTAAAATCATTATTAACAATGAAACTGTAATAACCGTGGGCTTAGTGTAGTGGGAGCATCTGTAAGTTTAATTCTTGAGAATAACATTAAAAAGATGTTGGAGTGTACCGGTGTATGTATATCTTATTACGGGTTCATAATTTTGTTTCTAAAGTTCAAACAATTGATTCAAACAGCAATATGATCTTCATGAGAAATGTACTTGGCAAATAAATTGTACATTTATAGAATTTTTATATTATTTTTGTCACACCTCGACAACGAAGGCGACAAACTGCCACACTGTCAAAGCAAGGCGATTTAATTATCATTCACAATCTTATAAATATATACATACACTACCAATGACACAGACATGAGCCACGATACCTGTAAAAACTTTGTGGCATCTCCCGCAGTCTTTCAATTCAACATCTTGTTTCATGTCTCGCGATTTGTACCTAGAAGGCTGGAACCCACAAAGTGGAAAGATGAGATATTGAAAATCTCTCAATGTGGTATTCAGTTCTAGTCGGGTTATCCTTATATCCATCCAACAAAAACAAAATACAACACCAAGCACAATTATATGAAAACAACCACGATACTAGAAATCCAACAAACAAGTTACCATATCATGATCATAAATCCTAAGTAGCACCGAGCACCAATGATGAAAACCGTAAAACAAATATACTAATCAACAAGCATAACAATATGTCAAATGAACAACTAGCCAACTTGTCTGAAATAAGTTCACATATGCAAATACCATGTAACATAACTATTGCACAAATTTTCTAAATTCCCAATTCAAGCATCATGATTATGAGTCCAGAGACAATTATCGCAACATGCATGAAATGCTAACATGTCATATCAAATGCTCATGAATCTTACTTAATGCACAAGTGTTCTAGTGTATTTCTAATATGGCGCCTACACAGCCCAGCTATGCGCTACCCGAATATTACATAATCCACTTATGCTTCAATTCAAATGCTTCCAATAAAATTATACCATAACAAAAATATGGTGATCTCTCATATGCAACATTATGCATTCTTGTTTTGAGAAAATATAGTCATTTATTCATATCAAACTATTCTACATAATCACATATAAATATAATTAAAATAACAATCAAGGGTGATGCAAGCATTAGTAAAGAAATTAGCAACCAAACAAACTGAAACATGATTCAATTAATGTTAAACCAATTGATTGAAATCATGCCATACTCTAATCTTAGGAAATCATACCAAAAACTATAAAATACCATACTTGAGGTTTCTGCATGGCTGTCTAAATTATAATACCTTGTCTAAAGTTGGTCACGATACATACCGATTTGGTTAGCAATTCAAAGTGCCTATAATTACAAAGTCTACTAATATCCGGTGCAGTCCACCTATACCAACTCTATAGTTTAGGCCATGCGAGTAGTATGTTTGTATTAATTTTATGGTTCAGATTATGTCTTGCATTACACATGTAGTGATTTCACCCACTATTACAAAAAATATGTACTCTACTTTTTAGGTTATGTCAAACATGCATTCAATGTAATTCTAAACTTCAATCAAAGAATTAAGCTATGATTAACTAGCAACCGATCAAGCAAATAAAACACAATAATCATGCAGCCAGCAAGCAAAACAAAATCACAAGCAACCACAATCATCAAGTAAAGAACCAACAAACAAATAGACGGGTTGGAAGGAGATAAGAATAACTTGAAACCCGGACCTTTTAATGTTGGAAACGACAAGACTCGAAGTCAGTTCACTGTTTAGAATCGAGTCGATCAAGTCGTTTGAGAGCAGCCACAGATTTCAAGCAAGCAACCAATTGTAAACCGAGAGACTTCTGTCAGCTCTCTCTCCTTCTCCTCACCGCTTCGTTGGACTGCCGACACTCCTTTCTCCTCTCTTTTCTCCATTGATTCCTGTTTTCTACCTCCGTTATTTTCCAGGTTAGAGACGGACTGGACGAGAATGTCTTTTCAAAGAAAAAGTGGTTCTCCAGTTAAATATAATGAGACTAAGCGGTTGCTACTTATAAAATTAAAAAAATAACATAAAATAAATATCCACCGTTCTTCTATATGTGAAAATTCTGTGCAAATCTGATTTTGTAATTTAAATAAGCCCAACAACTTCTTATTTTAGATTTTAATAAAAACCCAAGAGCCCATTTCTGATGTCAAGCTAATCCTTTTTTGTCATTTCATTTGATTTCTCGATTTAATTCTCATTAGAAATATAAGTTACATATCATATAAAACAAACCCCCAGTTTTAGAAAACTCACAAACAAGTCCGAATCAATACAGTTTATATGCTTACAATCAAACTTCAATTAAAAAAAATCAAATAATTATTTCTGTGTATATATGTAATGTATTAACTTATAATTTTTTTGAAATACATAAGCTCATAAAAATTCTCAACAGTTCATAGTATTTTACGAAAGTAAATTTCGATATGGGCCTCAAGATGTTACGGCAACGTTAAAAAAAGAAAATCTTTAATTGCATGTTTCACTTTATGTCAAACAAAATAACCAAATATACGAAAATTGGGATGTTACAATTTTTTAGATAGATTTGTAGAAAATCACATGATCTAGAGAATGTAAACCATTCAAAAGTAGTGATTTTTATCTATTTAAAAAATAGTCAAATAATTTAAAATATATAAAATTCGATATGTAAGTACATTTTCATATAAAGATCATATTGAATAGTTCAAATCAACTGTTTAAAATTCAAAAACAGAAATATAAATCTATAACATGGACCAATATGCGCATTCCAAAGTATAATAGCCAAAAAACTCAAATTAAATCAAAGCCTATTTGAGAAACTGTAACATGCATTATATTTATCTTTCGTTATACATGCTACAGAAATTTATTTCCCAATGCTTATTCAATTTCAAACATCATAATTATTGAAAGCTATTACACATAAGACACACATAAGACATCCTTGAAAGCTATTACACATAAGACTCACATAAGACACCCTTGAAAGCTATTACACACTACTTATGCCGATATAATCATATAATATGGTTTTATTAATCTTAATATGCTGATAGATTTCTTATGGTTCAGCATGCCTCTGGGCTAAAACCAATTTCTCCGTTTGGTATATCATATACCACATTGAATGTTTTCTGCTGAACATTTCCAAAAATACCCAGGTCGCTTGGGTCACTGTTACTGGCAAATGCAAGGCAAACTTGTGACCTACTAAACGCAACCAATATTCCATTAGGATCAAGATCTAAAGATACATTATTTAAAAATTGGACGCCGACTGATGGAATTTTCACTTTGTCCATTCCGGTGAAGTCGTAGCACGTGTCAAGTGTTGCACCACCCGGCACCATCTTATACTGTGTCATGTGCTCCCTGAATGCAGATCTGAGAGCGTGGTAGGCGTCTGGAGGCAATTGGGTGATCGTTGTACCAGAATCGATGATCATCCCGGCTTTTGAGAAGACTGCCGAGCTTATCGGAAGGGTATCACCAGCAACGCTTAATGCGGTCATGGTTATATAGTAATATGGCCCAGCATTAGACGGTTTGGTAATTGGTGTGCGGTTTGTGTTTGAGATATCTGAATTGCTGCCAAAATTTAAGTAGCCTGTGGAACTTGATAAAGCAGGTAAGCAATATGCGAAAACACGTTGATATTTGTCAGAAGTTTGTGACACAAAAGATTCACTCGAAGGACCAAGGCCAAACAATCCCGCTACTTCAGCGAAAGTCCCATGGTTATTCTGACCGCATCCAAACCGGAAATTTTGAATCACGTCAGGCTTAAGAGTCAGTGTGTCTTCTGCGTAGAAACCAACTGTGGATGATCCATCACCGTAGTCCAAACGATACAAACAGGTAGAACCAGAGCAATTGTTTTTACTAACATCATTACATGGGACCGTGTTGCAAGTTACATTCGTGTAGGTGGAGGATTGAGATGGATCGAAGAGCGGGTCTTTTTGTGTGTAGCAAAATTGCTCACATGGTTTGCACTGGGTCCATGTGACAGAGCTACCTGTATCAAAGACAAGTGTCAAAGTTTTACTGGGCGTGCCGATGCCAACTTCGATAATGTAAGCACCGACACCAAATGAGCCTCCAGATTGAGCTGTGATTAGTGATGATGACAATGGGCCCGAGGTTTTGCCTTTGCGGGAGAGAGCAGAGATTTGGCGATGAATTGAATCGACTCGGGATTGATCACTGGAGAGGATTTGTTCGAGAGACAATTTCTCAGCCGGGTGTAATGTGGAGCAAGGACCGTGTCGATTGACAATTTTCAGTGTTGGTTTGATTGATTTGAACCTTTCCACATCTACAAATAGATAATAATTAAGAATTAATGAAGAACTTATATTAGAAACATGGAATCCATTTAACTTTAATGAAGAACTGATAGTACGTAGAAAATTGAAATTAGAAGCTTCTATATATCAACAAGATTTTTATCAGGGTGGGGCATGAATAATAAAAAAAAATAGCTTACTGAATTCAAATTCATTAACTAATCGGATACTAGATAAAAAAAATAATAAAAAACAGCCTCTTACATAATAAACAACAAAAACGACAGAGAAACAAATTAATCTGGATCTATTAAATCAAAAGTACATTTTATTGCGGACACGCCAACAGTGTCGACCAACTCCAGCATGACACTATCACGTAGGTTCAACAGTGGCTTGCTGTGATCTAAAACTTTAGTCCGCCAGGAAGTAGCTGTGCTTCTGCGTTCTCAATTTTTATTGCTATCCTCTTCGCATTGTAATTTGAGAGATTTATTTTAAAATACTGAGTTTGTGTAATTAATTAGAGGGTGGCTTTGTAAAAAATTATGTATAGCACATTTTATTTTCAATGAATCTATCGGTAGTAATTGCTACTTGACCTCCAAAAAAAAAAAATTCATGGGATGTCGTTGGGATATATATACAGGGGATCCGCTCATGTCATTAAGAAAACATTTTGTTTTTCTTTTGAGTAAAATTTGAAAGTCAAGCCACCCAATTATTTAATATCCACAAAATATTGTTTTTTTTCTGAGTTTACCGAAGACAATTAAGCTTAATAGAGAAAAGATCATGTAGATACCTTTTGGTGGAGAGCAAACCTTTTTTGAAGTGAGAGCTTCTACATCAACTACATGAAACTTGGGCAAACCTAATGCGCATGTTGAGAAAGAGAGAAAGAGTAAATATATTTGCAATAAGTTAAAGAGCAAACTATTAGCCATGAAGAACCACAATGCATTACTTAATATTACCTTGCTTATATATTTTGTAGTCTACATTTATTCACAAAGAGTTGTCCCTTTCAGATTTTGAAACCGGAGACCTCTCACACGGAGGAGCACTACTTTTTCCACTATATCAAAGGCTGGTTCTTGAAATATTTTTTTTTCACTAGTACAAATAAATTAAATGAAGACAATTGCCTAATATAGGAAAGATCATGTAGGCACCTTTTGGTGGAGCTAGAGCAAACATATTTTGTAGTGAAAGCTTTTACATCAACGACATGAAACTTGAGCAAACCTAATACTCATGTTGAGAAAGAGAGAAAGAGTAAATATATTTGCAATAAGTTAGAGCAAACTATTAGCCATGTAGAACCGCAATGCAATACTTGATTACTATGCTTGTATATAATTTGTAGTCTACATGTATTGACAAATGTCCAACTACTAGTATCGATAAAGAAAGAGATATTATGGCTGGTCGTATGGCTGTCAATAGGTATGATATGGATAGGGTGGAAACATTTTCATACACATATATACTCACTAAGAATTGATCTTATCCATATTCTACTCTTATCAATTAAGAATTAATTATACCCTAATCTACTTTTACCCGTTAAAATTATTGGGTAACAAAACGGTAGCGGGTGGATGACAAATAACAATAGTAATATAATTATCAATTTCATTGTGTTTTAGATATAGAACATCAACACTCATCATTCCACACATATATGCAATCACGTCACTAAATTGTAGATATATAAAGCAAGAGAAATTCCAACTAAAATTGTTTTATTTTTTTTATAAAACAAGAGAATTTGAAAACATAAATATTTAATTATTTAACTAAATAACAAATATGCAAAAAGTACATCACCAATTATTGCTCAAATATTATCATATGAAATATCATGTCACGACCCCACTGCCTGGCCGGAGATCGTGACAAGAGAGGCAACCTCACATCATCCATCGTCCCGTCAACCTACGTTGCAACAAAAATAACAAATAGAAACAATACGGAGTTAGCCACAAAGCTCAGCAATTCGTTATTTATCGACGCGCTTCTCTATAATTGGCTTATTTAAACAACATTCAAACAGACTGGATTAATCCACACAATTTCAAATCAAATTACATCTTCCTATTTAACTAATGATAGCACCTCAATCTGGATTATCAATAAAACAAGTCACACAATATCTGTATTATTTCATTTTTGACAATCATATCATTTCACAATTTCTGAGAAAACACAATCATACCATTTCACAAATCAAATTCGAATCTCATACTCACTATTCCATTAAATATGCATGATAATCGAAAACCAAATTCAAAATCCAATTCAACCAACCAAATCGAAAACACATATTATAGAGAAGTCTGATTACCTAATACCGATCAATTGAGAAATCCAATCGAGTTACAGCGACTATTCAGAATCAATGTGACGTAGTTGGAATTCCAATCGAACATATAATCGAATCAAAAAAATTATCAAAATATGTCTCTTTTTCTTTCTTTCATTTACTTCTTTTGTCTATTTTCTTTAGATATATATATGTCCACAATAGGAGAGATTAAACAAAAAATAGTAAATATGGAAGTCGGTTAAAAGTGGGAGTTATTCATGCATGGGGCCAACGTCGTAGAAAAAATTGTCATGTTAGTTCTCTTCTTTTTCTTTTTCTTTTCTCTTTCTTTTTCTTTTTAATTTTGTATTTTACAGTTTAGTACTTCAGGTTTTTCAGTTTTATAAATAAGTACAAAATAAGTTCATAAGAATTTTTAAAATTACGGGATGTTACATATCACAAAAATAAATTTACCATCATTAATTATTGCTCAAACATTCACATATAATTTTATTTTATATAATTATCCTATAGGGTAACGGATACAAAATTAATAACATTTACCTATATCCATATTCACTTAGCTAACAAAAAAAAAATCCTTATACATATCCATATCTGATAAGCTTACGAAAAAAAAAATTACTCATATTCGTTTTAATGAATACAATATGCGTAGGATAACCGATTAAAAGGGTATAGCTTGTCGTTGTAACCATGCATGCATAAAGTGAATGTTGTTGTATCATTGACACCCCGATTAAAAGGGTATCATTAACACCCCTATTTAAAGGGTATCATTATATCATTGACACCCCGATTAAAAGGGAATCATTAATTTTTTGCGCACGGTTAATTGACCGAAAGACTTGGGAGTCAATGCTTTGTTCAACAATTGATTGCCACTTAATTTATAGAAAAAGCAGGGCTAATTGAAGATGTGGGGAAATGAGACCAGATCAAGACAATTAATAGCGGCTATGTTGCTAACTGAAGATAGTGATCGGTTTTCTCCATTACAAAAAATGGAACGATACATGGCATATTATATACAGATGAGAAAAACTTGCATATTAACAGTGTGTAATAGAAGAAGGTGCTTCTGTGAAGAAAAATTCATACATATCTACAGTCATTTTATTAATGAATCGTGTACTTGAGGTCTCTATACATGGTTAATAGTTTATAAGCAATGTATGTTTTGTACAAATATCCAAACACAGGTTTCTCTCAAAATTCGTGTTAGACTCACTCGTGCCTTGATCAACTGAACGTCTCAACCAGTTCAAAATCTGTTTGTATCGACTTAATTTGTATATATTTGTATTTTGAATTCAATTGCATTCTTATTTTATAAATGCATGTTATCATATTAATTAATTTATGTGTATTTATGGCAAGAAAATTAACATGGAAGTTTGTCATGATATTAATTATAAAAATCTTAAAAAAACTATATATACACAAATTAAATAACACAAAACGAACAAGCAACATAAACAAGCAAAAGATATATAGATGGAAATTAATATCATACATATGCACGCATAAGAACCAGTCCAAATTAAAACAAGCAAAATAACCAACCATACAAGCTTTCGACACGGTCGACTGGTGCTTCCTGGTAAATTTACTAATCGAGTGCGGCTTTGCACCAAGATGGATTGCTGCAGTGTTGAACATCCTAAACTCATCCTCTTCAGCTATCCGATACAATGGCTTGTTAACTAGTTACTTCCAACACAAACGTGGGCTTCGACAGGGAGACCCACTCTCCCCTCTTCTCTTCATCCTAGTGGCCGATTCACTACAATGGTTTATTCAGAACTCAACAACAACAATGCATCATCTTATGATTCTCCAACCCCAAGCCATACAATATGCAGACAACACGGTAATATTTGTTGAGCCACATCCCACCACCCTAAAGGTACTCTCCCTGATTTTAAAGAACTGTGAACAAATCACAGGATTAAAATAAACAGGAACAAGAGCATTTTTGTACCTTTGGGGATTCCTGACCACCTCATGGCCACGATTCAGAGCTTAATCGGATGTCAACCATCTGAGCTCCCAATGAAATATCTTGGCTTGCCACTAACAAAGAGAAGGCCATATATGCTGCAATTTCAACCACTCGTAAACGCAGTACGAAAGAGATTGGTAGGTTGGAAGGCAAACCTACTCTCGTATGGTGGACGAGTAACGCTGATCAACTCGGTTCTTTCTGCATTACCTCTCCATTACATGTAGGTTTTCCAAATTCCAAAAAGGGATAATCAAGCAAATTGACTCTGTGCGAAGGTGTTTCTTATGGAAAGGCAATGAGGTTTGTAAGGGAATAAATTGTTTAGTAAATTGGAAAACTGTTTGTTCATTAAAAAATAACAGAGGTATGGGGTTCTTGGATTTGGTAACCCAAAATGAAGCTTTGCTTGCAAAATGGATCTGGAAATTGGAAAAAAATAGAGATGGTCAGTGGGCACAAACACTTGATATCCTCTATGACATAACTTCAGCATCCCAATTGACCTCGCCGAGCCTACCATTCTTCTTGAGTTCACTCTCATCAATCACACCATTCATAAGATTTGTGTATTATAAAAGTAACCATGTACAGTAAAAAAATGTTATATACACAGTTTCTACAAGGTATCTGTGTATTATTTTAGAAACCATACACGGTTTGTTATTTAGAATCGTGCAGTTTTGTTTTAAAAAGAAATTCGATTCATAATGGGTTAACATAATGGGTTATATACACCTTTCCAGTTTGATGAACTGTTCAACTCATGTAAACTTCCTCTAAACTGTGTTGCTATAGAGGTGCTTAAAAACTAAATTTTAAGTCCAAAATATATAAATTTCGGATGTACTTTATATTTTTTGAATTCTTGTTGTACCTTTTTTTGTGGATCACCAATAAACTCGAAATAGAGTTAAGTTACCGAGGCAAAAGTTATGTCATCTGTGTTACTGTGTAGATGAAAATATTTATAATTGAACATCAATTCATGCTTTGTAATTATTATGTTATTAATTACCATCCAAACTTAGATTAACACCTTATAATTATTATGTTATTAATTATTGGGTTACATATAGTGTCTTTGCTATTTTAACATGGCATAATAGTACTTGATGATCAATTGAAACAATTTATTTTTACCAATTTTTGATGATCAATTGATGAACAGTATGGCAGATGTAGAAAAGGGGCCTCAAAGCTAAAATAAACTAACAAAGAAGAATTGACATTAAGAGCTAGAGTAAAAACACATGGGATTGACAAATGAAAGAATATACTTCAAGATGCAGAGTTCAGCACAGCCATTCAATTGACAGCTCTCTTCCATGTTGTTATTAACATAACTAATGCTTTCAATAAGCTGTAACTTTGTAATAGTACAGATCAATTAAGTAAAGCACTAGGCACATCTTGATTTTATTCCATCAGATCTCTCTAATTTATGTCCGAAAACTTTATTGCTAGAATAAATGGCGTAATATTAGTATGATAAAAGAGTGGTGCGACTGTATCAAGGAAAAGGGTGAAAAATTAAGGTTTTCTTCTTCTGGTGCTGATGCTGCCGTTTTTTTCTATCTTATTTTACATGGCCTTTAAATATAATTTATCTATTATGATAAAAATAAAGTTCATTTTTTAGTATTATATTCTGATTTTCAAAATGAAAAAATTAATCCACTTATATATCCGAATCATTCTCTTTGCACTTTTCTATAACAAAAAGTTGTTTTGCTTATAGTTTGTTTTCACTTTGGTAGATTAAGTAATTAGGTAATATAAGACAAATTTTGATGTTAAAGTAATAAAATATCTTATAATTTGAAAAAAAAAAGTAGACGTGCATAATATAGGCTACCAGAAATAATTTTGATGTTCGTACATACGAACTTTAATTTTGTATAATCCGAATATCAATTTTGCACAAATTTAAATTTATACATGATTTATGCATGATTAATATATATGTAAAATTCACATATAATCTGTTTTGTCATGTTACAATTTGCACATGCAGCATATAAAGCAAACCAGTTATTGGCAATAAAAACATTTCTCTTATCTTATTGAGGAAGTTGATGTCACTATTTCTTGATTACATCAAATGCACTATCTATCTCATAATTAGTTAAATAATCAATCCATCCGACCTATTAATTTGATAAAATATATAATTGGGATATAAAATAGTTAATTCAAACTGTATAATAAAAAATAATTTGGATTGTGATTTGATAATATGTCTTTTGCATAAGACATAGATTATAATAAATCATATATGCTATCATAAAAAATAATGTAAAAAGGAACTAATTGATTTGCAATTGGAATGAATTAATTTTGAATCTAGACAAAAAAATCCAAGCCGATTACACTTTACACCCGAGTTAATATCCTCTGTAATTCGCAAAATCAAATTTCAGAAAATAAAAAACCCTGTTTTCTTGGAAGGGTTTAATGACTTTTTCATCTTCTCTCGAATGGTATTATATCATTGAAACCCTAGCTGACTGGAAAACTGAGTTTTCTTATCTCAAATATTTTAATTATGATTCTTAATATGTTATTTATGTTAGTCAGATTCGGATCTAACTCTCTCTTCCTATTTGACGCAAAGCGGTCCCGTTACGATATTGCCCGTTAAGTTCACGTAGCAGTTTAGTAGTAAAGAGAAGAGTAAAGAGTCACAAACAAAACAAAACAACAAACACTCAAACTTTTCTATTAATCTTCACTGCCTTACAACTTTCATATTCCAATCTATTTATAGCCTACACGTTACTTAACCCTTAAGAGAAAATTTAAATGCTAATTAATTAAAAAAACCCAAAACCCAAAATAATTAAATACTAATTTTAGTAAACCAACAAAAGTTTTTATTCTCTTCAGAACCCATGCGTGCATGGTCAAAATTATTTAATACTTATTAGTGTCGGCTTTTTAATAAATAGTCGACACTAATGTTTTTTTTTTTAAATAAATTTCAAAAATTCACTATAAATCATAGAAAATTCTAAAAATGAAAATTTTTATTTTGGAATGCTCATATATTTTTGCTGAACTATATATAAAACAAAGATATCAAATAATTCATCATAATTTACAAATAACACTCACTAAATAAAATATCATCCAAATTGCTCATTTATTGTTATCATACAAACTGTAAAACAGAAAATATATAAAAGACCCTAAATAAAATATCATACAAACCCTAAAACAGAAAATACATAAAAGATACATAAAAGACCCTAAAAACTCTAAAATTATAAAGACTATACCAAAAGTCCATGAAGGAAGACTCGGATTGCGAATCTGAGCCCGCGAATGGGCGAAACCAATTATGGATTAGTTTCCGATTCAGCTTTGGACTGTGGAGTTCCTGTCAAAATTTTAGCCCGATTCGACGGACGGATCAAAAGTTACGCCCATTTTCGTGAAGCATGCGCAGAACCATATCGAAGAGAAGCGTGAAGCGAAGTGAAGTTCCTGTCACATCTTCTGGTATTCGCCTAGAAGAAGCAGCTAGGTTTGAGAATATTAGATTGGAGAGAAGCGTGCGTTTTTAAATCCTAGGCGTGCGTTTGAAAGAGGTGAGCGGGACTTAAAATGAAATTTTTTTAGCTTTAGTGTCGGCTGTTTATAAATAGGCGACACTAATAACTGAGAATTAGGTACAATGCCTGTGAGCCAGTTGGTTGGGTACACCCTTCCATGTACAGGCACAAGCACCATCATATAGATAATAAACAACATGCTTTGGAAAAGGAACAGATATACTGAAGCCAACAATTTGAAAAATCTTGGATTGACACAATAAATGAAGTCCGTCTGTCACCTACTTTTTTTTTATTAAAGAAACGAAAATTTGACCATGGTTGAAGACAAATAGTAAGCAGCTTAACCTTTGTGTTCCTTGCAGATTCTCTTATTTGAATAACAGAGATGTCAAAAGCTGTTAGACCTTCGTTGTTTTGTAAAGTCAGGTCCAATTCATTGTTCTTCAAAAGAGATAGCATGACATCACAACAAGAATGAGACACTTTTTGCAAGGATAAAAAAATAACTTTTTGTAACGGACTACTCTCATTGTTTAGCTTTTTCTTTTTGCAACGATACTTTTTGCGATAGACGACAGTCATAAATGCAATTTTTCTCTTGCAAAAAGTGTCTACTTTGTTGTAGTGCATCAATATACCCATGTTCAGCCGTCAAATGCAATGGTGTGCTTCCTTTGTTATCCATCGTGTTTGCCATTCTTTTGAATATTTCTTTCCAGATGGGAAGTTTGTTGCTTGAATCTTTAAGCAATTTAAAGATAATGTTGAACTTCTTCGCTTCTATGGCAAAATGTGACTTGGGCGCCATATAAGCGAACCAGAGATTAATTGACAATAAAAACATTTATCTTATTTTATTGAAAAAGTTAATATCACTGTTTCTTGATTACATCAAATACCACTATCTATCACATAATTGGTTAAAATAATCAATCCATGCCACCTATTAATTTGATAATATAGTTGGGAGGTAAAATAGTTAATTCAAACTGTATAATAAAAAGCATTTGGATCTAAAAAAAACAATCTCATGATACGTTAACATCAAAAAGAAAATGATGCAAAAGGAAACTAAATTGATTTGCAATTTGAATTAATTAATTTTGAATCTAAAATAAAAAAACCAAGCCGATTATACTTTACATCCCGAGTTAATATCCTCTAGAATTCACAAAATCAAATTTCTAGAAAACGATAAACCCTTTTTTCTTGGGAGTGTTTAATGGCTTCTTTATTTTCTCTCTGGTTGTTATTATATCATTAAATCCCTAACTATCTCAAAAGTCTAGCTTGCTCAACTCAAATATTTTACTTATGATTCTTAATTTTTTATTTATTTTAATCGGATTCAGATCTAACTCTTTTTTCCTATTGTATATTGATTATATTTTATAGTTAGTAAATAGAGTTTCTAATTTTTAAAACCATGCTTCTGAATCGGTACAAGACAGAGTAGCATATTGAGATATCTTAAGTAATGCATTAGTAAAGAAAATTTGAGTAATAACATTAACATTACATCTAATATAATTATGCAGATATAAAGATATCTAACACTTCAGATATATCTATTATTTCATATATTCAAATATTATAAAATTAATTATAAGTGTTTATATATATATTACTTCATATAAATAATAATTCAATTTTTGTAATACTCAGTTTTCTCTAATATCTCATTTTCGTTCATGCATTAGTTATTTATTAAATATTGTAAAAAGACAACACTGTTACATTTTCTTTATTGGTTTTATTAATAAAATTATGGAGCTATAAATGTTAAGACCAATTAAAATGATAAATTGTTAGTCTTTATTTAAAAGGATCGACAATGTAGTGAAACAACAAAATCATGAACGATACGATTCAATAAGCATGAATTAGTCACATTTATATAATGATGCAAATTTGAAATGCATCTTTTGGCTGAAGTAGAATCTTTGGGCGAAAAAAAAATTTTAGGATGATTCTTATTTGTTAGTACTTTGAACTTTAATATATATTCTATTCAAATTTGGACTCTGTGTTGCACGCCTAATCATTATTATAATACTCTATGAAAATTTGATTAATTTTTAGAAAAAAATTATTAATAATATTTTTTAATGATATTTTAAAAAAATTATCCTTATTAATCCAAATCATATCATGTTTTTTATCACCTTCTCTCTCAATTTAAACTACGTTTTATATTTAATATAACATTTTTCACAAATATACCTTAATGGATAACAAGAGTTTGAAAAGAATGTTGGATGGAGACGTGGAATCCTCTCATTAAAAAAAAATAATAATAATAATTTGTATAATGTGAATTATTGTGAAAGCAAATATATATATATAGGAGGGATCAAGTTACAACAATTTTTGAGTTACAACAAGTTACCACAACTATTTTATACATTTTCAAAGTCCAAATCGTCGATCCAAACCGTTCAACATGATCTCCACAATAAAATGTGCTTCCATATCTTATGTACACATTTATATATATATTGTACTACATAAAATAATAAGAAGACACAGTGATAACAAGCGATTATTAATTAAGTCAAAGCATTACTTAACTGAAAATTTTATCTTTAAAATACCAGTGCACGGTCCCGGCAGGTTTATTAATTTTAATTACTTTGCCAAACTTAGGATATAAAATTGATTTTTTGAAGAACAAAACTTAGTTAGGATACGGTACATATGGCTATCTCGAAATAACAAAAAAAAGAAAAAAAAAAAAAAAGGGTAGCCCCTTGCGATCCAAATCAGAAAGCAAAATCAAAGAGTATATCATAATCACTGTTTGTAACGATGAATTAGTGCAATAGCAATATATAGTTTGTTTTTAACATTACAAGATAAATTATATCCAAAAAGAAATATATCATAACATTGTCAATCTATTATAGTAGCACTTACAAGTATGTACACGCGTTATTTACTAAGTAGTTTTAATTAGGAATTGCTATAGTGATTTGTAAATACTTTCTGATCTTTTAATATATTCGTTGCCGACAATTGTCAACAACCTTTAAAAAGTATATACACATCTTAATAATTTGTTTGCATCACAATAATTTGTTGCATCGGGCCCGTGATAATCTAACGTTCAAATAGTTATTCATTATATTCCAAATAAATTTAATATGAAGACTCGTAGAAGGAGGCTTGTTTTATCGTCATCGACTTAAAAATTTGATATGAAAAAAAAACTAATTATAAGGACATTTATCATTCTAGATAAAATTTGAAGTTTTCAAATTTGAACTTCTAATATTTTGATGAAGTAAGGTACTTCCCATAATGTGTTCAATGTAGCTAGAATCTGAGTCAGGAATGAGTGAAGTACTAACAGTTCAAATGGAGGGAGTGTAAATAGTCAGATATGAGTCAGATAGTGTTCAAACCGTATACTTATTTATTATAATTTTTTAAAGACGGATATGGATACAGATACGGATATGGATTAAATATTAGACGGATGTGAATATGGATACAAATATATTTCAGATAATTAAAGCAAAAACATGTTTACTGTAAAGAAAAAAAGAAAAAAAGGAGAACAAATCTTATTCCGATGTAACTCTTATAAGGTTATATGTCAGATTAAATTACTGTGATTAGTGATGCAATAGAAAAAAGCTTTGGCATTCTTTTCAGATAATTAATTAAGGTGCATAAAACAAAGACTAAGCCTATTTCAAACTTCGCATGTCTACTTTACTGATCAATAGTTCTGAACCACCGGAATCCTGACAATGTTAGTCCCACTGGGGAATCGTACATAAAAGAGAAGTATTTAAATACTGACAAGTTTCTAACTCTTAAAATGCGGAATTTACATGAAAGAGAATTTTCTTCAAAATATCATTCTATTTACGATGAGTGCGTATCCTCCGGAATATCCCATATTTAATTTGCGTGACTTTTAGGAAAATCTCAACTGTTCAAATATGTTCTGCACAAATCTCAAAGCTCAAATAATACTAGACACGTTGGTCATGCAAAATATGAGATATCTCATAGGATGCAAATTCATTTAGCATGCGGTTGGGATTTTACAACTGGTCCCATTCGGATATCCGATTTGAGTAATGTCTAACATACATATAATTATCCGGATCCGTATCTGTATCTGTATCTGGTTTCATATTCTACAACCGTATCCTTTCAATAGTTATCAAGATCTGAATCCATATCCAATAATATGATATTATCTGCCGAAATGTTTTTAATTACCCCCCATATTTTCAAATTTCAATTATTACCACCCACGCACTTTGAGGACGCGCATTAAATTTTTTTTTGGTGTGCATCTTGGCAAGCGCACCAATTTTTTTTTTAGTTATGTTACATTACGTTATATTATATATGTTTTGTTCGGCTCTGTGTATAATTTGTAGTATAAAACATAGATCAGATTGTACGTATAATTTGTAGTAATTTGCACACCAACTTAGTACAAAATGCTGCTTATATTGTGCGTATAATTTGTTGTAGTAATTGTTAGTTCAAATTTAATACAAAATTTTATTTATGAAACAATTGCATTTTATTTTCTACAATTTCACCATCAAATTTGATATGTACAAATAATTCTAAGCACCACAAAACAAAATAGAATATAACAGAAAAATAATTAGTTCAAAAATTACAAACATAACTGAACTGAAGTGATCTAAAAAAAATTATATAATTTGGTGTACTCCTCCAAGATGCACACCAAAAAATAATTTGGTGCTCTTTCCTAGCTGGTGCGTCGAAAAATAATAATTTTGACCATAAAGAAAAACACACGACGTGCATATACAACTTTTTTTTTTGTTAAAAATATAACCCAAAATAAAACATTTGGGTTTCTATTGAGTGAATACCCGTGCATACAACTTTTTCGTTCAAAAACACATGAATGGCAAATGAAAAATTGTGTTTGTTGCATATCAAATGCATGCTTAAGTTAGCTTATATATATAAAGTGTAATGGATATAACATAATATTTGTTAAGAATGTTTATAAATAAATATTATTAAAATATAGCTGACATATATAATACGCATTAGAAAACAAATATTAGTTTTTACTTAATTATAAATATTAGAGGATAATCAATATGAAAAATGAGATTTAAAATTTTATCAACAACACAAATCTATAATTTGTCTTTTTTTTTTTAAGTTACATAGTTTTAATAAATACTTAATTATATTTTTCCTAGTTTAATTAAGTAGGCTTAGTTCAACATATAATTAACATTATTTACTAAGAGATAAGTATATTACAAAAGAGTTCAACACATATCCAAAATGGTTTTAATAGATGATGGTATTACAAAAATAAGAATTTGTTTTCTTTGAATTTTCAAAAATGAGTTTATTTTTTCTTAAATTATAGTGATTATTTAATGTCGAGTGCATTTTTGAATAGTAGATCGAGTGCATATATATTACACAATGTTATTGAAATTTAATGAATAACTTTGAAAAACTGAAATTCAACATATGAGAGTCAGTTAGACCTTATCAATGTATGATTAATAATCACTTGAGAATTCATAGTCACATCCAAGTTTCTAAACATAATAACTGGTTAGTTTGGAAAAAAAATGAAATTAAAATCTTTAGACGTGGCAGAAGACAGCCAAACATAATGGTAGAGAAAATTCTAAATCGAGGCACAACTTTGGAACAAATATTATTAGTCTCTCTATTTGTAATATTGCTGGGTCTTCTTACTGGGCTTCTCATGTAATCTTGCTAGTTAATGTGGTGTTATGTACTTTAGGGCTATGTACTGTGAGAGAGCAACTAATTGAACGATATAATTCATTTATTTTATGCAATATATACATCTGGTAGCAATTTATCTCTATATCAAATGTAATGAAACAATACTAAAATTATTGAAGTTGTAATATGTACAATGAGGAGGGTTCCAATACCTAATATTTTTCATACCTCGTCATATCTCATATTTTACACAAAATAAATTTTGATTAATTGATACCAAAATGGCTACCCAATATATAATGTGATTTTATTCTGTCATGAATATTTAAGAATTAAGTATGATTTAGTTGATGAAGCTTTATAACTATACTAAACTAGTGCACATTAATATTTGCATATTTGATAGGATACATTACCATTGCATTTTTTTTGAAATAATGTTTATGTTTAGATCATGAGATAAATGTTTATGTACTACTTGATTGATTTCATCTTCGTTAGTTGTTCTTGGAATTCTATTATTGTTGTAATGTTATTATAATTATGCTTGGTGCTAGTCTGGTTTAGTTGGTTGGGTCTTAGAATAACTCGACTGGAACTGAACACCGCACTGAGAGATTTTCAGTCTCTCACATTTCCACTTCGGTGGGTTCCAGATTCAAGACACAAAAATGAGATGCCGAACTAGAAGATTGCGTGACATGCCACAAGGATGAGTATTTGATTCACTTTAAATAAATCGGTTATGGTATTTCGATTGTATTTTATTGTACCGTAACAAGTTTATTTTCAATTTGTTTGTTACATGTAAATCTCGAAACTTAAAAGAAAAGTTTATTCATGTTTTGTGGCTCTTGTCTTTGTCATTGGTGATGTATGTAATATATATTGTGTATGATTATGGAATCGCCTTGCGTTAATGAGCGTGGCGGGTTGTCTGCCCTGTTGTCGGGGTGTGACAGGTAACAGATATGAAATAGTCTTTACCCTGTACCCTTACCCATTTAGCTAATGAAAAAAAAAATCCTTACCGATATCCATACCCAATAAGCTAACGAAAAAAAAAATCTTACCCATACCCGCCTTATCGAATACGGTATAGGTCGGGTAAACGGCTAAAGGATATCATTGACACCCCTAAGGGGGAGTGTTGAAGAATAAAATTAAATTAGAGGGTTAAATTGTAAATTGTAAAAGCTATAGTGCATTTAATGCTTTAGTAGGATATTACCGTTGGTTCAAACGGTAAATTAAACTCCAAGAATATAAGTACTGCCTCCAGGCAGATTGCAAAATATAACAAAATCAATATACAAAAATTATTCTCCTCAGCCTTGCATCTCTTTACAAAAACAACTGCACACAAATCTCAAATAACGGAAATCTAAGCACGCTACAAGAAAATCATATATGTGTAGGCAAATGAAAAAAAAAATTTGTCTTGTAAAATAAAAAAAAAAACCTAGTGATGCAGCATATGAACTGCTTCAGTGCTCCACAGTTTCTCAAATTATTCACAACAAGCTGTTTCTTGCAATTTTAAAACATTCAATGATCTAAAAAATCTAAATTAGTGCAAACACATGCACGAAGATAAATAAGGCAAAAGTGGGCCCATAAATTTTATAAATGAAATAGAAAATATCTTGAGCTGCTCTAATGGGGTTGGGCTTTGCACTATCCGGAAAGCATCTCAGTAGTCTTACTTCCGAGATGTACCCATTATAATGTTGCAGGATACCGAATGGATTGTCGAAGAAAAACAAGTAGTATGAAAACACAATTACTAAAATGTAAGAATAGCCAATAGGAGCTAGCACCACTGTTAGACCTATTGCCAGTGCCATGACCATGCACTTTGCAGCAATGGTAAATATGTTCATAGACATAGCAATGTTCCTTTCCATCCTATCAATATTTTCATCACTGGAGCTGTATATAAGCACCATAATAGACAAGAAGGATAAAGAAAATGCAGAGTAAGTCTGCTATGACAAATGCTTTGAAATTATATGTTCTTCCTAGAGTTGGTGTACCAGTATCTGGATTTGTACCTCCAGGCAGAGTAAAAGCTGCGGCAAATGTCACTGTTGCAATAAGCACAGAACCCAGGCCCACTATTTGGGCTTTGGTCATCGTACTCTTTGAGTGCTTTTTAGCACCCCTTGTGTCCGTTATCAATGCATTCGTTGTTGAAATGTGGTCCTGAGTGGTGCTTGTAATCAACCTTCTTGGTTGTAGTTGGTCTATAATGCTAATACTTGACTCCGTGTTTGACATTTGGCCTTTAGTGTAGTACTGAAACCAACCTGTACTGAAACGAGCTGCTCTATTTCGAACATAAATTTCACCCAAGATGTCCCTACTCTGTAATGCACAGAAAAGTAACTTGTTAGAAAAGGAAAAAGAATATATTAGTTGGAAGTACAAAACAAATTACAAAACAACACAATTAGCACTATAATTGCAGATAAGCCCTACAAGAGACCACTTTACAAATGGGCAGTGTTAAACATTTGGGTAATGAAAGGCGGCACCTACTATATTGTCATCAATTATTTCAAATGAATGTGTTTTGATGTTTTATATTCTTTTCTTTTTGCTCTCAAAGACAACAGATATGTGGTTTGATCTTGCTAACAACTATCATCAACGACAAATATTTATCTTCTGATAAAGTTTTCTTTTTCCTTTTCATTTGTAACTGGTCTCTCTCTCTCTCTCTCTCTCATGCATGTATACACATGCACCAGTTAAATATACAATGCCTGTGAGCCGGTTGGTTGGGTACACTCTTCCATGTACAGGCACAAGCACCATCATATAGATAATAAACAACATGCTTTGGAAAAGGAACAGATATAGTGAAGCCAACAATGTAACATCCCAAATTTTGAATATTTGAAAATTTTATTTGTTGAGTTAATTACTAGTAAACGTTATGTTGAGTTAATTATAGTATCTTGTAAAAATCTATTTGTTAAAGTGCATTAATTGGAAAATGGGATCTCTCCATGAGAAAGATATTGATCTTACTCCCCAACTGCTACATTGTATTAGAACAACAGGTTATGGCGATTCTGGCGATTTCTCTCTAACGTCGCTGGCGCATTCTTTTTCTAGCATTGCTGGCGATTTCTTTTGGCACGATTTTTCCGCTCCAACTTCAAGTGACTCATTTTTTTTTCTTTTGTGATTTTACTTCTAGCATAGCAACTTCTCTCTGTTAGGTGTGATTTTTTTATGGCATGCGTGTAGACGCAATTTCTCCTGAAGATCTCTTCTAACAAACGTGTAGTCTCTTCAGGTGACTCCTATTTTGTAATTTCTACTGGTGGCTTTGCTTATGGCTATTTTGTTCCTTTATTTTGGTGTAAGCTGCTCTGTACTGTGCATTAACTTCGGGTTGTACAGATAGATGGAGAAAGTCGTGATCATGATTGTCTGTAGGCTCATGATCCGGAGTTGAGTTTCATTTGATCTCGTTCATGTGCTTTGTTTGAGATAAGGGCAGTAATACAGCGGATAGTTGTGCTTGCGCTTAAATCTACACAGGTAATGTAAAGGATACAGTTGTTGTATAATGACATTAAACTTGAAGGAACGAGAATCTACGTAAGGACTTAAAATTATATGAAAGGGGAGTGCACTGAGTCAGTGAATAAGACAAGTGTTGAGTAAAGCACATGGAGTAACACCAATTCTCTAGTGGTTTCATGGTTGGTAACTTATGTGTCTCAAATCATAGTTTGGATGGTGGAGTCAATTTCCAGTGCAGTTGATGTCTGGAAGACATTGGCTGGGATGGTGGAGCTGGGATTGTGATGATGATGATGGAAGTGAGGGAGAAGATGAATGCTACCACACAGAGGGAGAAAACAGTACTCCAATATACATCGGAACTACGTTGCTTATGGGTGAACTTAGATCACTATGATACATTGTTATTGCAGAATCCAACAAATGTTCTCCTTCGGAAGCAGTACCTTGAGTGCAAGCTTGTGGCATGTTTTCTTAAGGGCCTAAACCAACAGTTTGAGGGGAGGAGGGCAGCAATGTGCCATCTGCCATCTCTCCCATCCCTGGTTGAGGCTGTGGCATGATGGAACAAGAGGAGATCAGACAAAAGGTGATGACAAGCATTTTAGAATACACAGCATTTGTTGTCCACATAAGTGATGACAAAAGGTGATGACAGGCATAGATGGAACAAGAGGAGACTCATTTGTTGTCCGCACAACATTTTAGTTCCCGATGCTCTCTATTAGGGTTTTTGTTTCACACACCACTTTCTTTCCCAGTGGGATCCATTTTTTTTCTAAACTCGGTTAGAGTTTTCATGAATAGAGAGAATTTGAAGTTGGTTGTCTAGACGAGGCGTGGAAGACTCAAATCAAAGGATTTTCTCCTCCTTTGTTTTGAGTCTTTCTGTGTTTAGTATTTGTCTTTGTCATTGGAATGAAGGATTCGGAGGTCAGCTCAGATGCGAGGTAAGAGACCAAGAGGAAGTGGAGAAAAGCTCAAAATGAAGTGTTTCTTATAAGACAAAATTAGAAGTCTCTCTTTGAGTCGGAGGATTCGAAGTCTCTCTACCCATGATCTGTCCTTGTAATCTTTAATTTATGTATTAGTTCTTTTAAGTTTTTATTTATCTTGAGTTTGACATGTGTTAATCACCTAAATTTTGGGTTAGGCTTGCAAAGAAAAGAAAAATAAAATGTATGGAAATGAGTATTGGCACAGTACCTTGAATTGACAGCGACCTAGCTAAATGTAAAAATGTGTATCATGCATAATATTGGCCTTGTCCAATGTTTTGCTACCTATGTTTGTTGCATGATTTGAATTTACTTTTTAAATTGTGATAGGAAGTAAATATAGGCATGATAAAACAATTTTGGATCACCCTGTCCGAAAGCAGAACCTGACATGGGCACTGTATATAAGATTAGAATGTCATATTTTGTTTTCTTTAGATTTGAATTTTTATAGGTTATTGTATTTTATTTTATTTTCTTTTTGTGGATTGAGTTAGTGGCTACTCAATCTGGGGCAGTAATCACATACGAAAAGTTAGGATTTTGGTTTTTTTACATTTTTTTTAACATGTTTTATCTGAAATAAGTTTCAAAGAAATGAGTCACAAACTGAACTTGAACAAGTAAAACATGTTTAAATCCAATATGTGTGTTTGTGTACTTTCTCAAAATTGTACTTTCTCAATACAGTGCTATTGGCAATACCAGTGTGGGTGTTAGATAAACTTGGTGAACTTAAGAGCACTCTAGTTCTACTCTATTAATTTATATTAATTACTATAAATAAAAAAATTTAGATCTCCTTTGGAGATTTTTTTATTATTATAAATTGATAAAAAAAAATGAGGTACAGAACTAGAATGATTACTACAAAATTTAGATACGTAAACGACCGAAATTGCTGAATCCAGTCAAAACTTTGGACCGAAACCTCCGAATCCCCTGCGAATAGAACTTTGGACCGAAACCTCCGGTTCAAAATATTTTTTTTGTTAACCAACATACTTCAATCTCTCGAATCTTTGGACCAAAACCTCCGAATCTAGTCAAAACTTTGGACCGAAACCCCCGAATCTAGCTCAAAATATTTTTTTTTTTTTTGTTAACCAACGTACTTCAATCTCTCCACAAAAAAAAATAAAAAAATAAAAATAATTGGACTGGATCCGGTAGTTCTGGCCTTTCTACCTATCTAAATTTGTAAGTAATAATTCTAGTTCCTTTTAATTGATTTCAAATATTTTCTTATTATAAAAAATTCTCTCTCCTTTGCATCTACAATTCTCCTTTTCTAAAAACTTCATCAGTCAAGTCAACAAATTAAATGTCCCCTTAATTCATCACACTTTGTTAAATTAATCTCTCCTCTTTATTGTCTCTATATGCCAAGATAATATCGCATTTACAACAATAATAAAACACTCAAATTGAATGTGTATAGAGCACTCTAGTAGTGCCTCAAGATAGCAAGATAACAAAGCATTTTAGAACTATAATAAAACACTCCAATTGAATGTGTTTGGAGCACTCTAGCAGTATGTATCTTTTTGGAAAGATAATAAGACATTTGAGGCACTACTAGAGTGGGTGTGTGTGCACCCATAGCACCCACGCACATTAAAATGCGCACACACACAAACACGCAAACACACATGCGCACCCACAGCACGCACGCGCGCGCACACACACACACAAAACACGCACACACACGCATGCAAACACAGATACACACACGCACACATACACACATGCACACACACGCGCACACACACACGCAAACACACACACACGCACGCACGCACACACGTACACACCCACGTAGCCACACCCGCACACACACACACATACCGACACCCACACGCGCGCACACACACACACACGCACACACACCCATGCATTCACACACGCACCCAAACCCGCACACACACACGCAAGATAATAGGGCATTTCCAACCCTAATAAAACTCTCCAATTGAAAGTGTTTGAAGCACTCTAGTAGTGTCTCTATTTGGAAAGATTATAGGACATTTACAACCCTAATAAAACACTCCAATTGCATGTGTTTGGAGCACTCTAGTAGTGTCTCCTGAAAGCAAGATATTAGAGCATTTACAACCCTAATAAAACACTCCAATTTAAGGTGCTTGGAGCGCTCTAGTAGTGTCTTTATATGGCTAGATAATAACTCATTTACAACTCTAATACTAAAATTCAATTGAAGGTGTTTGGTGCACTCTAGTAGTGTCTCCATATGGCTAGATAGAAGGGCATTTACAACTCTAATACAACACTAAAATGAAGGTGTTTAGTGCACTCTAATTGTGTCCCTAAATGTCATGATAACAGGGCATTTGGAACCCTAATAAAACACTCAAATTGAAGGTGTTTTCGAGCACCCTCATAGTGTCTCTATATGCCAAGATAATATGACATTTACAACCATAATAAAACACTCTAATTGAAAGTGCATGGAGCACTATAGTAGTGCCTCCAGATAGCAAGATAACAGGGTATTTAGAACTCTAATAAAACACTCCAATTGAATGTGTTTGGAGCACTCTAGTAGTGTGTGTCTTTTTGGAAAGATAATAGGACATTTGAAACCCTAATATAACACTCTAATTAAAGGTGTTTGGACAACACTTGTAGCTCAATCATTAGGAGCCCTTGCACGCGCACGGGCACACCCACACACACACGCGCGCACACCAGCACACACGCACCCACACACACACACAAACACACACACAACCAAACAAACAGGCACACACATGCACCCACCCACCCACACACACCCACAAACACACGCAAACAAACATGTGCACCCACACGCGCACACACACACACGCACGCAAACACAAATGCACACACACACCTACACCCATGCACACACACACACACACATACATACACACGCATGCAAACACACACACGCACACACACACCCCACACACATGCACACGAACACACGCACACATAACCCCACACATGCACGCACACAAACCTACCCACACACACGCACTCATCCACATGCACACACACCCACACACACGCACACAAGCACCCACACACGCACTCACACACACACGCACGCAAACACAAATGCACACACACACCTACACCCACGCACACCCACCCACACACACATACATACACACGCATGCAAACACACACACACGCACACACCACACACACATGCACACGAACACACGCACACATAACCCCACACATGCACGCACACACGCACGCACACACACCTACCCACACACACACGCACGCATCCACATGCACCCACACACCCACACGCACACAAGCACCCACACACGCACTCACAAACGCACACACACACGCACGCACCCTCACACACACACATACACACACACGCACACACGCCCACACACACTCACCCACTCACTCACAACCACACACACTCACACACACACACACACACACATATGCACACTCCCACACACACATGCACGCACGCACACACACGCACGCACACACACGCACGCACGCACACACGCACACACACACGCACCCACACACGCATTGACACACGCACCCACACAGCATAGCCCCCCCCCCCACACACACATGCAAGATAATAAGGCATTTCCAACCCAAATAAAACTCTCCAATTGAAAGTGTTTGAAGTACTCTAGTAGTGTCTCTATATGGCATGATAATATGGCACATAGAACCCTAATACAACACTCTACTCTAACTGAAGGTGTTTGAAGCACTCTAGTAGTGTCTATGGAAAGATTATAGGGCATTTACAATCCTAATAAAACACTCCAATTGCATGTGTTTGGAGCACTCTAGTAGTGTCTCCTGAAAGCAAGATATTAGAGCATTTATAACCCTAATAAAACACTCCAATTTAAGGTGCTTGGAGCGCTCTAGTAGTGTCTTTATATGGCTAGATAATAACTCATTTACAACTCTAATACTAAAATCCAATTGAAGGTGTTTGGTGCACTCTAGTAGTGTCTCCATATGGCTAGATAGAAGGGCATTTACAACTCTAATACAACACTAAAATGAAGATGTTTCGTGCACTCTAGTTGTGTCCCTAAATGTTATGATAACAGGGCATTTGGAATACTAATAAAACATTCCAATTGAAGGTGTTTTGGAGCACCCTCATAATGTCTCTATATGGCAAGATAATATGGCATTTACAACCATAGGTGTATGAAGCACTCTAGTAGTGCCTCTAGATAGCAATATAATAAGGCACTTAGAACTCTAATAAAACACTCTAATTGAATGTGTTTGGAGCACTCTAGTAGTGTGTGTCTTTTTGAAAAGATAATAGGACAATTGAAATCCTAATATAACACTCTAATTAAAGGTGTTTGAAGCACATTTGTAGTTCAATCATTCAAAGCGCGCGCACGCGCACACACACACACAGCACACACACACACCCAAGCAGACAAACACGCACACATCCGCACACACAGACACACACCCGCACACAGGCACACACACACCTACACATGCACACCCACACAGACAGACACGCACACACACACACACCCGCACACACAGACACACACCGGCACACACGCACACACACGCCCATACCCACACGCACACACGAATATAGACACACCCACACAAACCTACACACACCGGCGCACACAGACACACACACACTCACACATACACACGTAGACACACACACACGCACGCATGCACCCGCACACACACAGACACACGCACACACCCCGCCACACACACACATGCACATACACACACGGACGCACTCGCCCACACACCCACACACCCACACGCACACCCGCACACATGCACACACACACGTGCGCACACACATCCACACACCCACGCGGACACATGCACACGCACACCCACCCACCCACACACGCGCGCGCACGCACACCGGCACACACCCACGCACACACACACACACACAAACACACCCCCGGACACACACCCACACGAACACGCACACACACGCACGCGCACACACACACCAACACATGCGCACACCAGGACACACTCACACACACACGCACACACGAACACGCACGCACACAACCACGCAGACACACACGCACACCCGCACACACACAGGCACAACCGCACACGCACACACACACACACACATGCACGCAAAGACACACACACGCACACACGCACACACATAAACAAGCACACCCACGCACGCAAACACACAAGCACACACATGCACACACACACATACAGACACACATATGCACACACCCATGCAAACACCCATGCACACACACAAACACCCGCACACACACACACACTCACCCACACACACTCACCCAAGCACTCACACACACATCCATATGCATAGACACACCCACATGCGCACACACACACACGCACATACACACCCATGCGGACACACACACACATGCACACCCACACACACTCACACACCCGAACGCACACACACACACACACAAACACCCGCACGCGCACACACACACACCCGCACACACTCACCCACGCACTCACACACACACATACACACCCATAGACACACCCACATGCGCACACACACACACATGCACACACACCCGCACGCACACACACATGCACACACCCACGCGGAGACACACGCACATGCACACCCACCCACCCACACACACACACACACAAACACACCCCCGCACACACACACATACACGCACACACACACACATGCACCCACACACACAAACACACACACGCACACACGCACGCACACACACCCACACACACGCACACCAGCACACGCACACACCCACATGCACACACATGCACGCACACACACGCACGCATGCACACACCCACACACACACACCCGTAAACACACAGACATGCACACCCGCGCACGCACACACATGCACACCCGCGCACACACCCACGCACACCCACCCACACACACACGAACATGCACACCCGCGCACACATACACACACACCCGCACACGCACACCCACAGACACGCACACCCACACACATACCCACGGACACGCACACCCACACACACATACCCACGGACAAGCACACCCACCAACACAGGCACACACCCATGCATTCACACACGCGCACGAACACCCGCACACACCCACACACGCCCACACCAGCACACACGCACACACCCACAGGCACACACATGCACGCACACACACGCACGCATGCACACACCCACGCAGACATGCACACACCCACACACGCACACCCGTAAACACACAGACATGCACACCCGCGCACGCACACACATCCACACCCGCGCACACACAGACGCACACACACACACACACACACACACGAACATGCACACCCGCGCACACACACACGCACACCCGCACACGCACACCCACAGACACGCACACCCACACACATACCCACAGACACGCACACCCACACACACATACCCACGGACAAGAACACCCACCCACACAGGCACACACCCATGCATTCACACACGCGCACAAACACCCGCACACGCACACACACGCACACAAACACACACGCACACACACGCGCGCGCACACACACACACACACGCAAGATAATAAGGCATTTCCAACCCTAATAAAACTCTCCAATTGAAAGTGTTTGAAGCACTCTTGGAGTGTCTCTATATAGCATGATAATAGGGCACTTGGAACCCAAATACAACACTCTACTCTAATTGAAGGTGTTTGAACCACTCTGGTAGTGTCACTTTATGGAAAGATAATAGGACATTTGAAATCCTAATATAACACTCTAATTAAAGGTGTTTGGAACACATTTGTAGTTCAATCATTCGGAGGGCGCGCACCCACAGCACACACGCACCTACACACGCACACCCACGCAGACAGACATGCACACACCCGCACACCCGCACACACATAAACAAGCACACCCACGCACGCAAACACACATGCACACACACACGCACACACATGCACACACACACATACACACACACATATGCACACGCCCATGCAAACACCCATGCACACACACACAAACACCCGCACACACACACACACGCACACACACACACACTCACCCAAGCACTCACACACACATCCATATGCATAGACACACCCACATGCGCACACACACACACACACATGCACACCCACCAGCACGCACAGACACGTGCACACACCCACGCGGAGACACACGCACATGCACACCCACCCACCCACACACACACACCCACAAACACCCCCCCGCACACACACACATACACACACACACACACACACACAAACACACACACGCACACACACACACACACACGCCCACACCAGCAAACATGCACACACCCACAGGCACACACATGGACGCACACACACGCACGCATGCACACACCCACGCAGACATGCACACACCCACACACGCACACCCGTAAACACACAGACATGCACACCCGTGCACGCACACACATCCACACCCGCGCACACCCACACGCACACACACACACACACACACGAACATGCACACCCGCGCACCCACACACGCACACCCGCACACGCACACCCACACACATACCCACGGACACGCACACCCACACACACATACCCACGGACAAGAACACCCACCCACACAGGCACACACCCATGCATTCACACACGCGCACAAACACCCGCACACACACACACACGCCCACAAACACACACGCACACAAACACACACGCACACACACGCGCGCGCACACACACACACACACGCAAGATAATAAAGCATTTCCAACCCTAATAAAACTCTCCAATTGAAAGTGTTTGAAGCACTCTTGGAGTGTCTCTATATAGCATGATAATAGGGCACTTGGAACCCAAATACAACACTCTACTCTAATTGAAGGTGTTTGAACCACTCTGGTAGTGTCACTTTATGGAAAGATAATAGGACATTTGAAATCCTAATATAACACTCTAATTAAAGGTGTTTGGAACACATTTGTAGTTCAATCATTCGGAGGGCGCGCACCCACAGCACACACGCACCTACACACGCACACCCACGCAGACAGACATGCACAGACACGCACACCTGCACACACAGACCGGCACACACGTGCAAACACACACGCGAGCACACACTGCACACACGCACGCACACACACCCACACGGACACACGCACCCACACACACCCGCACATAAACACGTGCACACCCGCACACACACACACCCACACACCCACACACACACGCACACACGCATGCACAAACACACACACACACATACACACTGCACACACGCACGCACACACACCCACACGGACACACGCACCCACACACACCCGCACATAAACACGTGCACACCCCGCACAGCCACACACCCACACACCCACACACACACGCACACACGCATGAACAAACACACACACACACCCATACACACTGGCGCACACAGACACCCACACATGCACACACACACACGCACACACACATACACACTCACACACACACACATGCACCCGCACTCACACAGACACACGCACACACCCACACACACCCACACACACCCACACACAGACGCACACACACTCACACACACACAGATGCACCCGCACACCAGCACAGACACCCACACCCTCACACACTCACCCACACACTCACACACGCCCACGCCCATGCACACCCACACACCCACACACGCACGCACACACAAGCTCACACCCACGCAGACACACGCACGCACACCCACACCCACATGCACGCCCGCACACCCACACCCACACACCCACACCCACATACATACACGCACACACACACACATGCACGCACACACACACACACGCACACACCTATGCGATCACACACGCACACACACACACACACGTACACACACCCGCACACACGCACACACACACACGCAAGGTAATAGGACATTTCCAACCCTAATAAAACACTCCAATTGAATGTGTTTGGAGCACTCTAGTAGTGTTTTTATATGGCAAGACAATAGGGCATTTACAACCCTAGTACTACAATCCAATGGAAGGAGTTTGGAGTACTCTAGTTGTGTCCATATATGGCAAGATAATAGGCATTCACAACCCTAATACAACACTACAATTGAAGGTGTTTGAAGTACTCCAGTAGTGTCTCTATATGGCAAGATAACAGGGCATTTGCAACCCTTGTACTACAATCCAATTAAAGGTGCATGGAGCACTCTAGTAGTGCATCTAGATAGCAAGATAATAGGGCATTTAGAACTCTAAAAAAACACTCCAATTGAATGTGTTTGGAGCACTCTAGTAGTGTGTCTTTTTAGAAAGATAATAGGACATTTGAAATCCTAAAATAGCAATATAATTAAAGGTGTTTGGAGCACATTTGTAGTTCAATAATTAGGAGTGCGCGCACACACACGCACACGCACGCACACCCACACACACACACACACACACTCAAACACACACACGTCAACACACACACACCCACTCACACACTCCCACACACACACGCAAACCAACATGCATACACACACTGACACGCACACACGCAAACAAGCATGCCCAAGCACGCAAACACACCTGCACACACACACGCACACAGACGCGCACACACACACGCATGTACCCACATGCAAACGCCCACGCATACACCCATGCACACACACACTCACAGCCGCACCCACACACCCACATGCACACCCGCACAGATGCGCACACACACACACACAAACACATAGACACACCCACATGCACACACACACACACACACACACGTACACACACCCACACACACACGCACACATGCACACCCGCAATACACGCACACACACGCACACACACGCACGCATGCACCCACACACGCACACACCCACGCATTCACACACGCACACATACCCACACATGCACACACACGCATACACACGAACGCACGCACCCGCACGCACCCCCCCCACACACACACGCATTCACACCCGCACACACACCCGCACACACACACACACACACACGCAAGATAATTAGGCATTTCCAACCCTAATAAAACTCTCCAATTGAAAGTGTTTGAAGAACTCTTATAATGTCTCTATATGGGATGATAATAGGGCACTTAGAACCCAAATACAACACTCTACTCGAATTGAAGGTGTTTGAAGCACTCTAGTAGTGTCCTATGGAAATATTATAGGGCATTTACAACCCTAATAAAACACTCCAATTGAATGTGTTTGGAGCACTCTAGTAGTGTTTCCTGAAGGTAAGATATTAGGACATTTACAACCCTAATAAAACACTCCAATTTAAGGTGTTTGGAGCGCTCTAGTAGTTTGTCTATATGGCAAGATAGAAGGGCCTTTACAACACTGATACAACACTAAAATGAAGGTGTTTGGTGCACTCTAGTTGTGTCAAATGGCATGTAACAGGGCATTTGGAACCTTAATAAAACACGCCAATTGAAGGTGTTTTGGAGCACCCTCATAGTGTCTCTATGTGCCAAGATAATATGACATTTACAACCATAATAAATCACTCGAATTGAAGGTGTGTGGAGCATGCTAGATAGGAAGATGATAGAGCATTTACAACTCTAATAAAACACTCCAATTGAATGTGTTTGGACCACTCTAGTAGTTTGTGTCTTTTTGGAAAGATAAGAGGACATTTGAAATGCTAATATACCACTCTAATTATAGGTGTTTGGAGCATACTTGTAGTGTCTCTAAAAGGCAAGATGATAGGAATTTTACAACCCTAATAAAACACTCCAATTAAAGGTGTTTGGGGCACTGTAGTAGTATCTCTATTTGGCTCGATAATTGGGCATTTACAACCCTAATACAACAGTACAATTCATGGTGTTTGAAGAACTCCAGTAGTGTCTCTATATGGCAAGATAACAGGGCATTTGCAACCCTAATAAAACACTACAATTGAAGGTGTTTTGGAGCACCCTCATAGTGTCAATATATGGCGAGATAATAAGGCATTTACAACCCTAATACAACACTCGAATTGAAGGTGTATGGAACGATCTAGTAATGTCTTCAGATTGCAAGATAATATGGCATTTACAACGCTAATAAAACACTCCTATTGAATATGTTTGGAGCACTCTAGTAGTGCCTCCAGAGGGAATGATTATAGGGAATTTACAAACCTAATAAAACACTATAATTTAACGTGTTTGGAGCACTCTAGTAGTATTTTTATATGGCAAGACCATAGGGCATTTACAACCCTTATACTACAATCCAATTGAACGTGTATGGAGCACTCTAGTAGTGCCTCCAGATAGCAAGATAATAGGGCATTTATAACTCTAATAAAACACTCCAATTGAATGTGTTTGGAGCACTCTAGTAGTGTGTCTTTTTGGAAAGATAATAGGACATTTGGAATCCTAAAATAGCACAATAATTAAAGGTGTTTGAAGCACACTTATAGCTCAATCATTTGGATTAGGCGTGTGCACGCACACGCACACGCCCACGCCCACGCCCACGCCCACGCCCACGCCCAAGCGCACACACACACACACCCCACACACACACGCAAATACACACACACACGCAAACACATGCACACACACGCAAACACACATGCACACACACACGCACTCACTCACACAGACGCGCTCACAGACACCCTCAGGCACACACACACGCCCACGCACACGCCCACGCACACGCCCACGCACACGCCCACGCACACACACACGCGCGCGCGCACACACACACAAGCACACATGCACACACACTTACCCGCACACGAACACACACACACAGCCACACATTAACACCCACACGCACACCCACACACACGCACACCCACACACACGCACACACACCCACACAAACACCCACACGCGCACGCACACATGCACACACACGCACGCACACACACACACACACACACACACACATTCACACACGCACGCACACACGCAAGATAATAGGGCATTAATAAAACTCTCCAATTGAAAGTGTTTGAAGCACTCTAGTAGTGTCTATATATGGCATGATAATAAGGCACTTAGAACCCTAATACAACACTCTACTCTCATTGACAGTGTTTAAAGCACTCTAGTAGTGTCTCTCTATGGAAATATTATAGGGTATTTACAACCCTAATAAAACACTCTAATTGAATGTGTTTGGAGTACTCTAGTAGTGTCCCTGAAAGCAAGATATTAGGGCATTTACAACTCTAAGAAAACACTCCAATTTAAGGTGTTTGGAGCGCTCTAGTAGTGTTTCCATATGGCAAGATAGAAGGGCATTTACAACCCTAATACAACACTCAAATGAAGGTGTTTGGCGCACACTAGTAGTGTCTCCATATGGCAAGATAGAAGGGCAATTATAACGCTCATACAACACTCAAATGAAGGTGTTTTGTGCACTCTAGTTGTGTCCCTAAATGGTATGATAACAGGGCATTTGGAACCCTATTAAAACACTCCAATTGAACGTGTTTTGGAGCATCCTTATAGTGTCTCTATATGCCAAGATAATATGGCATTCACAACCATAATAAAACACTCTAATTGAAGGTGTATGGAGCACTCTAGTAGTGCCTTCAGATAGCAAGATAATAGGGCATTTAGAACTCTAATAAAACACTCCAATTGAATGTGCTTGGAGCACTCTAGTAGTGTGTGTCTTTATGGAAAGATAATAGGACATTTGAAATCCAAATATAACACTCTAATTAAAGGTGTTTGGAGCACATTTATAATTCAATCATTAGCAGCGCGCATGCATGCGCACACACCCACACGCCCCCCCCACACACACATCCACACACACGCGCACACAAACACGCACACCCACACGCACATGCACGCACCACACACCCACGCTCACGCCCGCACAAACATACGCACACACACCCACACGCTCACACACACGCACTCACACAGGCAAACACACACACACACAAACACCCACACGCACACACCTACAGGCACACATTCACACACACGCACGCACCTGCATACACCCACCCACACCCACCCAGAC